>CM030358.1:468346296-468815493 GCA_017893485.1 Hemerocallis citrina | reverse complement strand
CTTATACATAGAGGTACGGTCGGTTCGGTTTCATCGGTTATTTGAAAGCCCCATCCAATAATTGAACCGGTCAAGTTGGTTATTGAAGATCAAGAACCGAGCCAATCCAAACCCCCAATTGGTTAGGTTAAAAACCGGTCGGTTCAGATTGGTCGGTTCGGATAATAGTTGTCCGCCCCTAATTGCAGGCCAGGTTCGAGTGGGCAGGTCCCGGGTGGGTCGCAGGTCAACCCGGCCCGGTTGCCATCACTAAGTAGTATGTAATTGCTGAGTAAACTGAACGAGCGAAAATGTTGTCAAAATTGAACCGGCAATACATTAGAGAGATGGTTGGTTCAATCTTCGGTACACTCTAGAACAACTAGAATCAATGCAAGGAGGAGATATCATAAATACTATTTGTTATTAGATGAAAAGTTTGTCGTACATACATTTTTGTTAGAAAGTATATTTCCTTTTTATATTTACGAGCCAGCGAAAGAGTATCTTGCTGGCCACCCTGTTTCATTAATAAGAGATTAATAAAACATACTCAGAGTACTGAGCCTACTACAAAATCCTACAACAGAACAAAAGTATATAAACTCCACCCCAAACATGAGGGGTGGGACAAAATAAACATAGAGAAACTGCAAAGCGATACATAGTCCAAACAACATTGACAACGATTAAGTGTCATCATCGAAAGAGACACAGTTTCCCCTTCCAACTTGCAAGTCACTAATCCCCTCTACTAGCAAAGCGGCTGTCATATAAGCCTGAAGAGAGAGAGAGAGCGGTAAGCTTTATGGAAACGTGAAGACATGCAGACGAAAAGGTGAATCCTTAACCTAATTAAGAACATATATAAGTTTCAATAACCACAATGGAATGATCATTGCTCAAACAATGAACATAACTCGAAGAAATTGTTGTAGAAGCCCTCTCTAATGGAAGCCTAATGCGGTACAAAGATGGCAAGCAAGCAAAGTTAGGGAGGTGAACATGAGAATGTCATCTGCAAAACTGAAGAACTGGAGATACATTGAATTGTACTCGAACCAGCACAAAAGTTTAGCATTTCTAAATTTTAAAAAATACAATCGAACAAAGTGACAATGAAGTAACAACATGTGGTTTAGCACCGATGCTTATGCTCTAATCATCAATCATACCTACAATTTGCCACATGACACGCACTACCAGCCAACTCACTCCCCACACAAAACCAGCTCACAACAAAAATCCAAAACCTCCCCAAAATACCCCCCGCTCTTTCCCTCTAAGAGCATCCATAGTCGGTTGCTATTTATGCATAAAATGTATTTTTTTAGTAAATAATCAGCAGCAGTCGTTTGATATTTATGCATAAATAGCGACAGTAGATTGCTATAAATTAGAGTGAATTTGAGAGAATTGCATATTATACATGACGCAACTTCACTTTCCGTCCCATAAAAAAAAATTATTTTTTATTTCTCCGGCGCAACTTCAATTTCCGCCCAACGTCTTTTTTATTAAAAAAATGGAATTTAAAATGTGTTGCAATCTGGCCACTCCTTGGGCGCAAAGTGAAGTTTCGTCCGAGGAGAGGCCCACCTTTTTTAAAAATGTGGTTAATTAATAAAAAAGTCATACAAAATTCTTAAAAATCGTGGGACGCAAAGTGAAATTCCGCCCTTTCAATTTTTTGTTTTGTTTTTTTTGCTTCCGACGTAAATTGAAGTTCCGTCTGAATTTTTTATTATTAAATTGCTATAAAATACCATTGGACGGCTGCACCAAAATGAAAAAATTCTGTATATAAATATGCATTTACTAACCATCACGACTATATGTGCTCTAATTACACTCCCACCTGTTGCATTTGATTTGTTGATTTGAAAACAATTTTCTGAAAACAGTTATCTAAAAACACTATAACCAAACAAGTTGGAGTTTTCAAAAACAGTTTTCTAAAAATATAAGTTTGCACTCGTGTAGAGAGAGAATAACTGAAATTGGTGTTTTGTGGAAACTCTTTTTACAAAATACCCTAACCAAACACGTTTTGTGGGGTTCTGAAAAAAAAAAACAAAAAACAAAAAACAAAAAGCTTAACCAAACAGACCCGCCGTTAACGCCGTCATTCCTAACGGCGCACCGAAGAACATTCTAACATGCGCTTTTCTTTCTTCCCCATTCGCCAGCCGTTTGGAAATTTGACTCCAACCCCCTCCCCCTCTTTAAATATTACTTTCCGGTCCCTTCCTTTTCTGCTTCTTCTTCCTTCAAATTTTCAACATCCTTCCGATTCCGCAAAACTAGGGCTGGGGTTTCGGAATCTAGTTTTCGATTCGAATATCGATCGATGGCGTCGAAGGATGAGAAGGGAGGATTCTTCTCGGCGATCAGGAACTGGGGGTCGGCCGTGCAGAAATCGGTCACCGGGTAAAGATCTTGACTTTGAAACCCTAGATTCTTGTATTTAGTTTGGTTTTAGGGGAGATCTTGGGCTTGGTCTTGTTATGGTTTGGAACCCTAGATGTTGAATTTAGTTGGTGAGCGATTGTTACATGTGAGAATTGGGGTGATATCGGATTTGGACTTGTTGTGTTTTTTGTTTGGTTAAGGTTGGATGCGAGTATAGAGGTATTGAAGCTTAGATTTTAGTATGATTTAGCGAAGCAGAGATTGGATAATTGTTTTATTTAAGAATGGTGAGATCTTGGATGTGAACTTGTTGGTAGATTTAGCGAAGAAAGGTAAGATTTTAGTTAAATTTAGCGTTGTGGTAGCCTCACAGATCTCGGAAGTTGGAAACTAGCTATTAGTTTGATTTTGGAGTTGATTTTGGTGGTTTTGTTTATTTGGTGATTAGAGTGAAGGCTGTGAAGTTTCTTTTGAAATGTTAGTTTCAGTTTAGTTGTCTATGGTTAAGCCTTATCAAGCCTTTTCGGGATCGTAGTGTTCAAACTCGAGAAAGGTTTGTAAAAGAATTGATCAAGAGTTCTGAATGAGATAATGAGGCGCTTACTGTAGAAGATTGGTGTGCGGGAGTCTGATAGTTGAAAACTGTTTTCCATGCATTTTGAACTCATGTAACTAGGAGATATTATAGGAGTGCTTTGGAGTTAAGAGAGTCTGGATCAAGGGATAAGATGATAAGGTCAACCCGGGGAATTCTTACATTTCTCTTGGGGAAAAGAGCAACATGAAATTATATAATGACGATTTGATTTGTATTAAATTGGTATTGTTTCTTAGAGTGGCACGTTTTTTTTTTTTTTTTTTGGTATTTAGGACCTTAGCCACATTTTTAGAACACTTATGGGCTTATCTCGTATTTCATGATATGGATTGACCCTCAGATGTTCACGATCCAAGCTGCTATGATTTATGTCATGGTGCCGACAGTTTTTATTCTGCGTATTTCTATAGCGATGCTAGCCTTGATGATGATGTTTCTAAATTTTGAGTTGATTATTATTATTCAATACAAGTTTGATGTGTGCTAAAGTTTCTATATATTTTAGGTTGATGGGTTATGAAGGACTTGAAGTTATAAGCCCAGATGGAGGCACAGAAGATGCAGAGGCTGAAGCATACAAAGGAAGATGGAAGCAGGAGGTATTGCTTTAAAATTCTCTCATCTTTACCTTCTTGAAATATCTACTTATCAACTTTAAGCAGAATTTGTTCAAATTCCTGTGTTAGAAATGTATGTTTGTCAGCACTGAAGTGTTTTTTATTCTTTTTTTTTTGGTGTGGAGACTGCTAAGGTTAGGTGATGCTGATCTCTTTGCTTATTGGTTTTATTTTTATTGTGTTCTCAAAATATGTTTTTATCCCCTTAGACTAGTTGTTCTGCCACTTTTCTTTTTGAACTCCCTCGAGCATATATGGAATATGAATTCTTAACCTTCCTTTGACTATGGAATATGAATTGAAAACCTTCCTTTTGCTGACAAAGGTGCAGAACTAGATGAAGACGAGTGTAGGATAAGCATGGTGGATTATGTGTGTATGTTATTCTCAAGTGCGGGACTGGACGTTGCTGCTTTTGTAAATCACTTGATCTCTTCCTCAATCCCCGCTGTCATAATAATGTTAAAATGGTTCTGCTTTTATTATCGCTTCTTCCATATCTACACCCTTTTATCAAGTGCTTTACACTTCTATTCCTTTAGCATCCACTGCCTATCAAAAAAAGTGATAACTTCTGCGACCATACTCTATCCTCACAGTTACTACATTGCTTAAGCTCTTGTCCAATATGTAAGGTCCACCATCCACCTATGTGCTAACTTACAAAATTTATTTTCCACTAGCTTAACTCTTTGTGCACCAGAAGGAACACATCCATGCTGCTACACCCTAACTTGGGAATATTCAAAATACTTCCTAACTGCATATCAAATCTACTCCACTGTTTCTCAACAAACTTAAGCATAGGATTAAAAACTAAACAAAGTAGGCCAGCTATATACTAAATATCAATGCAAAACTAACCATGGATCCTTATAGAAAAATCTCGGTAGATGGATTGATAAAATCACTGTTCCTTTCAAGACGCTAAGCTTGTTTAGATGCACCAGATAATTGCCATTCAACAACCTGTAATAAAATATTCTGCTCAAATAATTCAACCGATACAACTGTTTCTTTGTACAATCATCCAAATACATTCATAATGTAATGTTTTTAACCCTATGATCAAGAACATGTAATATGAATATTGAAATTTTAATTGAGATTCCTTTTTTATGTTCGTTCAATTTTCAACTTTCCGAGGACATGTTTTTGATGTATTGTGGTCAAAGTTGAAGAGACTGGTTAATTTCACCTTTTGCTCTCTTTCTGTTTTGTAATTTGAATGTTCCATTTACTATTTCAAATGAATGCCAAGAAACATTCAACTAATTATTACTTTATTGGTGTATATATATATTAATAGAAGTGCAGTTTTTTTTCCCTTTTCAGTGTTGTCCATCACTGCAAGTATCTAGTGTGTACTGCAAAGTTAACATTTCGATGTTGTTATCATTTCTGTGTAGGAAAGGGATAGTTATTGGAGAATGATGCAAAAGTATATAGGATCAGATGTTACATCTATGGTGACACTTCCAGTTATAATTTTTGAGCCAATGTCGATGCTTCAGAAAATGGCAGAGGTATGTGCTGTTCTACATGAAGGATAAATTCTAAAAGATAACCTTTAGAATCTTAGTCGTTCATTCCTATATTAATTTTGTTTCTAGCATTTTCATTAGATAACAGACACCTTTGACTGATGTACGATTTTGGAAAGCTAAAAGCATGTAATTACTTCAGTAAAGTTTTATAAAATGCAAGTAAAAGTTTTACCTAATTATCTGAGTTGAAGTTTGTAGTCTTTTGGCTGCATTCATGTATTCATGTCAAATGAAAAAGGAAATGACAGATAAATGAAAACGATGAAGAAATAGAAATATAATCATTGGTACTGAATACTGATATGAAGAACTGCAGAAGTATCTTTAACATAATAATGTAATGCATGAATATTTAATAGTCTGTGCTCATGTTAGAGTCGTTAGACCCACTAGTAAAGATTTTTATACTTACATTTAGAGAAACAGAACCGTGCTACTCGGCTACCATATACATAAGTAAATTTAACATCTCTAATATTATAATGGGAGAGTTGGGGTTGTCCTTTGTGGACAACCTATAATTTGTAGACATTCAATCATCTAATCTCCACCATTCATTTTTAAATGGGAGTTATATTAACCATTCATTTACTCAAATGTTGTTAGTTACCATAATACCCTCAAAGTTCAAATTTATTTACGACATAATTATTTACAATAGTGTCACTTATATAAAATAAAAGTTTGTGTCACTAGGGATAATTTGTAAAGAGTATATGATGAGTAAAGTGAGGTCTCAGGTTCGAGGCCATATTACGTCGTATTATTTACTATATAAAAATAATAATAATGAGAACGTGCATCGCACGTGCAGATTACTAGAAAGAATGTAAGAGCATCTGTAGTCGTTGAAGCCAAATTTTGCATATTTGGCATATAGCCTATAGCGAATATAACTTTCGTCTGTAGTCGTTGTTAGCCAAAATTTGGCTCTTTGAAATCTTAATAGGACGGACGGGAAATGCTCGTCCGACTTTTTTTTTTTAATAAAAAAACCTTAATTTTTAGTAATGTTAAAAAAAAAACCAAAAATTTGTCCCCAAACCTAGGACGGTAGATGATTTCCCTTTTGAGGTTTTTTTGAAGTTTTTTAATTATGGGACGGTAAATCATTTAACGTCCCAAAACTTTTTTTTAAAAAAAATAATTCCCGGACGGGAAATCATTTCCCGTCCGATTTTTTTTATTTTTTATTTTTTTGGGGATGATAAATTATTTACCGTACGATTATTTTATCAATAAAAAAATTTCGAACGGTAAATCATATACCGCCCGATTAACAGACGAAAAATAATATTTCGTCGGGCTATTTTTTTCATTTAGCCAAATCTTCTACCAAATATAGCTCGCTATTGTTCACCAAAAGCCAAAATTTGGCAAAATAGCCAACGAACGGCATGTTTCAAGCCAACTTTTGGATATTTTGGCTAAATAGCCAACGACTACAGATGCTCTAATTGAATGGACAAGTTATTAGACTAAAATGGAAGTAGTTATGTGACTTACATCATGGCTTTATGGATTTTGACTCTACCCATAACTCAATGTATTGGCGCATATCATCTTTTTTCCATGAATAAATATAAAAAATAAACAAGTTATAAATACTAAGCAGACATTTGCATTGATGCAAATGGTCAAGAAATGAAATGGTCCGAGCACATTTGAAAGGCCATCATTTAATTTATCCACCCATTAAGATTTGGAATTGTAAAATATCACCCTTCGTTTCATTGGTATTTTGCCATCATATTGATACTCCATAAGCACTTACCTGACTTATCCATCATGCTTTGTTTCTATGCTTAACATCATCTCAGTCATCATGATAGTGTCTGATTCCAAAGTTACAAAATGGTAGCTTTCATCTTGTACTAATTTGTTATGTTTGGGAATATAGAACATCGTATATGTAAATTTGAGCAATGGTTATATCTATATTCTATGTAAGTATAGTTATTGTAATACAATGGAATGTTGATGCTGTTAAGCCTTTATCGATGCTGCATGTTAATTGAAAAATGCATATTGATCTTTCGATGACTTACATTGACATTATACTAGGAGCGGAGCCAGGATTTGCAGCCAACTTAGGCACTCAAGCATGATACAAAAAATAATTTTTTAAATATAAACAAATTATTTAAATTTATTTTTATAAAAAAAACAATGTACATAGTAAAAGTAACAAAATTCTCCCTTCACCCTAAAAGAAAAAAAAAATCTCAAGAAAATAAAATGTCAAAAACAAAATATTATAGATTAATTTTTTTTTCTTTTCTTATTTCACTTTGTTCTGCAAGATATTTCATTGCTTAAAATTACTTGATTATTTTTCTCCTAATTACATCATCAAACACATTTTTCTCTCTATACGTATGTATCATTCATCCGCTGGTCTTCCATTTGGTTATACAATTTTTTTGATGGCTTATTTGGGAAGAGAACAAACCAAATGAAAGTGTTTTAATAATTAGATTTGAAAGCAAATGTTGTGTAAAGGTTATTGGTAATCAGGGCGGCCCTAGGATTTTAGGGGCCTGAAGCAAACTCTCCAAAAGGGCCCCCACATATACCCCCCCCCCCCAAAAAAAAAAAAAAAAAAAAAAAAAAAACGATTCATGTATCAGAAAAAAAATAAAAAAGTATACATAAGAAATCATGGATTTTAGGGGCCTGAAGCTAATATAAAATTTTTTAGGAACCTGAAGCTAATATAAAATCATGAAAAAAATAAAACGATTCATGGATTTTAGGGGCCTGAAGCTAATATAATTTTTTTTTCCTTTCTAAAAATGCCCCCCCCCCCCTTTTTTTTGGTGATTTGGGGGCCTGATGCAGTTGCATCGGTTGCATCAGGCAGGGCCAGGCCTGTTGGTAATCAAAATAACCAAAAAAAAAATAAAGAAAAAGAAAATCTAATGGCCACGAGGCCATCTAAGATAATTAATGGTGGGGCCCTTTCCAATTTGCTAGTATTTTTCTTAAGCCACGTGGCCCCAAGGCCCAAAGGCAGAATGCTTATTTTTGGTTTAAAATTCTACCCAATAACCTCTTTTAATAGCTAAAGTGTGGGCTTGGTTTGGGCACATGAATCATTTTAGGTTTGGAACTAGTGAAAAGATCTATGTACACTACATAGAGATGTAAAATTTTAGGTTGAGTATGTGCCTAACCTTGCCTCCATTTCCCTCCACCTTTGCATTTTGCTATGGAAGAGATTCTATCTTTGTATAATGATTAGTCAATATGTAGTTAAATTGACTTCTTGTGCGATTTGTTCAGATGGAAATCCTTTTGGTGTTTTGTCTGTACCTTTTAATATATTTGGTCCGGTACAAAACTATTTAACCTTCTAAGTTCTGCTTTGTCTATGACCTCCTTTTAATAATTGTCTGTTATGACTATTTAGCTTTGTATGTTCTAATATGCTTTTCTTTACCCTACAGATTATGGAGTATTCTCACTTGCTAAATCTGGCAGATGAATGTGAAGATCCTTACATGAGATTAGTATATTCTTGTAAGTATACTGTTAAGTAACATGTATGGCTGCGCATGCAACATGAATTATAAGTGTCCATTGTGTAACTAGAGCTATTAGTTTTGTATTTTCTTCACATTTAAACCCCCTACATAGCCACCTGAAATTTTCTCTTTACATACCTCCTTTGTAAATTGTAATCTTCGAAGTTTTTTTAATATTATCTCAACTCTGTTGTTATAGTATAGTCAAGAGGGTATATTCTTTTGTTAATTGCTAACTATCCTTATTCCATTATAATGTCAGAAAATCCGTTAACTACTCATCTTCTTCCTCAAGTGTTCTCATCATTTGAAATCATTTTGATATTATTCTCTTCTCAATATTAATCTTATATTTTCATTAATTTGGGTCAGAGTGGAAGTAAGCTTGGGATTAGTCTTAGAAATGAGGGACTAGGATTTGCATACTGAATTATAACATTCCCTTTCTTCAAATCCAACTTCTGTCTCCTATCCAAAATCATCATCCATCTTCTATTGCCTACCTACTCCCTCACCCAGACCCTCATTTCCATCCCTTTTTAAGATCTTTGAACTCTCATAGACCATCATTTCAATGAATACATAGATCATTTCATCAGAGAGATTCATAAATCTAGGGTTTAACTAGTTTATAATAGTGAATAGGAAGAAGAAGATGAGGGATGATGGTTAAATTACATCGTTTTACATCATTTCTTTTAGGTTTATGTGTTACTCTAATGGATGCTATTTAACCTAGGAAGCACAGGTACTTTCAAATGCCCGACATACCCGTGTCAGGTGCTTATCGGTTGCCGATACTTCTTGGGTACTCCCGGGTGCGTACCCAAAGAGTATCCATTCATTTAGCACATTTTTGCAACTTTTTGAGACAATTATATTTAGATAAATATTTGGGGCCCTATTGTAAATTAAAAAACTTGTTGCTCAAGTTATTCTCATTCACAAAACAAATATACCCAAACTTTTGATAGTTAGATTATCATTTTCTTTCTAAAAAAAGCTCATAGTTATAATGTATTCATATAGTTCTATGAAATTGTTCAAATATTTGCAATTTTAACTAGATGAATATTTTTTTAATTATGGATAAAATACAAATTATTTTATATTCAACGTACCCACTAACGCACCTGTATCCCCCTATCTATGTCGTGTCGTACCCGCACCCCGTACCTGGATGTGTGCTTCATTGCATTTAACTAATTGTCGGTTTTTTGGGGGTTTTGGGGGGAGGGGTGATTCAAATCGATTATGTAAATGAAACTAATATTGAGGGGGAATAAGTTATAAACTAAAAAAGTTAAAATATAATATATAAAAATAAAAATGAATTCTTTCACGAAATATAATGTATTCTAATATCTCTGGTAAAGAGCTGTGTGAGAAAAATATTAAGGAGATTATATTAACTGATTAGGATTTTCGTTAACTTTTATAAGGTTTAAATTAAATTTCTAATTCGGGTCCGGAGAGAAGGTGACAGACAGAACTATTTCTAAAGCTAGTGTATATGGCAGTATATAAATTTCTTGTAATTATCTTCTATTGTTAATTTGTTAATTAAATGGTGTATTAATTTTCTAATTTTGTTTGCAGCAACATGGGCTGTATCTGTCTATTATGCCCTTCAACGAACATGGAAGCCTTTCAATCCCATCCTTGGGGAGACATATGAAATGGTTAACCATAATGGAGTTACTTTTATTGCTGAGCAGGTTCGGTTTCTCAGAACTTCGTTGATCCTCTGCAGAAATATTTTCTAAATAGCATGTTTAGGTCACCCCCAAGTAGTTTTGCGTAATGCATTGTGTTATCAACTTTTAAGTTCTCTCATCCTTTTCCATAGGATAATTAATTAGCATTGTTCTTTTCAGGTAAGCCACCATCCTCCGATAGGTGTAGGGTATGCTGAGAATGAACATTTTACGTATGACCTTACTTCTAAAGTGAAGACCAAATTTTTGGGGAATTCAGTTGAAGTCTATCCTCTTGGAAGGTGAGGTCTATACTTTTGCAGGCAATATTCATCATGGTGAATCTAGATATAGAGAATGTGGATTTAGGGAGAGGGTATAATTGGATATGGTTTCTGTTAAATGCTCATAATTTAACAAATTAGAAGTAATTAACCACTTATATGGTTTTGTTTGATATGGTGCAGGACAAGAGTGACTCTTAAAAAGTCTGGTGTAGTCTTGGATTTGGTACCCCCTCCCACAAAGGTTAATAACCTTATATTTGGACGTACTTGGATCGATTCTCCAGGGGAGATGATCATGAACAACTTAACAACCGGTGATAAAGTTGTACTATACTTTCAACCATGCGGTTGGTTTGGGTATGGATCCTTATATATATATATATA
Source organism: Hemerocallis citrina (assembly GCA_017893485.1). NCBI lineage: Eukaryota > Viridiplantae > Streptophyta > Magnoliopsida > Asparagales > Asphodelaceae > Hemerocallis > Hemerocallis citrina. The sequence continues at coordinate 468,804,445 of CM030358.1, read as the reverse complement.
TATTCCTCTCTTATTGTTAATCATGATTTGGTAGTTATTTGGTATGGACCTTCGTCTTAGTTTCTTTTATTTATTTATTTATTTTACTAGATTTGCCCGTGGGCACGTGCCTGTGGCACGTCTTCAGAACGATACAGCATATGAAAAGCCTTGTAAACAGTAAATCAATAATTATGTAGCTCAAGTTTGAATAGTATGACAATAATTAGTTTTAAATTAAAGTCCATGTTTCCAGAGAGAGAGAGAGCGAGAGAGAGAGAATTAAATAAATAAAGGAGTTGTTTTGGAGGGATTTTAATTTGAGTTTTGGGGGGAAACTTTTGGGGAGGGGAATGTGTTTTGTGAGATTAGATCTGCACCTTTAATTTTGGGGGGATTGAAGGAGAGCCCACTTGATAGCTTTCTTTGTGTTTTATTATGTAAATATACTTTTTATTTAGCCCACCGAAAATTTCCCTATTGTGATTTAAACCCCAAACAGATGGTATTTGGATATAATTCCCTGAAAGTTTAAAACATGCATCTCCTGAACAGGGAGAAAATACCGTCAGTGGATAGTTATGAGATAGGGCTATTTTGGGCACTTTTGGAGTGTAAGTGATGTAACAGTTTTATGGCTGTGGTATATGACTGTAATATGTTTCGAGCTTCAAGATATGGCTAAACCTTCATTGTAATATCTCGCAACTGTGCGCCCACATGCCCACACCCTGACACACCACCTCACTCCTTGTTTATATTCACAGAGAAGAAATAGTGGCATGGTCTGCAAACACTTATGAGCTTTTATGAAATCTGTTGTGCTTAATGACAAAAGAAACTGTTGTGCTTTGCTGTAACAAACTTATATAGTGCCTAGACATGTAGGAATGTTCAATATTATCTTGTGTTTTGTTATGTTTTGTTTGTGCTAATTGTCATGATTTACAATAATCTACCAATGCTTTCAGGAGTGGTCGTTATGAAGTGGATGGATACGTATACAATGCAGATGAGCAACCCAAAATGCTGATGACTGGAAAGTGGAATGAGTCGATGAGTTACCAACCCTGTGACCTGGAAGGAGAGCCCCTTCCAGGCAGTGAACTAAAAGAGGTTCCTCTCTCATCATTTCTTTTGTCTATTTAATTTAATATTCAAGACTTTTTCATTCTGCATATTAAAGTCACTAGCTTGTTAGTTTGTGTATTTTACAAGTTTTTGTATTGGTTGCTTTCCTGATTGAACATCTCATGTATTTGAAGCAGACTTAAAGGTATCATGTTACACAGAAGGTTGAATTTGGTGAAAAGAAATAAAAAATAGTAGCTAAAATTAGAAGGTTATATTTTGCTTTATTTGTTGATATTTTTTTCTTCTTGATTTTTGGTAGGTGTGGAGAGTTGCTGCTGCCCCAGAGAATGATAAACACCAGTACACGTATTTTGCACACAAAATAAACAGCTTTGAGACTGCTCCCAAGAAGCTGCTTGCATCTGATTCCCGATTGAGGCCTGACAGATATGCACTAGAGAAAGGTGACTTGTCCAGATCGGGCGCTGAAAAGAGCAGGTCAGTTTACATACACGGGTACACTCACAGTTTACATTCCTCACTTCCACGGAGTGATTCTACTTCTGTTTCCAATGACTTCAGCAAGATCTGAAGATTCGTTTAAATTTGGTTAGATTAGTAAACTATGAAATCTGATAATTTAGAAACTGCAATATATATTTTCTAGCAATGTGCGGATTTTATGTCTTGAATACATCTGCTTGGGTATCATAAACCCAAGTGAGTCAATTTTCATTTCTTCAGTACTATGCATGGACCATTTACTTATTGGTCTTGGATTTCTAGGCCCAACTCCAATTCTGAAATAAATTAATTGGACTGACCATTTCGGACTCGCACAAATCAACATTATGACATAATAAGCTAAGAAACCTAATTCTGTCCCAGTCTGCATCGGCTTAAAACATAGGCCCAAGCTAGCATGCTTAAAATGAGAAAAGCTTGACCGAAGTTCAATTCCAGTTGGGTTGCATTGAGTCTGATATGGATCATGCTTTACCCAGTTCCTACTCATAATTTTCATTCTATGGAGCTTTATGGCTCTACTCTTTTCTCTTCTTTTGACTTCGGGGATCAAACTTTCGGTCTAACTTAATTTTGTCATTTCTGTATTAATTGACTGAATACAAGTTCTTTCAAGTTAATTTCTAGTCATCCTTGCTCTATTGACTGCAATTGTATCAGTTTTCCTGACTAGTGCCATAATTAGAATCAGTTTTCCTGGTTCTCATTTTAATCTCAGTTTGAGTTTAGCTTTTAACAAACTCGTCACCCTTTTCCCGGGTTAAAATTTCAGGTTGGAGGAGATGCAAAGAGCCGAGAAAAAAACCAGAGAGGCTAAGGGTCAAAAATTTATACCAAGATGGTTTGACCCCTCTGACGAAATTGCACCAACTCCCTGGGGGGACGTCGAGGTTTACAAGTACAACGGCAAATACTCCGAGCACAGGGCCATCGCTGACAGCACAGATTCCATAGAGGAGGAGGTGGACATCACGTCCATCGAATTCAACCCATGGCAGTATGGCAATGTCTCAGCTGAGTGAAGCGTTTGATTTGTATAGAACTATCCCTTTTAGTCTCTCTAGTGTGGCTTAGCAGAGACACATTGTTCTTATTCTTCTTACTGGTACTGGTTTGTGTAAAATTTTCGTCGATTTTATACCTATTTATATGTCTATTTCACCAGTAAGGCTGTGTAATTTTTTCGAAGATTTACTTTTCGAGTTCTAGATAGATAACTCTATGTATAATTACGTTGTACTGTATGTTTGAGTTCAGTGACCGACCATCTTTTAAGTCAGTGTTTAGGATAGTCAGGTCTGTTTGGCAAAAACAGTATTGGAAACTGGAATACTTGTGTTAGTTGTTTCCATACTTTACTCTGAATGAATACAAACCAAATGGACTAGAATTTTTTTTTTTTTTGATTAAAAGATGATTACGTCATCGCTTCATTAAAGAGAAATTAACGAAACAGAAATACAGATACATAAAATGCCCGAAGGCAAACATCGAAAGAGATCATCTGACAAGACAACAACAAAATGACTAAGGAACAAAATACATGATGACCCAAAAACCTCAAAACATCAAAATAGTAGTACAACTACAAATCCCACATCTGTGCCGTCTAAGTCGAAGAACTGAAGCTGCTCCACCACCTGAGAACTACCACTCCTCTCCGAGCCGCATTTTTTTTTTGGATTTGAGTAGCCCTGTCCATTCATAACAGCAGAAATTAATTTTGTGCATCAGAGAAGATAGTCTATGGTTAATGTTATTGAAGCAATAGTCGTTGCGATCTAGCCATAAGTTCCACATAATTGAAGCAACCGCTAAATCCCACGCTAGTCTAACCTCCTTTCTAATCCTGTTCGTTCGAAAGTCCCCCCATACCTCAGACGTAGAGCCTGGATACTGTAAAACCCCGTAAGAATGACAAACCCTCTCCCAAACCCATTTAGCTCTATGACACTCAAAAAATATGTGATTCGTGTCTTCTTCGTGCTGTGGACATCTATTACAAATCGCATTGTCCAACATTTCCCGCCTCCTCAAATTCGTCTTCGAGAGAATCGCATCCTTATCCACCAACCAAAGAAATACTTTAACTTTGAAAGGGACGCTAGAGGCCCAAATTACATTTGCAACCTCGTTTCTAATTCCACCATCATTCAACCATTTGTATAATGAAGAGACCGAAAACTTGCGATTCGCCTCCAATATCCACCATATCTCATCTTTCGAATGTTGAGTGTAGTTTCCTTCTATACGAATGAAATTGTTGAGTAGCTGCAGCTGGCAAATGGACTAGAATGGACTAGAATTCTCGCATGTGCAATGCACATATATTAATACTGTGATGATGAGAATATACTTGATGGCAATCATATATACTAGGCATATTAGATTCTTTGGGATTAAGTCTCGGTTAGGTTACCAATTGAATGCTAATTTTCATTTTATATTTGTCCAACAGTGCTAATAATAACAATATTTTTTGGGTTAAAGTATTTTTTTCGCAACAATATGCGAGATTTAAAATAAGCAGAATTAAAACAGAGTATATGAAGTGCAATTTTAGTAATATTCGAAACATAACTGAGAAAGTAGTGAAGCTTGATGGCCAAGAGATTTCTAAGAGAGACCGTTTCCGATATTTAGGTCCGATTATACAAAAAGATGAGGAGATTTGGGAAGATGTTACACATAGGATCCAAATAGGGTGGCATAAGTGGAGAAGTACTAGTAGTGTTTTGTGTGACAAATGTATATCTTTAAGTTGAAGAAAAAAAAATTATAAGACAGCTGTTCGACCAGCAATGATGTATGAAGCAGAGTGTTGGGCAATAAAGAAACAACATGTCTAAAAAATGAGTGTAGCGGAGATGAGGATGTTAAGATGGATGTGTGGTAAAGCAAGGAAGGATAGAATTAGAAACAAGCATATACGAGACATGCTAAAGGTAGCTCCAATCCATGATAAGTTAAGAGAGAATTGCCTCAGGTGGTTTGGACATGTCACACGTAGAACTAGTAGTGCCCCCGTTAGAAAGAGTGATTTGATAAGTATTGACGGTAAAGTTAGGGGTAGAGGAATATCTAAACTAACTTGGATGAAAACGGTGAAAAAGGATATGATAGCTTGTGACCTTACAGAAGATATTGCATTAAATCGAGCAGAATGGAAAACCAGGATTCATGTAGCCAACCCAGTTAGTTGAGAAAAAGGCGTTGTTGTTGTTGTTGTTGTTAGCAATATGCGAGATTTCTATTTAATAACATTGGCTAGGTCCATGGAATGTTGGACATTTGAGGCCCATGCAATTTATAGGCAGGCCATCCATCACATTTTGTTGTCATCATAAACAATACTTTTATTATCCATCCTTCGCGCGCATGTGTGTGGATACAATATTCTCTTTTTAGGTATCAAGACAAAGAGTATTGTTTTTTGATGAAACAGATAGAGTCTTGCGACTCCAGCCAGACAATCAATAATATAAATCAAAAGTAGTACAAATTAAGTTTTACAAGCTGTAAAACCAAATGATACAGGCCACCAAAAAAAAACGAACACCCAAATGAGGTAGATACAAGTAAACAACTGCAAAAATTACAACAACGAAGCAGTAAAAGGACACAAAAATACGAGATTGCGATCGGGCCATTCGACGGGTTAATGCGGGCGTATCCGATCAAACGCGACTGTAATAAGATTACGCTAAAAGAGAGACCCACTGAAACACATCTGATAGACCAGATGGACGCGCAGCCAGGCAGCCACCGAAAGCCGGCAGTGGCCTGGGAAACAATAGGTTCCGGTGCTTGGGGGGAATGCTTAGCCTAGCAACGGGCAAGCAAAGCAAAAACCTGCTACACCCTAAAGGAACTCACCGACGGCCAACAACCAAAAGAGGTCGACCCGAATCGGAAAAAGGTGGAGCAACTAAAAAGCTGAACAATCTCATAACATGATCAGCCGCAAGAAACAAAACATAGGGCACCACAGATCAAAAATAAGAAACAAAGAGGCATGATCCCCCATGACCAACATTCAGTAAAGTAAATCATGATAGAGCCTTCAGCCTCACAAACCACACCAATCCTAGAACCATTCGAAAGGCAAAACACAACATGGCCAAAAGAGAAATAGAAATAAGCTCCATAATAGAGATCAAAGTAACCATACAAACAAAGTCACCCAATACCAAATACAGTCGGGGGACCCGTCAAAAAGGCTCCAACCCAATAACATCGAGGAGAAGACACATAAGAAGTAGGGCTTAACACAAAATAAATTCCAGCAAAGAGTCAAGAGATGCATAGAAAAGCAAAACAGCCTAAAGACATATGAACAAGGGAGAGAAAAGAGATAACCAACCACTGCTCTTCAAGCATGGGATATACATAACCAAGCAAAAATGCACATCTGCGCGGCAGCCAAATGAGATACTCCAGTATCTGCTTCAACCCTGTTTGAGAGAAAGCTCGCGCTTCAGCTCCGCTTCCTCCTCTTCCAACAAGTTGTCCTGATCAATCCATCCTTCATCTTTTGTGGATTGAGACTTCTTGACTTTGATGGAGGGAAGAGTCGGTGCAGAGTCAATGAGGCTGGGAAAATGAGCTTGCCTTTGAAAGTTTTCCCAGTCGGAAGCATAATGTGGGTTGGCTTCCCAAGCGGGCCACTGAGAGGCAGGAGCTTGTGCCTTGGGAGCGGGAGAAGCTGAGGAGGAATGGAGCATAGGGGAGGGCCTCTCTAGTGGAGAGGACTTAGGATGACCAGAGGATGGCAGTAGGGGAGGTAGGACCGTCGAGGAGGAAAAAGGAAGAGCCGACACCTTCCCAGCTTGATGAGAAGAGATATCGGGGTTGATCCAGACGAGGTTTGGCACTTTGGAGGGAGAAATCAACTTGCTGCATGGGGGAGAAAAATTCTTCCTTGGAAGAGGAAACTTTTCCTGGAGGAGATCTTTTGAGCCTCTTCGACTCTATTTTATGTGAAGAGGAGGAGCCAGGATGGAATGGAGAGGAGGAGATAGTAGACTTGAAGGTTGGCTTCAGAGAACCTGTGGAAGGCAGCGGGAGTGATCCGCTACGGTTCACCGAGTCGTGATATTGCATCGAGACCGTGAATGATGCTTTACCATCTCTCAGGGAGTAGACCTCGACACGGTCTTGATGCTTAGGAATTTGGAAAAGAGCCTCCACTTGAAGACATCCCGAGGCTAATTTAGCCGATGAGGAAATGCTAATGATCTCTCCGATGCATTTAGACATCTCACCAACCAGGCGCAAGGATTCACAAAAAGGGGGAGACCAAGGAGCGTGACCTTGGTGGTGGAAGTGCTGATAGCTTGTGTCAGAAGACTAATCTGAACCCATTTTCGAATGGAAAGTGTGATCGCTCCGATAGAGAGGGAAGAGTTGTCGATAAGTTCTTCTAGAATTTTTGGGAAAGGACAGCGGATTACCACATCACCATTAGAGCAAGAGCTGAGAACCCAGTCCCACTCTTTAACATTGCAGGAGATGCTGAGAAAGGAGTTTAAAGTGAATAAGGGAATCGAACCTCCACTGAATGAAATAGCTCCATAGGTGTCAAAAAATTTCAACCTGTCAGACAGCTCCGAGAACGGGATGAAAACATGAGCAACTATCGGCTTGGGAGAAAGTGTTTGAGGCGCAGCCAGTGCGGGAGAAGGGGGAGGATTGCTGTCAGCGAAACGACTAGCAATAGGAGGAGTGGGAAGTAAAGGGGCCTTAGAGGATACTTTTTGCTTCTTGGCTTTGTAAGAAGGATCCGCTGCAAGCTTGCGCTGCAGGGATGAGAGGTCGAGGACATCAAGAACCTGCTCCAAAGTGGGAGCGCCCAAAGTGAGACCCAACAATTTCTGAAGAGCTAAACATCGATGACGCGCGTGACCAGACTTGAGACAAAAAAGACATTTCATCTTGAACGTACAAGATTTCTTTAAATGTCCAGGCTGGAGGCACTGGTAGCAGATAAGAGGAGATCGGTGAGAATAAGAAAGAGGGGAGAAAGAAGATGAAGATGTAGGTGGGGATAATAGGCGGGAAAGGGGCTCTTGGTAAACCCAGGAGCTTTCTCAAAATTGGGCTTGTGGGCCCCAGAAGACAAAGGCCTAGAGAAGGGCGATAACACGTTGCCAACAATTTTGCTGTTTATAATTTTTTTTTTTTACCACTTCTACCCATGTGAGATCCATGGGCCAAATAGGTCAAAACCACGGGGGAAAAGGCCCAAAATGAGGTGAGTTTCGTGGCTAGCAATGGCGGAGGCGAAAAAGTGCTGAGGCACTCAAGCCAAAGAGAAAAGATAGAGCTTGGGGATCAGCAGGATAGCCTCCCACAGACGAGGAGGAGAGAAGGAAAAGGTGATCTAAAGCAAGTTGGGGGGAGCCCTAATGAAGATGGCCAAAAGGTCCCCAGTAGTTGGGCAGAAAATCTATCGGCAGTGAGGCAAAGCCGCTCACAATAATGGTCAGACTAACCACACAAAAATTCCAGATCCACAAAGGTGGATAACAACCAGAATCTCAGGCGTTGAAAAGAAAAAAAGAAAAAGGAAACTAAAAAGCAAACTTACAGTGATGGGTTTGGGAGAGTAAGCAGCAGTTGAGTCCACAGCCTCTGCAGGATAAGCACTGGGATGGCTTATAGGGAGGGACGGGAGGACAGCTGAGGGAGAGCGTGCTCTGAGAGAACAAGGGTGGACCCTCGCTACCGAATGAAACTGCGCCGAAGGCGAAAGTCGCTCCAGAGATGACGCTAAAAAGCTGGAAGGACGCTACCGGCTGACACCGCCCCAAAGAGACGCTACTGAGAGGACAGGAGAAAAGGAGAGGGCGAAAAAAAAGAGAAGGATCTCCCTAAAGCTGAAAGGATATGTAGATCTTGGAAAGACGAAGAACTTTAACGAAGGGAGGGGGTGGAGATAGGGTGGAGGATCGCCGGATCTGAGCCGCCCCAAAGACCGACAAAGAGCATTGTTAAGTATAATTATCAATCCATGTCATGCCTCTCAAACTAGGCATGAAAATGGGTGAGTAATGCTTCATTCACTACCAATTTCACTACCATTTTGTCCACTACATTAGGTGGCATACTCCTATTGGAGAGTTCTCCCACCTACGTACTCTATCTTTCCATACCTATTGGAGTGTGCCACCTAAGGTAGTGAACACAATGGTAGTGAAATTGGTAGTGGATGTAGCATTACTCATAATGGGTTAGGGCTGGCCCTAGCAGTCTTAACCCAGCCTGAAATAACCTGATTCGGACCAAACCTTTTTATAATCATGGATAGGGGAGGACTTCTTATTTTGGACCGTTTAAAAGTAGGGCCGGATTAGGGTTTTGCATAAAGCTCAACCCGGTCCGGCCATAAGCCCTGTAATTCTAGATTATACAAATATTAATTAGTATTACCTAATTAAGTTCATGTAATTCTAGATTATACATATATTAATTAGGAGTCCTGGTATTCACCCACCATTTTCTAGTCGCTCCTCCCATTTAGTTCTTTCCCCCCCGTAAGAAAACAGAAAATCTGGAGCGCGCACCCCATTGGTTCTCTCCCCCCGTAAGAAAACATAATATCAAATAAGAAATTGCATAATTCTTGTCATACACACTATTTATTTTAAAACAAAAATCGATATAATACAATTATAAATATCAAACAAGAAAGTACATACATAATTCATGTGATGTCCATCTCACAAAACCCTAAAAAAGATTGCATTTTTAAGTGGATAATCATCAATGACTAAGATTTAATAAATTTCATTTAATCTACATTAGGGTTTTAACAAACCCTAAAAATTTTGACTGTTGATTATAATCATAAATCTTAAATAGATGATTTTTTAACATACCGTAGCTTGTGAGTTGCCAAAACCCTGATGTTCATTGACTTCAAGTGACTAAAAATCCATTTGATTAGATTCTTCTTGAATTCTCATTGGCTCTTCTTCTTCCACTTCTTCTATTAGAGAGTTGCACGAAGATGAAGAGTCCAAGTGATTTGAAAAAATAATAGGGGGGAGAAAAATGAAAAAAGGGGGGGGGGGGGGGGGGGGATGGATGAGGGGAGCGCATGGGGGGAGCGGAACCAAGAAATTTGGAGGGAAGGTGGGGTGAGCAAACAGTTTACCCCCCACAACCTAAAAAGGATATGTCTGAGAATTTTAAATCATAAAGGGCAACTTAAGAATGGGGGATTGAGCTAGAAAACGGGGGGTGAATACCAGGACTCATTAATTAGTATAACCTAACTAATTAAGTTCATGTAAACCAGTATGGTCTAAACAAAAGATACCATTAAACATTAATCAGTCCAACTTCACTTAACTATATCCTAACCCATTGGATAGCGCGCCCCACCCCAACGTGAAAGTCTCTCTCATTTCAAAAGAGTCGGAAACCTTGGATTATTAATTAGTGGAATACTAGGAAATCTGAAACTTTTTTGAATGATATTCAAGAGAAAAATGTTCTAGAAAAATTTATACTTTACGTAAACGAGCCCGTGCCTTTTCGAGCTGCTCAATGGCTCCTCTACATAATTCTTCCGCATTTTGAATAGTACTCAAAATCCTCAGTTTTCGATTATCTAATAAATAATTTAAAATTTTAAAAATAATTGAAATGCCTTTTTTACACATGAACAAACCGAGCCATAAATTTTATTTTTAAAAAAAACAAAAACAAACAAACAAACAAACAAAAAAAACCACCCGTTTTTCTACTAGCTTGCAACATCAATACATATATATTAATTTCATGATAGAATAGTTAAAGATAAAGAATATTGAGCTAGCTGAAAAAGTCATGAAAGGTATCTCATTTCATTCTCAAACTTTATAAAATAGCCTCATTTTTTCTTTCTTCTTCTTCCACATCAGAGAAAAAAAAGGAAATAATACAAAACTTATACATGGCACTTGGAACATAAATGGAGCATCTTCCCCTATGCACGGCCTGCCCTGAGTTTCCGGAGCCCCTAGGCGAACTTTCGAAATGGAGGCCTCTAATCGCATATATTTTTTTTTACGAGAAAAATACGTGCCTATATTTACTTATAAAGTTCAAATTTTGGGCACCTAAGATCGCGAAATTTTCGGGGACCTAAGGCGGCTGCCTTACCCGCCTCTAGGGTAAGGCCGGCCCTGCCACTATGACATTACAAAGTTCTACGTCCACGATAGATACCTATAAAAAATAAAATAAGGAGGATCGACCCCGCTTAGCTACTGTATCGGCCTTGCAAAATGTGTATCGCGCTGCTGCAATGGACAATCCTCCCAAAAGTTGCTTAATATCTTGAGAGATATGATCTTGACCCAAGCCAAAAATGAATATATATTCACCATATTGTTATGGTAAACATGGTCCAACCCGGCCATTGTCATCCCTACCTCACGTTAACTCAAATGAAAAAGAGTAAGAAAAACGGAGGAAAAACTTATGGCTTATGGCTCCTGCACCAACCATAGGCTTTGGCATTATAGGAATGAGCTAAAATTGCATGCATTTTATAGTGTGTCCTGTATAATTTCTGAATTTCGAAGAGATCATGAAGTTCTTCTCTTATAAAAATATGGAATTTTTTTTATCAAACTATCCCACTTTTTGTAAGTATGTACGAAACTATTCCTGTTTGAAAATTTAATACCAAAACATCCCTGCCGCTAACTGAGTTAGCGCGCCTAGTAATTTTCTTCGCGCTAACTCAGTTAGCGTGCTGCAGGGAATACATCTTTTTCCCTTTAGTTTGGGTGTGCGAAAAAACTCACCCAATATATACACGCTAACTCCATTAGCGTGCGTGTTTAAACCACTCGCGCTAACGGGGTTAGTGTTCGTAGATGGGACAGTATGGAGCACTACCTCAAAGAGGGGTGTGGATAAAAAATCACTAAGTATAGACACGTAAATTCAGTTAACGTGCCTATTATTACCAAGGCCGTTAACTGAGTTAACGACTGTGAAGATTTCAAGTGTCCAGAAAGTTGAAACTTTCTGGAAATTGGAGATACTCACACACGTTAACTCAGTTAACATGTATATTCTTACCAAGGCCATTAACTGAGTTAACGACTGTGAAGATTTTAAGTTTCCAGAAAGTTAAAACTTTCTGGAATTTGGAGATATTCACACACATTAACTCAGTTAATGTGCCTTGTTTTACAAAGGCCGTTAAGTGAGTTAACGTTTAAGTGAGTTAACGTGTATGCCTATCTTCAAAAACAGACTAATAATCCACACACGCTAACCGAGTTAACGACCTTGGTATAAAGAGGCGTACTAACGAGGTTAGCCTATCTATATTGGGTAAGTTTTTTGCCACACCTAAACAAGAGTATAAAGTTGTATCCCCTGCAGCACGCTAACTAAGTTAGCGTGAAGAAAATTACTAGGCGCGCTAACTCAGTTAGCGACAGAGATGTTTTGGTATTAAATTTTCAAACAAGATAGTTTGGTACATACTTACAAAAAGTGGGATAGTTTGGTAAAAAAAATTCAAAAATATGCTAGTGGGGCCAACTTGGAATTGCATGCAAGACATAGTTGACTAGCTAGTGTCTCGTTCTCTCGAGCATCTGTAGTCGTTCTTGCCAAATTTTGGGTAAATAGCAATTAGAAAATAGAAAAAAAGGAATGTTGCTGCAGTCGTTCAAAGCTATATTCGATTCGTCGTTTGTTTTTTTATTTTTTATTTTTAAAAAATAAGCAAGGACGGGATATAATCTCCCGTCAATCTTCTCGGACGGGGTGTAATCGGCCGCTCGTTGCTTTTTAAATTTTTTTTTTTTGATGCACTAAAAGACAAAAAAAAAAATCAAAATTTGGCCTGGGACGGGAGATAATCTCCCGTCAATCTCCTCGGACGGGGTGTAATCTCTCGTCCAAAATTTTGTTTAATTTTTTTTTTAGCACTAAAAGACAAAAAAAAAATAATAATAAAATAAAATTGAATAAGGCCTGGACGGTGGATTATACACCGGCCCAGGCCTATTTTGTCTTATTCACATTTCAAATGACGGTGTATAATCTCCCGTCGACCAATTGGAAAGTTTTTTGAATTTTTTTTTTTTAAAAAAATTTGGTTCGGACGGGAAATAATCTACCGTCAATCTCCTTGGACGGTGTGTAATAGGCCGTTGGTTGACTTTGTTTATTTATTTATTTATTTTTTTAAAAAACCAAAGACGGGATATAATCTCCCGTCAATTGGTTCGGACGGGGTATAATTGGTCGTTCGTTGTTTATCTCTCGTCCTTTTCGTACGTCTCACCTACGAGACGAACTTTTATCTTTCGTCAATTCTGACAGACGAAGTATAATTGTTCGTTAGCTATATTTTGGTTATAGCCAAATCGTCTGCTATATTTGGCAACGAACTGTTCATCGTACACCCAAATTTTAGGTATTTGGACGACGGCTGCAGCTCGTTTTTTGGATATTTTTCTAAATTTTGGGTATTTAGCCCACGACTACAGATGCTCTCACTTTGAGATGCACGCCGGTGGGGATTATATAGAGTGCTCGCAAGAGAACTATAGACATGTAGAGTCTACAAGCATGGACCATGGGAACTTATTTTCTATTGAATTGGATTGGACAACCAACTCTTCAATATCTTCAATGATGATATCAGTGTTTGGTACATCACTAATTTGGAATGCAGTCTTTTCATTAGTTGAATCTCTCCTCATTCTTTGGAATGAAGCCTTTTAGGTTGTGCAGATAGGATGACCTCCAACCTCCTCTTCAGTGAAATTCCTAATTACCTAGTACTATTATAATGAACGTGCGATGCACGTTTAAAAAAAATGAAGTCATCAAATTAAATGAATATATATTGAATAAGAAAAAAATTAGTTTGTTATTTGAATGTTTTGATTTGGACTACATGTACGGTGCACATTTATATTTGTTGGATATAGTTTGGACGTGTATTATACGTGTTTATATAGTTACCAAGTTAAGATTTGTTTGTTACAAACCCCAACTCTCCCATTAAAATAGTAGAGATTAGTTCTACCCCTCACCTAGATACCCTACCAATTTAATGTTATCCCTTCTCCTACACAACCAATTTACATCCATTTCATACACCTAAGAGCATCCACTATTGTTTAGGTTATAAATTTCATATATAATTTTTAGCATTTAGCATTCGTCGATGAGCGTTGCTATCGTTTCTGTTAAATTTTAGGTGGGGGGGGGGGGGAAATTAAAAAAATTAGACTGATGATTTTCATCCATCTATAGTTTTTTTTAAAAATACCTTTATCGTAAATAAGTAATGACATTTTAGTAATATGTGAAAGAAAAAAAAGGGAAGAAATGATCGGATAGAATATTTTTTAAAAAAAATTTTTAAAATGGCATTCTTGTAAATAAATAATGGAATTTACAAAGTTAGGATTTGTTTGTTACAAATCCCAACTCTCCCATTAAAATAGTAGAGAAATAGTAGAGATTAGTTCCATTTCATACACCTAAGAGCATCCACTATTGTTTAGGTTAGAAATTCCATATATAGCATTTAGCATTCGTCGATGAGCGCTGCAATCGTTTCTGTTAAATTTGGGGGGGGGGGGATAATTAAAAAAATCAAACGGATGATTTTCATCCATCTATAGTTTTTTTTTTTTAAAATAGCTTTATCGTAAATAAGTAATGACATTTTAGTAATATGTGAAAGTAAGAACAGGAAAGAAATGTTCGGACATAAGTTTTTTTTTAAATTTAAAATGGCATTCTTGTAAATAAATAATGGAATTTTCGTAATATGTGAAAGAAAAGTTTAGTGGAGAAGTGACCGGATTCTTCTGTCCGATTTTTTTTTTAATGACATTTTCGTAAATAAGTAATGAAAATTTTGTAATTATTTTAGTGGCATTTTCATAATTTTTTAGAAATAAATTTTTCGGACGAAGATGATTTTTTGTTCGACTATATTAAAAAAATAATTTAAACAGATGAAGCTTGATCCTCCGTTTTCTATATTTAGAAGTTGCCTAAAGTCACTGCTATCTTTAGTGATCCACTGTTCATTCTATTCTAAATTTTGGGTTTTTAACGAACGATAGTGAGAGATTTTTTGATCTCAGATACTAAATTTTGAGTTTTTAGAAAACGATAATAGATGCTCTAATGAACTAACTTAGGTGCTAGTTTCTAAATGAAGGAACCAAGTCATAGACTACTAACCGTACACTTTGAATTAAAATAAATGATATCCGGCAGAGACGGCCCAACACTTATTGAGGCCTAAAGCGAATTCTGAAATGAGGCATTTTAAAAGTTTAAAATAATATTTTGTTAAAATTAATATATTTTTATTTAAGTGTTATCTTTCGGGTTTTTTTAGATGCAAAATTATTTATTATATTATTGTAATCAATTTCGGACTTTTTGGTACGTGAGGAGGCCTATTTCGAAATTTTTAGTATGTGGGGAGGTCTTTATTATTATATTATTGTAATCAATTTTGGATATTTTGGTATGTGAGGAGGCATTTATTTTATTTTATTTTATTTTATTTTTTTGAGGCCTAAAGCCCTAGCTTTGATTGCTTTAGACTTGGACCGGCCCTGATATCCGGTCTTCTACGATATTCTCAAATTTAGAAAGATCATGCATACAGAACATTTTAGAATCTAGATATTATGGATCCGGTGCCAAGAATCGTAAAAAGTAGTGGCTATGCAATATGTGTTGTGTGAGAGAGACCCCAAGCCAAACAATGATCTGCATTTCCTAAGCATATAATTAATTGACAAATCATAAATTATCACATAATATTCAATATATCTCTAATATTATAATGGAAGAATGCCTTAGTGTCATTTGTCATTTTGTCATTCTACCAACATGTACAACGCACGTACATAACTAATATAAAGCATGTTTCCAGTTCAAATCCTCCCTATGTCACAATATTTATTTTTATTTTCTGAAATTATTTAAACGCGCATCGCACGTGTAAATTAGTATCTATAATTGATATTAATCTTAGTAGGATTCTCTTAGATAGCTATTCTCACACTCTTCTGCCGACCCATTGTAAAAAAAAGATTAAAACATTTTTTTTTAATACAACCAAACAATTCAGTGCTGTCTACAGCTGCAAGGTTAAAATATAGGCATGTGGACAAGGGTTGTTAGGTAGGGTTAGATTTAAGCTTAAATTTTGTTGGTATTATGACAACAATACAAATACTATGATTAGGGCTGCAAACGAGTCGAGTCGAGCCGAATATCTTGAGGTTCGAGCTCGGCTCGTTTATGTATCGAGCTCACTTTCAAGCTCGAGCTCGACACGAGCCGAGCTTTAACCGAGTTCGAGCCGAGTACTCGCGAGCTTCTGCCTAACAACCCACGTACCTTCAAGCTCGGGCTCGGCTCGTTTACGTTATCGAGCTCGACACGAGCCGAGCTTTGACCGAGCTCGAGCCAAATAGGTCACGAGTAGCTCAGTTCGTTTGCAGCCCTAACTATGACAAGGGTAACAATGAAACTATGTGACATCTAGGCTTTCCAATTTCCAACTCATTTCCTCTTCACTTGGGTAAATATAATAATTTTATATTTCTGTTTTTACTAGAGAGTTCAGTGTACAACCGTCTAGTTATGATTTAATGGATGAATGAATTCTATAGGAGGTGTTCCGATAATGGTGAGTGATGTGAGTATAAGTGGTGTGGCCCAATTAGAACCGTCGGATCTCCTCGATATTCACTCATCTCAGATCATCGGGTCAAAAAGTCCAAAAGACCTTCTGCAACTTCACGCCTACAAACAAACGGGTCTAACCTGACTCATTAGGGTTAGATACCCATTTGCTCTGTCTATAAATACCAGGCTCCATCCTCCTTAAGAAAGGTAATCTCAAAATCTTAATATCAACGCTAGCTTTCACTATTGTACAGTAACTGACTAGATCACCGGAGGGCCTGTCGCCGGGATTTCCCCCTATGTTTCTAGACCTTTTTGCAGGTGTCCGGTCGTCCATCTACCAGCTGCTCTTCCGAGCCGACCTCCAGAAACAGACCCGATATGCGACTGAGATCTTTCCCTTCCGCTACAAAAAAATACAAGAACTTACACATATTGCTCTCGCACCGAAAACAAGCAGCATCGGTGTGGAGCTGTGCACATGATCAATGGGGAACACACGAATATGATTACTTAGATCAACTTTGTGTTGTGGCCTTCGATCTTCCATACAAATTTTGTTATCGACATCTAGTGTAATTCCTCTTCTTCGGTGATCCAAATTGTATCGTAGTAGCCGAGTTTTAAGATGCTACCTTTTTTGCAAGTACAGAACTGTGATTGCAACACCTACCATTAGAAGCAACCAAACATCACCAAACTCAAGAATGTTTTTGGGTTGCAACTTTGCAATTCCAAAAATATACAAACATAAAATCTCCAAACATTTTGCAATTAAAAAAGCTTATCTAAATTCTGAATCTTATAGGTCAACATCATTTTATAGGTGGATCTGTTGGTTTAACTAAATAGCTCGTGAGATAACATCATAACACAATAATGATACACGCCACCAGTCTTCTATTTGTTTTTTAAATTTATTGAAAATTTATACTATTAACATGCAAATGTGAAATTAGATAGGTTCGCACATGTTTGCAATTTAACTCCAAAAAACTAGAAATGAAAATATTAAAAAAGGTATAAAACAAAATATTTTTTTTCTAAGAAACCTTGACTTTCGTTGGCAGTACGAAGAATGGGGTAAACGACGTTGTGATTAGGCAAGTCGTTTCCGATATGTTGTTCTGATTAGGTGTCATCGAATGGGATAGTGAAGTTGGTACTGGAGTGGTGTTCAAGTTAGACGTCGCTTGAAAGTGCATGTGCAAGTCGTTACTATGATTGGTGATAGATGAGTCGGTATCTGATTGTTCAATAGAAATTTGCATGCGTCACATCTGATAGGGGGATAACAAATTACATGTGGCTTCGTCTATTAGTTTAGTTAGGAGAGAGACTAGTTAATGTAGTACGCTTAACCGAGTAATTGTTTTCTGTGGTTCCGGAGAAACAGATAGATGTAATATATTTGTAATACTTGTTTCGTTAATAATTTATTAATGAAGCGGTGACGCGGTAAACGACGCATTCTCCCTATTTGATGGTGAGAAACCATTTCTCTTTTTTCTCTCTTTTGATTTCCTACCCTCCAATACTAGTACCATCAGTTTTTGCAGCCACAAAATTCGCTCTGTCATCGATTCTCTGTTCCTGACACCTTCAACTCTCATGACCCCGACCAACCCCCTCATTTCTCGTTCCTCCATAATCAAGAAAGTTAATCCTATGCTCCCTCTTGCATATGATTAATCATATGAAACACGCTTTACGAGAAGATCCAAAGGCTTTCCTACAATTTCACATAAAATCACATGCTCTAATAGCCATCTGATTTTTGTCCCTTTATTCTCCCATTAAAATTTGCAACAATCCCCTTCAGTAATGAACTTTTAGCGTGGACCCACCTATATACAATTAGGAAATTACAATTTTAGACCACAATTTTCAATATGCTCCCTAGGCCCCACTTCATCTAGATCACCATCTACATTATCCTGTTGCAAGGTTTTTGCCGACACAGGTCCCCAACAAATATCTAAACTCCATATGAAGTTTCCGCTAATTTCTATTTTCAAATTAATCCTTCGATTAACTCAAAAAATGCTTAGTCCGAACCTCAATAGCAACAACATAAAATTATAAACCATTAAAGCAACTTTCAAGAGTAGTATTTCTAACATTGGGATCTTATTCTCCTGCAGACCATTCTTCTTACAGCTTCTGCTTCAAAATTGGTTTAATCGATAGACTATCATAATATTACATTTGATTGCAAACTGATTATTTTTTTTATCGCTTTTTAGCCTTATGGAGGAACATAGTTGAGATAACTATGGAAATACGAGGTATGTTAACTTTGATTACCATATCTTCATCTCCTACTTAAAATTATCTTCTCACTTAAGATAATTTAATTAAGAGCAAAACTTAGATAACTCTAATTTCTTTGACTTTTGGGATGAGATAACTAAAATTATCTCAACTATGAGATGAGTTATGAACGAGTTAAAGTTTCAAAGATAGTTTTTATAAAGTTAATAGAGATAACTTCAGTTTTCCTAACTTGCTGTGATCCCAAACATAGCCTTAACGAGACCATGGGGTTAATATGAAAATATCAATTTCTAGCGGACTTCTATGAATTTTGAATAATTGTGTGGAAAAAAAGTGTAAATCCGAGATTGTTAGGGATTATTACAGAAAACAATAAAATTCCCTACCGACCGCAAGATCGGTGGACGTACACGTGGCAAGATCGTGGGCAGTTAGAACCCAAAACGGATAACTGGACGGTTGGAAACGGTCTCGGTTCTATGCCTGACCGGTAATAGCCAGTACCCCGTGGGGGTTTTACCGCCCAATCCGGTGGCAAAGGTCAAATGGTATAAGAACTGGGGTTTAAGCAACAAAGGGGTGGTTCAGGGTTTTGAAAAAATAAAAGAAAAAAAAAATAAAAGAGATAAATAAAAACGAATTTTAAAAAAATCGAAGAAATAAAAACCAAAATCGGGAATATTCGTATGCGGAGAATTCTCGACTCTGATCGCGAATTCGCGATGGTTTTGCTCGTCGGAGAGCGGAATTGCTCGCCGGGATCTTGAATTCTGATGGAATTTTGATGAATCTGAGGTCGATTTGGCGAGTGCCTCGAATTCCGCGCTCTTTTGGCTGTTTTTGGTGCGAATTTCGTTCCTTACGTTTTTCTGAGTTTTTTTTAATTTTTTGGAAAAAATTTTATGTGAATTTTGCGAAAAAAGTTGGGGTTTTAATGGAGAATTGTGCAATTTGTGGACTTTTTCGGCGTCGGTGAGGCGATTCGGATCGGTGCTTCGGTTGCCGTGTTGGAATTCTTGATCAAGATCCGATCTTAGGGTTTTTTTTTGTTGAGAATTTTGTGAATTTTTAGGGGAGAATTATGATTAAATGAAGAGTTTTGCAAAGTAGATGCATAAAGGTGGGATCTTGGATGAGTTTGGTTTAAGATCTTAGGGTTTCATGAGGTTTTGGGTTTTAGATCAATTAATTGGTGTAATTTTATTAATTAGGTTTCCTTATATTAAATAGGTTATGACTTTTGGGGAATTTTGCAGGATATTGTGTAATTGATGGAATAGTTGAAGTAGTAGGATTGGTGTTTGGAATTCTAGTTGGTATGTGAGTTAGATATGGTGTTGCAGAAGAGATTGGATTACGGAATCAATGGATACCAGGTTCCGCCGATTCCCCATGTTCCGAAATCAGCTAAGGTATGTTGTTGTTTTGATATGAGAGAAGGAACAAGTTACATTTACATAGGATTATTTTTTTCGTATAGGGTGATAATAATTGTTTGGTGGTCACCCATGGCAATCCGCAACACATCGATCATTGTGGTATTTATTATAAAAGATGTTCAGTCATTCAAATATCATTCAATTCACAACTATCTTTTAACATGGAGACCATGATGAACAATGTGAATCGGCTCATTGAGGGACAAAATTTCCTTGTATGGATCTCTTTTAATGTAGTTGGTCGTGTGTTTTTTTTTTTTGGTTGAGAAAAAGGTGACCCTGTCACCGCTTCATTAATGAAAAGTTAATGAAACAGAATACAAAATAGCCCACATACAATAGTGATAACAACATCCTGGTACCGGATCTAACTCGATCCAATACCCAAACACCAAAATACCATACATCAAATACTAGCATGCTCAAGGAAGTAGAAAATACATGGCGAAAAAATATAAAGGAAAATCAACTCCTAAAGGTGAGTCCTTCCCATGTGCTAGTCCTCCTCCACACGCAGCCTCTTTTTTGTGTCCACCAGGCTGCCCACGCAAGTATAGAAGTAAATATTTCATGCATCAAAATGGAGAATCTATTATTAATCTGACAAAAACACAAGTCATTTCGGTCTAGGCATAGGGTCCATAAAGTAGTTGCTACAGACATATCCCATGCCTCTCTCTCTAGTCTCTCCTATTTCCTAATCTTGGTCGCTCTCCACTCCCCCCACACCTCTAAAGTAGAGGTTGGGAAGTCGACTAAACCGAACCCTAAATATATGACTTCCCATGCAAGCCTAGCTCTAGGACAGAAGAAAAGTATATGATCTGAGCTTTCTGCTATTGTTAAGCATCTGGGGCATTTGTCGTCCACTGGAATGTTCCTCCTGACATGGTTAACTTTTGAAAGAATAGCATCCCTGATCACCAGCCATAGGAATGCTTTAATTCTCATCGGAGCCAGAGTCTTCCACATCGTCTCCCCTTGTCCGCACCTAATTCCTCCGTCGTTAAGCCATTTGTACAAAGACGACACTGAAAAATTCCTACTTGACTCTAGGTTCCAAAGTCTCTTATCCTCTCCCCCTTGGTGCCGCCTTTGTTCCTCTTGAATGAATTGTTTAAGCTCCGCAATTTTAGACGGTCGTGTGCTGCTGTTTGGTTGTTTGATTTCTTTCTAACTCTCATTTTTTATTTGTAGGGTAAACGTTCAGTTAGGAAGAAAATCGTGGACAAGCAAATGTGTGCATTTGACTTGCTTGCAGCTGTAGCAGGGAAGCTGCTATTTGAAGGTGAAATTTTTTCGTCACCAAGTAAGATTAGCAGAGCACCAAACCCTAACAAGGGAAAGGATGTAATTAAGAGGGAAAAACTCAATGATGAGAAACCGGTCGGACGTGATGTTTGTGATCTTGGAAGCTGCAACGAGAGTAAATTGCTTCGTGAAGGTCAGCGTCATAAGGAGGTTTTCACAGAGAAAGAGTCTCCTTGTATTGATAAAGTAGATAACAATAATACTAAGAATGGAACTATTGTTGATGGGAATAAAATGGTTGTAGATGCTAAACCACACGGTTTGGTGCCTTTTTGCGGTGATCGCAATATTCACAGTAGTATCTCACCCAAATGTTGGGATGAGAAGCTTGTTGTAGATAGAGATGATGACGAAAATTTTTCTGGGTGCACTCATCCCAGTATTCGCGCCCATAAGGCCTTGAAACATCAAGGGATAGGGCAACGTAGGATAAGGAAGCAAGTGGCAACCAAGTTCTGGAAAGTAGCCTCGACAATGACAAAAGATAGGGAGCCCTCTTATACTGGTAGGCTTTTTTGATCAAGTACTCTCTTGTAAGATATTTCAAGTATTGTATAAGTTAAATAATGCTTGTATCTACCGGCTCTCATATTAGGTGGAGAAGTGAAGCCATCTTTTCACAATAGAAAATTGTGTTACACGCGTCAGAGAACTCAGAGGAGTGCATTTAAGAGGAGAAAGCTTTTCCAGCGTTGTTCAATATTGGCGTCCAATGGAAGGATTAATGGTGAAGGTACGTAAATTCATACATATGAAAGGATTTTAAGTTAGAATCATTCTGTTCTATTAGTTATTGTAATTCGGCATATGTCCTTATCTAGGTTATCACTTATCCATACTTGGCCAACCTCTTCCTTGCTTTCACGAGTAGTGTTTAACAATTGACTACCTTTTTTTTGCAGAGAACATGCTACCATCATCTTCCATTAATGGACATCTAACATCATATGACCCTGAAGACTTTCATGGTACAATAGTTTCTTATGTTTCATTTGTTTCTCCAACATTAGAAAATTCTAAAGTAGCCTGAATTTTTCTTTTGAAGTGAAACTCAGAATTAAGTCTTTTAAAGTGCCAGAACTATTTATTGAGCTCCCTGAGACTTCTACTGTTGGTTCATTAAAGGTAACTTATCAATTGCTACTCAATTTATTGAAGAATGTTACTATCTTTAAGATACGAGAAGTAAACATTGATGTAGTTCATTAGTTCCTGTCTAAAATGATTCATCTGAAAATTATCCACAATATACAAGTATTGGCATTTAAAGGTTGCTCCTTATGATTGCGCACAATCTACATTTCATATGGTATGTTTTCAATACTGCCATAGGCCAACTAAGAATTTGTCTATTATAGTTAACAGTCAGATAGTTAGTTGGCTCTTTCCACCATTATGTTTTACTACTACTTGGTTATTTTTGTCAGATTAGTTTTTTGTACTAATCATCAACTGGAAATTTTACTAAAAGACAAGGAATAAGAGCTTCTCTAAGAATTTAGAAGTAGCCCCAAGTGAGAATAAATTGAAGAACTGATTGATGATGTGGACATGTGCAACGGAGATCCATTACATCGCCAATTAGGAAGGATGTGATAGAATTGTAGTTTACGGTGAAAACATTAGAGGTAGATCTAAGAGGAGTGTGTTAATTTGATGGTGGGATAACCATTTACAGAGATGGAGGAAAAAGATTCTTGCGGTTGTTGGCTTGAAGGTTTTTTTGGGTGATGGTGTTGTGTTAGTGGACATTTTTTAGTAGAATTGATTATACTGTCTTATTTTTATTGGCTTCAGTTATTTTCCTAGTGTATGTTTTTATTTTAACAAAATTTGTCTTTTGTGCTGCAGAGGACAGTTATGGAGGCTGTTACTGCAATACTTGGTGGTGGACTACATGTTGGTGTCCTTCTCCGAGGAAAGAAGGTCAAAGATGACGATAAAACCTTGATCCAAGCAGGAATTTCTCACAGCGATATGCTGGATGATGTGGGCTTTACTCTGGAGCCCAATTCTAACCATTCACCAGCACTGCTTACTAGTCCCGAAGAATCCCAACTTCTCCTTCCTTGTGTCCCTGCTGAGCCAGTTGCTAGGTAATTCTTGAAATTTCAGCTTGCAAATATCATTTACTTTTGTGTTGGTTGTTCTGTACCGTCGCTACATTGTTATGCGTTTCTGCACTAATTCCATATTTAAAATTACAATTCCATATCAAGGTGTTCATTTAATTTTAGTGTTATTTTCTTCACGAAGATTTTGTGCTATAGGGTTCTCTCGAGTTCTGTTTTAGTAAAATGAATACCCTGTATGTTTGGTATTAACTGCTCTGGTCCCTCTGGGACTTCCTGAGAAAAGTAGGTTTTTCCTTGTTAGCCTCTATAATTATGTCTAAAACCATGTGCACTTCCCAAATCTTTGAATGTCCAGATTAACACCTGAAATGCTTTTTTCCCTCTCTCTTCCTTTGTTTTCCCATTTTTCATTTTCTTCGGAGTGTAGGGGATTTCATGGATTTGAACATTTTTTAGCGAAATAAGATATTTGGGATCAAAGAAGGAATAAGGAGAAGTTAGGATAATTAGGCATATACACTGCAAGAAGAAGAAAACATATGGGGAAAGTTGAGTGATGATGGTGAAAGGGTCTTTGATCCATAAACCATCCAAAAATTACCTAGGGTCGACTTGTTCACAAGTAAAAGGTTTTGGGTTTTAATATGAAAATCATAGTTTTGATGTGTGATTAAGAGATTACACACAATTTAGGTACTAATGTTGGCCGAAAAAATGTAATTGAATAATTCCGTGCATATGTTGTTCGTGTATATCAAAATTTGAAACCAAACACTCATGAATTATGTGAAGCGTTTTCCTCTGCTTTTCATGTAGTTTTATCTATACCAGGCGTCCAGTTATGCCTACATCAGATGGAAAATCTGATGTTTGTCCGGAACCTCCATTAACCCCTCAACTGAACTGTCTGGAGAGTGATCTCGATTCGGTCCACTCGCCTGCAGATACCTTATCACTGGATAAAACAGCTGAAAATGTCCGCCCGCTGATTGCCATTCCATCTATGAGTGTTGATGCACTGCCTATGATTCCAACACGCAAACCGAAACGATCAGATATGGTCCAACGCCGGATCAGGAGGCCTTTCTCAGTTTCTGAAGTGGAAGCACTCGTCCAAGCAGTTGAAAAGCTTGGTACTGGGAGGTTAGTAGTGAATCCTTCATTTCTTTAGCTATCCTTTAAGGCCTTACATGCATTGTTAAAGCCCTATAGCCCTGATTTCAATCGCTTTAGCTTAATCTTTTCAAGTATTTTGGCCTAATTTCATACTTCTAAGATTGATTGTTATAATTATATACACACAAAATTAGTATTAGTGTTAGTGTTGGTGTTAGTTTTATTGGTTTGTTTTCTTTGCTTGTTAACTTTCTTGAATTCTTATCTACTAAAATATTTCTTTGTTTTCTATAGTTTATTTTTATAGTGATACATATTTATTGTTAAAACAAATTTGGTGTTGTCTTCTGTTAAAGCCCTAGAATCCTTTATCTTGCCTTGCTGTGTCGCTTTGTTTTCCGCTTTCGACTATACATGACTTCTTTGACATGAGTGAAACTTAGAAGATTGGTTTCATGTGGAGGCAACAGTTCTAAGCAAAGTGTAAAACTTCAGCCAGTTTCATTATGGTTTCAGTCAATAGCAGTTCAAAAATTGCTATAGAAACTTGATTCAACTGCATCAGCTAAGTCTTGGTTAGTATTGAATAGATTTCTGTTGCTACTGTTCTGTTGGTTCGTATTGTTCCGCTGTGGTCAACCCGTCTCAGCCAAAACAGGTTGAATCTTATTGAAACTCAAATGAGAAATAATTTTAAAGAAATTTATAGGTATTAGTGTATATTCCTAATTGAAATTAAAATGTACTTGATGAAAATTTTATGTATTATGCATATCTTCGTAATCATACATATATGTGTATCTAACTATCTATATACACATACAATCATGATGCATAATATTAGGTAAGTTAATTGATCACTTAAGCTGAGGAAAACTTGTATGAACACTTGTGCTATATCAAAACTTGCATTCATCATTAGAATAAGAACTAGAATTAAAATATCCTGAAACTAACAAAACCTACCGAAACCTAATTATGTTGAAGTGTATGAAACCAAATCTAATAACGAGTTCTCAAACATTTGTTCAAGTCAATAGAGCAATTCTAGGATACTTCCTCATTTTCTCACATGCCCTTACATCTTTTTCGGGAGGGTGAGGATATCCTCAACCATTCCGTTTTAATGTACTTAGTTGGATTTCCTTTTCCTTTTTTGTTCCGACAGGTGGCGCGATGTTAAAATTCGAGCATTTGACAATGCAAAACATCGAACTTATGTTGATCTGAAGGTACAAAGCCTGGCATTATCTTCATGAGTATAATTAGTTACATCTCATATGTGTCCTTGTGTTTTTTATAGTGTATCTCATTTGTTCACTGTGAAGAACATTTAGAAGTTTTGTGTGATCTCAGCTATTGAGTTGGTCATATTTTTCCAAGGGTATTTTCGTGCATGCCAACAGCTTCTAAACTGTATACCCTTTGCTTTTCTATTTTCATGTTTTGAGTGATTTGTATGCTTCCACCAGTACTAAAACAGGAAAGGGGTAAGCTCAAGCTACTGGCTTGTCTATACTGATATTCATTTTGTGCTTTAAGACTTACCTATAACCCATGTAAGAAGCCTCCATCTATAGTTGTTCTTAAGGTGAAATGCAGTAGTAGGAATTTTTTGGCACCCTGCATTTGTTATTGGCTGAAGCCCTTTTGTTATGCCCCCTCAAATCAGTCTGATGGATCCTTTGAAGATATCCTGAACTTCTTTCATACATAATAAGATTTTATGCATAATTCACATGTGTACCCAATTGCGGTAGTTTATTGCACTTGCTTTATATGTTGTAATTCTATCTGTACAACTAGTTGAAGAAGTGCTATTAGCACATATTTGGCTGTAAAATTGTTATAAGTGATGTTTGTTTCATAATCCTGTATACAAGATTTTGAAGAATTTTGTGTCTTTTCTTGTAATATTCTCACTCGTGTTTCCCCAACTCTTTCCATCCACAGGACAAATGGAAGACGCTGGTGCACACAGCGAGAATATCGCCCCAACAAAGGAGGGGTGAGCCGGTCCCGCAGGATCTCCTGGACCGTGTCCTCTCCGCTCATGCCTACTGGTCCCATCAGCAGGCCAAGTCTCCCACCACCGAGACTTGCCTGCTCATCTAATCTTAATCTTTCTCTTTTCTTCCGAGAAGTAGTAGAACATGTAGAGAAAAAAAATGTCGACAAATAGTTCAGTTCTTGATCTGTAATATTCTCTCACACATACACCAACATTCTTGAAAGCTAGGACATGGGTTCTTCCCCCACTGTGAATTTCCAATAACCCAGGGGGAGCTTGTTCGATGGCGAAATTTGTAAATGTTGTAGGTTTGGGTCCAGGTGAAACATGGAACGCAGAATAAATCTTGTGATTGTTAATGGGGAACTAAAACTGTTCCGGGCTTTCCAGCCGTGATTTTCTTAGCTTCCTCTGCTTGGTTTCAGTCATTGGTTTTTATATTAATAATGCCATGTTCATGCTACTATTTATTAGCAGAATAAATATCAAATAAATTACATACATTTTCTGATCGCTTTGATGCGAGAAAGCTTGGTGTTTGTAATATTGCTTTCTCTGATTTGATTTCCAACTCATTCAGTGTTTCAAGAGATCGTGTTCATGCTAATCTTTCGATGGATTTTGTATCAGGCAAATGTTCGTCTCACTTGATTTCCTGTACAGAAATCATGATGCAGTTTTTCAGTTGTATTCGAGCAGAGTGGTTACGCGGTTGAGCTACTGCGATTGGATCTGTCGTTTATGCTTAGGTTTCCAACGACGAGTTTAGTTGATTCATGATCGCAGTTGGGACACGGCAAGTTTTGTGTTGATTTTTTGAGAATCTCGTCGTTCCCAATAACGAGTTCAGTTCAAAATTTTCAATGAAGACTTGCTGTTCTCAATGGCGAGGACATTTATATTAGACTCGTTGTTGGGAATAGCGAGTTTTGATCAAAAATTTTAATGAAGACTAGCCGTTTCCAACAACGAGGACATTTATACTAGACTTACTGTTGAAAATGGCGAGGATGTAGGAAATTTCACATTGAGTGAAACACTATGTTCAACTCAGTGAATTTTCGGGAAACAATCCCATTGAATTTTTTTTTGAATTAAATTCGCCGTTCTCAACAGCGAGTCTGTTGTAAATGTCATCGCCGTTGCCAATGGCGAGTCTTCAAAAAAAAAAATTACACTCTCCATTCCCAACAAACGAGTCTAATGTAAATGTCCTCGTCGTTGGAAACAACGAGGCTTCAAAAAATAAATAAATAAATATACTCGCCGCTCCCAACAACGAATTTAATGTAAATGTCCTCATCGTTGGGAACGACGAGTCTTCATTGGAAAAATTTGAACTAAACTCTCTGTTGAGAACGACGAGTTTCTAAAAAAAACTACACTCGTGGTATTCCAACGGCGAGCATGAAACAACTAAACTCGCCGTTGTGAACGACAAGTTTAGTTGTTGAGTCCACGAACACCAATACTTTGATATCTTTTTGAAGTCTCAGGTAATTTTGAGTCTGATTTTGTGAAATTTGGAATGAGATATTTTGATTTTTTAGGTAATTTTGAGGTAAGTGAGATTATAGGTGGTTAATTTTGAGGTATTTAGATAAATTAGGAGATTGAACATCGAGAATTTAGTATTAATTTTAGTCAGATGATTCCTTTTCACCCTCAAAATTCTGCTCCATTGGTAAATCTAACTTTATCTAATCACAATATAGTGCTCTTCAAGATTATTTTGACCTCATGCTTCATACAAATCCATTTAGGATGTGATTATATGTTGATCTTGAGAAGGAGATTCATTTAGGAAGTTCCATGTAATTTTGAGTCTGATCGTTGAGAATTTAGTTCTACTTTCTGATCTCAAATCAAACTTCAGAGCCCAATGCTTCATGGAGTTAGACCACATTTCCCTCGGCTTCTTCAAACTCAGTGATTTTTTTTTTTTGGATCAAAAGATGACTAAGTCATCGCTTTATTAAAGAGAGATTTAACGAAACAGGAATGATTTTATCCATGCATTCCCCAATCTGTGTGAGATGAGAGTCATGCCTACTGCCAATGTAGTCACATGGTCCTCTTCTCACAATCTGATTACGTCCAGCAACCAGCTGGCTTCTCGTTCTTCCTTAGGCAATGGGGCTATTCTGCGCTGAGCACTTCATTTGTGCTGATTATGACTGATTTGGTTTTTCTGACTGTGTTCTGTTCATAGTTTGATAGGGGTTGACTGTGCATTCTGCTATAAGCAGCCAGGTTCACTTGCAATCATTCCTTG
Source organism: Hemerocallis citrina (assembly GCA_017893485.1). Taxonomy (NCBI): domain Eukaryota; kingdom Viridiplantae; phylum Streptophyta; class Magnoliopsida; order Asparagales; family Asphodelaceae; genus Hemerocallis; species Hemerocallis citrina. The sequence goes on along the minus strand of CM030358.1, from coordinate 468,775,669 downwards.
TGCTCACAAGGGGTGCAAGAGATGCTGCTTCAATAAATCTGCTCGGGACTTCTGCAAGTTCTGTGGTGATAAGGTACTGGGGTTCTTGATGTGAATTCAGGAAATTCTGCACCATTGGTAAATTTAACCTTAAGTGATGATAATTTAGTTCTATATGAGGTTATTTTTATTTATACCAAGGCCATTTCTTTTTTTGATATATCGGATAGAGCCAAAATGCTTCAGCCATCAAAAAATATATTAATTAATAATAACAGTTAAGATACAAATAAATAAACGATGGCTTTACAAGATGTAAAACAATAATAAGCGAACAATAACTAAAACAAACAAAGGCTGAAGAGCCAACAATACAGATAACTGCGCCACAGCAAACGTCCACGCCGAAACAAAAGGGCGGAACAAACGGCGAGACAATCGGCCAGACAATCCAGACCGCTGAACCCGATAGAGGAGCAGGACTTGAACGACTGGGCCATAAAGCAGAAATACAACCCTTCCCCCACGAAGACATCCCAATCCGCTAGCAGTCCAAAGGAAAACTCTAGCGGCACAACGGAGGCGACGCACTGCCAATATCAAGGGTGTCAACGAGAAGGCAAGACTCAACTGTGAAGAAGCTGATGAGCAGACACGGAAGCTGTTTTCCTCGCAAGAATACGGGGAATGACCAAGGCCATTTCTTAGTAATGGCATACATGACGCATACTTAGAGAATGTTTTTGCATGTAACCCTAAAGTTGGATCTAGTGGCTGATGCCTTCTGTCCAACATATTTCAGGGAATCGACCAGAATTAGTAATTCTTGCAGCCAATTCAGAATGCCAAGGGCAACATGCAGCTGTCGAGGTGCCGTATATTAGCTCGATTATAATGTCAAGCATCGTAGTAATAGTCTTCAGTTTACTAGCTGAAGTTGTAGGAATGGAGTTAGGGGGCCGCATGTGTTTGTACCACTTTGGTTTCACCCTCTTACGGTACACAAGAAGTGCAGGTTGTGGTAGGCAATGAAGGAGTAAACTCTTCTCCAATTTTGTTGTGCTTACCCAACTGCCCACAAATTTTTGTCTTACTTTCTATGTATACCCGCTGATTAGTTAAGTGATATTTTTTTAAACACAAATGAAAGATGAATATGGTTTTTTTAAACCTTACCCTAACTAACCCAATGGAGTTTTTTGAAATTTTTTCTCATTTAAAAAAAAAAAACTTAGTGCGGTTTTTTAAAACTGGTCCAAAACTCAGTGGTTTTTTTTTAAATATAAATTTAGCCGATAATTAAATACATGAGTAAAATAAATTCAACTTTGAAAATATTTCATTCTCCTAAGTTTTATCACGTGTTGAACACTTTGAATAGTGTGGATCATGCATTTGGGAGGAGGGTGTATGAATTTTTGAGTGCCAACATTTCCTTCCGTTTTCTCATATCTTTAATATTATAATGAGAGAATTGGGATTATCATTTATAGACAACATGTAATTTGCAGACAATCAACCAACCATCTAATCTCAATCATTCAATTTTTAAAATGAGAGTTATATATTTTTTTTTTTAGGGAAAAAGTAGAATCTAACTGCCCTGTTTTATTAATAAGAGCTTAACGAAACAAACCCAGATTACTGGGCCCAAGTACAAACTACATACAGAAAATAAAACATATATGAAACAACATGACGCGTACAAACAACAAATCCCTCCAACAACCTTGGAGGGTGGGCCAACAAACGAGCTTGGTCCAGCAAAATTGTGAGTACGTCAGTTTAGCTTCGTACAGTGCCTCCACGGTACATGCACACCCACCTGAGACAAGGCTGGCAGGATTTTATCACCCGCCAATCCCTGCCTTCACCTCGCTAGGGGGACCCCATCTTTGGGCCCAAGCCTTGCAGAACGAAAACTGACCCCACGACACACGCACATCGATCGCAACCTCCCACCATCTTCACCACACTTCCTACAAACGTGCCAGTAGCTCCCACAGCCGCTACCAAAGAGATAGCCGTGAAGAGGATACCTTAACCTCTCACATGATAGCGCTTTTTCAGGCGATTTCTCACCACACAACTATCTCGCTCACCCCACCAACCACTACACTCTAGGAGAGAGCCATGTAGAGGATACATTCACCTCTCTCATGCTCAAGCTCTCTCCGGCGATTTCTCACCAAACAGACTTATCTCGACTCATACTCTCACTTCGAGGGAAGATACGACGCTATCACAAGTCAGTGGCCTAAGCTGGAGGGCATTCAATAGCCTGATAGTAGGCGCTGTGAAGACTTTACCGGCGACATCGTAGGACACTCCAGACCAACCATACCCAAACCCCACACCCCATCACTTGGCCCCAAACCGAACCACCGACCTCACACACTTGAACCCCAGATCTAAGGTTTTCGCGACAACTGGCGTGGGAGGATGCTCTGGCGCGACATAGTCGCTCCACGCCGGTTGAGACAAGCACCCCGGAAGTTGAGACAAGTGAGCGCACATCACGGAGGGACCCCATCTTTGGGCCGAAGCTCCGCAATCGTGCAAAACAACCTAACCCTACTGGAGGACTACGGCACATCCAAGCACACACGGCTTCTTCACACGCACTACGAACCCTCAGAAACACCAAATCACAGCGGCAGATCGTCGTGAATGGTTCTAAGAGTGTGGACATGGTGGCAAGCACGAAGAACAATCGGCCCAACAACAAACAAAGCCCACCAAACCCAACCCACAGCAGAGCTCAGATTTGGGCCATTGGCACACCTCGCCAACGGCCTCAGATCTGACATTCCAATGTTCGTCGTGGGTCGTCGTCGTTGGGGGGGGGCTTGCCAAACCACTGAGCGCACCTAGTTGGGGTCGGATCTGGGCCATCTACGCCTCTCGCTGTCGGCCTCAGATCAGGGCCACGCCATCGGCCACGACCACCGGGATGTCGCCCCCTTCCCAGATCCAAGATCGTGTCACCGTCGCTGGGCTTCGTCGAAACTGAGATCGTTGAAGATGGGCGGCGCACCGGGAAGAAGAGGGAAGTAGGGTAGCACGGCGGGGGTGGAGCACCGGGCGGCGGCGGCGCACCCTAGCCGCCGCCCCACACACCAAGATCAAGGTTTTTCTTGTTAGGGTTTTTGGGGAGGAGAAGTTTCTCTCTCTAGAACTTCTAGAGAGAGAAACTCTTGGAGAAGAGTGAAGCAATAGTTAATCCTTTATGCTATTAAGCTGTAAAAATGAGAGTTATATTAACCATTCATTTATCTCAACCGTTGTTAGTTACCATAATAGCCTCATACTTCAAATTTATTAAGGACATAATTATTTACAAAGTGCTACTAATATAAAATAAAAAATTGATGCCACTTGGGGTAATTTGTAAAGAGTATGTGATGAGTAAATAGATGTCTCAGGTTCGAGGCCAGATTACGTCTTAGTATTTACTTAAAAATAAAAAAAATATTAGAACATGCATCGCACGTGCATATTACTAGTATATACTCCCTTTGTTTCAAAATATAAGTTATTCTCGGTTTCCACACGCCTATTAAGGAAAAACTTAGAATTGACAACAAATATTGACATTCTTTGTTTTGAAGCTCATAATGAGCTATCAATTATAAAATGTCCAATCTGTCATCCTCTATAATTTTACTATTACTTTTTTTATATATAAAAATGATAAAGGTAAAATTGGAAATCTCATAAAAAAGTATTTGATGGACATTAAATATTGACAGAATATTTGGCTCATAAACCTAAAGTGTCTTCTATTTTGAAACAAAACAAAAAAACCTAGAATGAATTGTATTTTGAAACAGAGGGAGTATAATATGGAAATTTTATGGTACAAGTGAGATTCTAACTTCTAACATATTTGGCTGCCCAACAAATTTTTTTTAATCACTGGACCACATTGATACTTGCACATATTGAAAGCTATCGACATCATCCTGTTCTCTCGTTTATACTTGTTTTGTTAATAACCTTGTCAATGGAACATGGGTTTTTTGGCCCACCAAGAAGTTGTTTTGTTAATAACCTTATTAATGGAATATGAGTTTTTTTGGCTCCGCCAAGGAGATGCTATTTTGTTCACTTTCTTTTTATGTTCAATATTTCATGTGACAATATAGTAAAGTTTTGTATTCTTGTTATTCAGTTAAATATATACCCCAAAGTTGAGGATGCTGATATATAATTAGTGTATTTTACTAGTATATCAGGCATATTGAACATATACAAAAAATTTATAGTAATATACGGGTATTAAAATAAGTAGGTTTTCAAAGAGGGGCGAACAAACAATTTTCCGTTTATATAATTAGATTTTGATTGCCTGTGGTTTTTTATTGTGTTTATATTCAATCTATATAATCTATATAATAAAACACAAAGAAAGTTATCAAGTGGCTCTTCTTCAATCCTCCAAAATTCAATGGCTCAGATCTAACATCACAAAACTTATTTTTCCTCCTAAAAATTTTTCCCCAAAACTCAAATTCAAATTCCCACCCAAAACAACTCCTATATTTATTTAATTTTTTTTCTCTCTCTTTCCTTCCCTCTTCTATTCAAAAGTTTAAGAAAATAAAATTTTTAAAAATTTTTAAAAATTAAAAATTAAAAAACTAAAAAAAATTAAAAATTTAAAAACCTTTAAAATAATTCAAAAAAAAAAAAATTCAAAAAAACCATATAGTATGTGTTTTGCTGAACCCCAAAAGTTTCTTATATACTATGTTTGTTACTTCAATTAATTTGTTGGACCCCAAAACTGTTTTATATGAACAAACAAGGTGCATCGTTCCGAAGACGTGCCGTAGACACGTGTATTAACGGGCAAACCTAGTAATAGATAAAACACAAAGAAAGCTATCAAGTGGCTCTCCTTTAATCCCCTAAAAATCAAAGGCCTAAATCTAATCTCACAAAATATATTTTTTCTCCAAAATTCAAATTCAAATCTCCCACTCAAAACAACTCCTATATTTATTTAATTATTCTTTGTTCTCTCTCTCTCCTTCCCTCCTCTATTCAAAAAATTAAGAAAATAAAAAAAATTTAAAATTTTTAAAAATTAAAAATTAAAAACTAAAAAATTTAAAGATTTAACAACTTTAAAAATAATTCAAAAAAACCATATAATATGTTTTTTGCTCTATGTTTGCTACTTGAATTAATTTGCTAGACTTCCAAAACTATTTTATATGATCAAACAAGATGCACCGTGCCGAAGACGTGCCGTAGGCACATGTCAATGGACAAACCTAGTCTATCAATAAATTAGCATAGGATTATTTTTTTGGTTGAAAATATATCGAAGAGATACATTCAATACAAAGTTTACATGTTTTTAAAATAGCGTTGCACCAAAACAGCAACAATCAGTCCATCACACCTCTCCAAAACCAATCTCATAAGAGCATATCCAATCGTTTTTGCTACTATGCCAATTTGACAAAATAGTAAATGGCAAAAGAAGTAATTTGCTCTAATCGTCGTTTGCTATAATTTAACAAAAACAAAATTGGACGGAACATGTTGTTCCGTCTATTATTTTTTTTATAATATTTAAGATGATTTAATTAAGAAATAAATGATAATTAGCTATTAAAATATTATTAAATTAGCGATTATTCAATTAGTTTTTACTTAAATCATGGATTAAGCCTCGGTTAAAATTGGCTAATATGGTGGGACGGGGCATGTTGTCCCGTCTAAGTAAAAAATGCTTCGGACGGGACAACACGTTGTTCCGATGTTTGTTTGTTTGTTTTTTTTCCTTCCTCTTTGGACGGTACATCATGTACCGTCCGATCCATGTACCGTCCGATCGTTTATAAAAAAAAATTCTAAAATCCCTCAGACGTAACAACATGGCTCGTCCGATCGCTGGAAAAATTATAAAAAAAATAAGCCGAAACATCATGTTCTATCTCCTATATTTGACAATTGTCAAAACCATTTCTCAAATTTGATAATGCACTATTTATCGTTTGCTAAAATTTGACAAAATAACAAACGATTGCAGCTGCGTTTTGCTATTTTACCAAAATAGCAAACGATTGGAAATGCTCTAATACGTGTAAATACACAAAAACAAAACCAAAAATTGCCATAGATGCTTTGAGATGCGCGCACCTCAATCCACATCAAGTGGGCGATAGAATCTGGGCTTAGTTAAGACATACATCCAATTCAAGAGGGGCACAACCGTCATTAACTAGTCACCGTCTCCTCTAATAAATATCCAATCTGAAGCCGCTCCCACTCTCATCCCCAAAACCAAAAAAAACTAGGGTTTCGTCTCCGAATTTCTGAAGGTAAAAATCTCCTTTTCATTTAAAATCTCTAAATTCAATTAAATGATTCTAATTCGAGATCGATCCTTCAATCTCTTCAACGATTGTTGGGTCTCGATATTTAGTTCTGTTAATTATCTGATGCGGTCGTGAATTTGTGATTGTTAGGGCTTCGATAGGATGTTAACCAAGTGATGTATGTTGTGAACGATTTAGTTAGTGGTTTTGGATGCCTCATCAGATTAAAGATCTGATTTTGATGGTAGATGGATTGTTTTGTTTGCAATTTTTTGGTTCTTAAGGTTCCTTGTGTGGTGGTAGATTTTATTTTTTTTAGGGTTTTGTTAATTGTTTGATCCAAGCTGGCATGATTTTAGACTGTTTGATTCAAGTTTGTTAGGGTTCTTTTTGGGAATTGGATGTTGTGGAAAGTGGAGGAGGGGGCGATGAGGGAAGATGGGGGGTTAGGCTGTCACTGGTTGGGTCTACGCAGTAAAGAATGTTAAGAGGATTTTAAAATTTGAAATTTAAGGAAATATATGGGGAAAAAATGATTTTGATTGAAGGAAAATTTTAATAATTTGATCCTAGTTTGTGGTATGGTGTGTTTTTTAATTGTTTGTTAGTGTTTTTCTGAATGTGAATGATGTAAAGAGTGGAGGAGGATGGAACAACCAGGGAAGAATTTTTTTAATTTTAATTTTTAATTTTTTTTTTTTTTTGGGGGGGGGGGGGGGGGGTAAGGTCGTACGCTGTGAAGAACATTAACAGTATTTAAATTTTTTTAAATTTAAGGAAAAAAAATACTAGGAAAAGTGTTTTTAAATTATGAATAGGATATTTGAGTAAGTTCATGTTATGGGTGTTGTGATTGTTAGGGAGTTTGATGTTTGATGCCTCATTGGAAGTAGTTTTAGTTTTTTTATTTGTAAAAACAATTACTTTAGATTTTATCATTTTCCTTCAAATTATATGTAAACTAAGGAGATTTCAAATTATATGTAAACTAAGGAGAGGGGGGTAAGGTCGTACGCTGTGAAGAACATTAACAGTATTTAAAATTTTTAAAATTTAAGGAAGTAAAAAAATACTAGGAAAAGTGTTTTAAAATTATGAATAGGATATTTGAGTAAGTTCATGTTATGGGTGTTGTGATTGTTAGGGAGTTTGATGTTTGATGCCTCATTGGAAGTAGTTTTAGTTTTTTTTATTTTGTAAAAACAATTACTTTAGATTGTATCATTTTCCTTCAAATTATATGTAAACTAAGGAGATTTCATGTGCTGTGATATATTTTTTAATTATTTAATGCAAGTTTGGGAGGTTTTTCTCTTTTTTCTAATTGAATATTGCAGGGCATCGTGGATTTTCCATATTCCTATTTACGGCGACAAAGAATAAAACTGCACAAAGATAGGGGTTAAGGCTTTCGTGGGTGTGGTTTATCCAGTAAAGAATGTTAAAAGTATGTTTAAAATTGAAGGAATTAAAAAATATTTAATAATAGTTCTTAAAAATAATGAAGAGAAAATTTGAAGAAGATCATGATATTGGTGTTATGATTGGTGGGGAGTTTGATGTTTGATGTCTCACTAGATTTTTATATATATAATATGTATATACATTTGTTGTAGATGAATCGTTTTTATATGTTAATTATTTCAAGTGTCGTGGTATATTTTTTGTTAGGTTTTGTTTCTTAATTGAATCTCGTGGGGCGACCGTGGAAGATAGGGGCTAGCTTTCGCGGGCAGGGTTACATGATAAAGAACATTAAGAGTATTTAAAAATTAGAAGTTAAAGTAAATGGAATTATATAAGAGAGATATTTTTAATATAACGAAGAGAAAATTTGAAGATCATGCCATGGGTTATGTGGGTGGCGGGGAATTTCATGTTTGATGCCTCTTTAGAGTCAGTTTTTTTTTTGGATGAATAGTTTTCCTCTTAAATTTCAGTGGTAACATAGGAAATTTCACGTGTTGCAATATCTATTCTAATTGTTTAATGCAAGTTTTTAAGGTTTTTATAATGAATAATGTTGTGAAAAGTGAAAAATGGAGCTACACACAAGATAGGGCTACGGCTTTTGCCAGCATTAATTACGCAGGAAACAATGTCTAAGAGTATTTTAACTTTTAAAATTTAAGAAAATGGAAAAAATATAAAAAAATATTGAAAATTGTAACAGCGAGAAAATTAGAATAATTTGCATAACTAATAAAGAAATTGATAGAATTAATTGTACTATAGTTATCAAAAACAAAATTTGAAGAGGATGTTTAGAATAAATTAAAGGTGAGAGCGAACCAAAAATGCATAAGTGAAAATGGCTGATAGCGAGCTTTTTACAAGTATCTAATTTGTTTTTTTTGCGTGTGTTGTGGGCTATCTCAACAAATTCTTCCTTATTTTGTCCTTAATTTGAAACATCTATTACCTTTAATATAACTAGTATCATGCACGTGCGATGCACGTGGAGGGAGAAGGAAAAAGACCCCAAAAAAAACCAAATGAAAAGGATTAAAAAAAAAATGCACATGCGATGCACGTGGAGGAAGAAGGAAAAAGACCACAAAAAAACAAACGAATGAAAAGGAAAAAAAAGGATAATGAAAAGGATAAAAAGAAAATAATTTCCAAACTGATCCACTTTCGAAAATATTTACCAAACTGGTCCACTTTCGAAAATATTTACCAAAGTGAGTCACTTTGTCAACACGTGCGCTGCACGTGTTGACAAAATGACATCCGGTGACAGATGACACTAAGCCCTTCTCCCATTATAATAGTAGAGATTAGTTATTTATTTCGTATAATATTTGGTCGATCATCACCATAACATCGTTGTTTTAGCATTTTTTGACATGTTAGTCAATGACGGACCAAAATTATCGAAGTTAATATTTTTTTAATGTTTACACGCTACTAATTGTGAAAAATAGAAAAACAAATTAACGTTCAATGCATGTTTATTTTTTTCAAATTGCAAGTGATATAGCCCTGCCCTATTATTTAACTGTAGGACATTTAATGATGTAAATGTTTTTTGGTTATATAGTTCAGGGGAGAAGCACATTTATAAACAAGTTGACTCGTACGCCTAATGAAAAGTAGGGAGATTTGTTGAATGTGGAGTGATATTGAAGATGACGTTACTTGTCAACAATAGTTAAAAAATATAAGATTTTTAAGAATATTAATTATGCTTTTAATACAATTCTTATTTTATATATAAATTGTTGCAGCTATGTACACCAATCGGTTGTTCATATTTCTGTTTGATTCCTACTTTACTGTTTGCAGTCTATTTAATTTCTGTTGTAGAAGAAAGTGGTAGGCTCATTCACAAGATCAGCTGTTGCCCTTTTCTTTTTCTTTGATAGAAAATTCTTTCCAAAGATTACCATGAAGAATGATGAATATTATTTTAAAACTAGATTTGCCCGTGGGCACGTGCCAATGGCACGTCTTTGGAACGATACATCATGTGAAAGTCTTGTAATCAGTAAAGTAACAATTATGTAGCTCAAGTTTGAATAGTAAAACAATAATTAGTTGTAAATAAAAGTCCATGTTTCCATTAGTATATGTTGAAAAATAATTATAAATGGGGGGTGTAAAATTCAACTTCTTAGAACTTTGAGTTTGGAAAATAATGAAATTTAATTGTTGATGAGATATTTGCTATTTTGAATGTAACATGAGCAATAAAAAATGCATAAAAAATATGAAAATTTACAAACTGAAAACTTGAGAGAGAGAGAGAGAGAGAGAGAGAGAGAGAGAGAGAAGTTTTGGGGATTTGAATTTGCGTTTTGGGGGAGAACTTTTGGGTGAAAAAATATGTTTTGGAAGGTTAGATCTGGATCGTTGATTTTAACCCTATTGAATGAGAGCCACTTGATAGCTTTCTTTGTGTTTTATTATATAGATATATTTTTTAATATTTAGACTATTTTTTGTTATACTTAAGTATATAAGAAGTCTAAATATTTTGTATTAAATCACACTAATGTTGGAAAGTTTTCAGGATATATCATTAATCTAATATCAGTAGTGAACTAATTTTTTGAGATACTGTTACATTTATGGTAAAATTTTCAGGATCATGGTGATTCGGTCGTGAAATTTAGTTCATTTTCACTTCTGCAAACCAGTCAGACTAATCCATATTGTATCTTTAGCGATTTTATTACATAGAGAAAATGTCCTATTATAATCATTTTCATTTCTGTCTCATTGCACAAAAGTCTTCTATTAAATCTTGTTCATTTGTAAAAGTCAATGACTGTTCTCATCAAGTCTTTCTTTCACGTTGACGTGGTCCTAGTTAATCATGGCAAAATCAAAAAGCAAGCTACATGCAGCTCCAATTGATCCGCCGAAGGTAGAGGAGCCCATAGTAGATGATGCCGTTGCTGAGTCTGATCCAGCAGAATCTGCAGAGATTGAAGCAGCAGTTGGTGATACTCCTAAGAAGTCCGAGGAGGGCAACAAGGTGGAGGAGACTGAGGAGGTCAACCAGGTAGACTTGACTAATGACATTCTCAATCAGTATGAGGGAGGAGACGAGGAACAAGAGATCGCAGATGATCTCGATGATTCAGAAGAAAGAGATACAGAAGGAGATCAAGACAATGGGAACTCAGATGAGGAAGATGATTTAGATGAAGACAATGATGATGAAGATGAGGTGGACAACGATGAGGGAAACAAGAAGGATGATGAGGAAAAAGGGAAAGACGAAGTTGGGATCGAGAAAGATTGTGAGGAGGAAACACAAGGAGACGAGAATGAAGTTGAGGTGCAAGTCGGGGAGGGTGACAATAGAAAAGACGAGGAAACCCAAGGCTCTGCGAAAATGGAGTCTTTGGAAATTAACACTGTTCCTCAATCTGAAAAGGTTGAAGGAGATGAGATCGAAGAACCCAAAGATGGTGAGAAAAAAGAAAGTGTGCCAACTGTGGTCACGAGAAGGAAGAAGAAAAGTAAGAAGGCTGCTGCTGTTGTTACAAATGATGAAGGTGGTGCAGGGACTTCGATTTTGAAGAAGGAAGATGGGAAAAAGCCTGAAGGTATGGGGCTAATCTTCATGTGCAATAAGAAGACCAAAAATGACTGTTTTCAGTACAATATTTTTGGTCTCCCTGAAGGCAAAAAGGAGCTTGTAGCAAAAGTTTATAAGGGCATGAGATTATTTCTGTTTGATATTGATCTCAAGCTGATGTATGGCATTTACAAGGCTGCGAGTCCTGGTGGTTATAATATTGAACCAAAGGCATTCAAATCAGCATTCCCCTCTCAGGTTAGGATATCCACTAGCTCATTTACCTTTGTTTCTCCTTTGTTTTGGTATCTAGCAGAAGCTTAAGGAGATCTGTAAGGTTTCTTTAGTGACAATTTCTTTTGAAAGCTTGTGGAATATGCTTTCGAAGATATCCAAATGACAAAGTGGAGGGTAAACATAGTATTTATGAAGCACGGATAGGGCACGTATATCTGGTACATGAATACACTAATTTCTCAAAAACTAGAATACAGGTACGTTAGGTTACGCCAAATTAAAATATTAAAAAAATAATATTGTAGATTTATAAATAGTAAACTAAAATATTCAATTCAACACGAACATGAAAAAAAAGAAACAAGAACATGATAATTAAACTTAATACAAGTTAATGTCAAACGAATCTTACTAATGGATCATTCCAAGTTTCTAACATCACCAATACTAATATTACATGACCGAAATCTTCAAATAAACATATTCAGTAGAATTAATATCATAACAAAATCTATCATAACTTCATAAGTCATAACCATGAACTAACCAAGACCCTTCAATACTACATCCTACTGATTTATATCTATCATCTTAAAGAAATCTAACACTATAAGCACTAAAGCTAATAAAGAAGTAGCCACTTGTAAAATAATAGCAAGTAGTTAATCAATCAAAATAATAACAAGAACTACATTCTACACCTCATTTTTTCGATGTCTTTTTATCAAATAAAATTAAATAATATCTTTTGATCAAATAAAATTAGGATTTAAAAGGAGTAGACGAAGAGAATAGTAGTGCATATCCAAACAGTATCCCGATGATTCCGAGAGTATCACCAGAGTATTTTTTATTAAAAACAATTGTTGGGATACGTATCCGGTATGTATCCAGAAGTATTCAGCAAGTATCCCTCTGGATATGTATCTAGTACTCGATACGCATCCTTGGGAGAGTATTCGTGCTTTCTAGCATTGTATTCATAACTAATTTGATGCCTCGTACATCTTTGTCGTTGGGTCTTTTTTTTTTGCACTGGTAAGCAAGAGAATATTAGCGGGACAGAAGAATCAGAAAGAAAATGGTATAGGAATAGATTTTGCGAACGGTGATTTAAACATCTTCACAGCATTGCATGACATTTAAGGTTGAAAGATTGCTAATGTAATGAGGTTCCCCTACATCTACTTTATGCTCTTTATAGGACACTCTTAACAAATCATTGGTCATTGAAAGAATGCCTATACCTCTTTACGATATTAGTGCTTTTCATGGTATGAACGCAGTTTATGAAGCTCATCTATGAATACAGAGTGCTGGTATGATACGACACGATTACGGGGATACGCCATTTTTCAAAAAAGTAGGATACGAGTGCATTGGTGGGTACGTTAAGTATAATATATATATATATATATATATATATATATATATATATATATATATATAAATCAATAAATATTTATCTTGTTAAAAATGCAAATATTGAACCATTTCATAGAATTTTAAGATAAAGAATGATAACCTAACTATCATAACTTTGGGTATACTTGTTTTGCGTTTGAGCATAACTTGAAACATCAAGTTTTTTATCACATTAGAGCCCCAAACATTTATATAAACACAAGGGTAAATTGTAAAAAAATATCCCTAAATTGTGTTGAAAGCAGTTAACCCTTTAGTCTATTTTTCACTACAGTAAATCCCTAGAGGATCGCAATAAACCCTCTGAACTATGTAAAGGGGTATTGAAAAATGTTAGTTGACTTGGTCAAACCTGTTCAAATTATGTAGGTTAACCAAAATGCCCTCCATTTAAAAAGTAAGTGTGCATTATATGTACAACAAATTTAGCAATGCTAATGATTACTTTTTGATGTGGTTTTAATTAGAAATAAATTCATCCATTAAAAAATAAAACAGTCTATACGCAAGAAAGTTTTCTAATTTAATTGACAAAACCCTAAGAATTGCAGAAGCTTCTCGTTTCTCACATCATATGATCATCAATTCAAAAAGAAAATGGGAAGTGGTTCATGGAACAATTAGAAGGCAAGGTGGTATCCGTCATTGACGCCTCCTCCAGCATATGCTGAGACCTTTGTCTCTAACAATGACAAAAAAGAAATAGATATAGAAGAGTTTTCGTTCGAGAATACCAATTTAGAAAATTCCAAACTCACATCAAAATTCGTATTCGAATAATCTCGAGAAGCCAAAATCTCGAAGAGTTCGAGGGCTTCTCTAAACTTTTGGAAAACACTAGCTTCTCAATCTTGGTTGAGATGGAGGATAGGGAGATGGGTTTGGGATGTAACATGGTGGCAATATGGGGAGTTGGCTTGTTGGGGTTGGGTTTGGGTATGAGATAAAAGCAGTGGACTAGGAAAGATGGGATCTTGTGCTTTGGGATTGAAAAAGATTGAATTTTTTAGGGTTTGGAAGTTGGAGAAGGGAGGGTTGAGGGTTTTGAGGATGGATTGGAGGTTGAAAAAGATGGGGAGATTGGATCCCATTGATTATTTGGAAGAGAGAATAATAAAGATGGAAATGATGAGTTTATTTTTCTCTTCACTAATATTCCACGAAGGGCATTTTTGTCACTTCACAAAAATCTACGGGTTTGACCAAAGTCGACTAACGAAATCTAACACCATTACCCCTTTTGATAGTTCATGGCTGTTTATTGCGGTCTTCTAGGGGTTTATTGCGTTGAAAATTGGACGAGGCGGTTATTTGCTTTTAATGCATAGTTCATGGGTGTTTTTGCAATGGGTAGTGCTACACCTACAACCTTTACAATCTTACAACCTTATGTGACATAATCCCACTGGAGATATCTACAACCTAGGAAGCACGGATACTTCCAAATGGTCGACGTACCCGTCCCGTGTGCATATCGGGTGCCGATACTCCTTGGGTATTCCCGGGTGCGTACCCAAGGAGCACCCAATTTTTTAAATGCATTTTTCACAATCTTTAGACAAGTATATTTAGATAAATGCATGGGGTCCTAGAGTAATTTCAAAAGTTTGTTGTTTACAATTAAGCTCAAACACAAAACAAAGACTATTCAAAGATTTGATAGTTAGATTCACTGTTTTAAATTTCCTCTGACACGGTCAAAATTTCGGCCGAAATTTCGTTTCGACTAGCTTGTTGATACGAAATCACATAATTTATACTTTATATCGTTTTGGACCGAAACGTGTAGATTTCTGCCGAAATTGTCGAAATATTGGTCGAAATATTACCGAAATTAGCGAAATATTAGCCAAAATAGACACAAATGTTATTGTGAATATATACAAAAAATTTGTTTTACTTTTTGCATATATGACTTTCAATATAGGACCTTAAGCTATGATAATGTGAGAATTTTGTCTCGCTAATATTTATATATATGCAAAGTCAAATAAATTTATTAAACAATATATTTTTTCTAATCAATGCAAATTCAATTTAGTTATATACTTATATTATTACATTCTCTTTTATATTGTTGTTAAATTCTGTGAATATTTACCGTAATTGATTCATGTCATTAGTTACATTATACAGTATTTTATTTGATAAATGACATGTAAGACATACGATATCTTATTTAGTAACCAAAAAAATATTTATTGAGTATCGGAAATGAACATCCGATATGATCACATTTCCTTGAAATCTCCTCCGATATCTCCGATCCGAGACGAAACACCCCTTGCCGAGACGAGTCCGAAATCCGAGATTTAAAACCATGGTTAGATTATCATTTCTTTTCACTAGAATGTTCATAATTATAATTTATTCTTTTTTTAAAAGAAAATTATAATGTATTCTTATAGTTCTATAAAATGGTTTAAATGTTTGCATTTGTAACAAGAAAAATATTTTTGTATCTATAAATATAATATAAATTATTTATATTTAATGTATCCACAACGCACCCATATCCCACTTTTTTTGTAAATTCATGTATCCCCATACTCGTGTCGTACCCGCAACCCGTACCCGTATCTGTGCTTCATAGTCTACAACCTACTCTACAAGACTCTACAAGACATTTTCAATGAGATTGTGCCATTAACAAGAAAAATATTTTTGTATCTATAAATATAATATAAATTATTTTATATTTAATGTACCCACAACGCACCTGTATCCTACCTTTTTTGTAAATTCACATATTCCCGTACTCGTGTCGTACCCGCAATCCGTACCCGTATCTGTGCTTCATAGTCTACAACCTACTCTACAAGACTCTACAAGACATTTTCAATGAGATTGTGTCACCTAAGGTTGTAAAGAGAAATGTTGTCAGAATAGGTTATAGGTGAATCATTGCCCTTTTTCAGTTCACCGTAAACATATTTGTGTCCAAAAGTTTCAAACACGTATTAAGAAATTGGATACTCCTTGAGTATGTACCTAGGAGTACCCAAGGAGCATCGGCATCCGATACGCAACTCGTAATTCATAGAATGGAGTAAGCACCCTATCTCGTTTTACACCAAAGTTTTCTTGCCTTGGCACTGTTTCCCTAAACACGGAATCTTTGAAGGGACAAACAAGAAACTCGGTTTCTTTGTTCGATTAATTATCTTATTTCTACCCTGTTTTGTATTGTTTCCCTTTGTTTCCCGTGTGAGTTCTGTTAAATAGTTCCTTAATTGGAGTTGGGTCATCTTGCATGGAGTTGGGTCATGTTGCATGATCTGTTTCATTTTAGAATTCTGGGCAGATTGCTACATCCTTCTAGCTCTTTGATCAATATCACATTTTTAATTGTCTTTCACTGCAGAACAGTTTATTAGACGATATTTCTTGTTGCAACCTTTATTTCTACCAAGCAACAGCTTTTAGGATAACAAAAAATGGTCGTACGGAAGTATTTATTCAAATGGGTTGATTAATCAACCCTAATTTCCCAACACCGAAGGAACTAGTTTTGTGAAAATTTGGAAAAGTTACTTGAGGATTTGTACTTGGAAAAAGCTCAATTATGATGACGAATTGAGCTCATTACATGTTGGACAATTTTGTATATGATGACTGATTTAATGTGCGAGCTATCATTTTGGAGCGCTTTTTATATGCATTGTGGTCCATTTAGGCACATACTATTATCTGATACATGGCACATGCTAGGTGAACCTTTTAGGCAAAAGGCTGCATAAAGCAATCTGCACGCAATTTGTATGTGCATATTTTATGCACCTCCATATTCTCTTCGCCTGCATATTACAGATGTTTCCCGAGAAACCTAGGTTTTTGGTGCATCCGCCGCTGCGTATATTCATATTTAAGAACAATGATTAATCATTTTCCACGATTGTGAATGCTGTCGGATTTTACTTTTTGGGAATGCTAGATACTTTGGAAGAAGTCCCATGCAGAAAAGGAGCTATTTTATCTTCTCTTCATTCTAGCTTTCATTTTTAGATCATATTAGTGAAAGATGAGATGATGAATTGCCATGGTTAGAGGGCCAGCTAGATTTCCTGTTTAGTGGCAGGTGAGAAATGTTGTATTAATTTTTTTTTCGAATGTCCTTATAAAAGCTGGCATGTCAAGGCCTAATAAGCCAATGAAGCACTGACTCCTATCTGGAAACTGTTTGTGAGACAGAAATCGACACAGTGCTGCGTATTCAATGTAGTATGTTTGGAATTTTTTGTGCATAGGTGTGGCATGTGGCATTGTACTCGTGTGTTTATTTTTGCTAATTGTTTAAGGAATCATTACAACATTGAGAGGCGCAAACATTGTTTATCGTATTCGTATGCAAGGGACAATAAGATCATGAAAGTACCACAAACTCTCAAATTTCGTAAAGAAGGTTTCTCATATTAGTTATCATTGTTCAGTTTACTACGAGTTATTAACTTTTTTTTAATGTGAAGATTTGTACAGGTTTTCCTAATTTCTGATAGTTTATGTATATACTACAGGTTCGATTCGAAGTCCTTAATGATTGCTTGCCCTTACCTGAAGAACAATTCAAAGATGCAATTAAAGACAACTACTACGGAAGAAATAAGTTTGATTGCAAGTTGTCTGCACAACAGGTGATTAATGAAAAAAAAAGAACGGCTACTTGGCATGATATACTGACTGAGCTCTCAAATTATGTTTTGTATTTATATAATGGTCTTTTAATGGTTTATGTATCAGGTCAACAACTTGTGCAAGCTCTTCCGGAAGGCAACAAAGTCATCCAAAAGGATGCCCAGGGAAGTTCAAGTAGCCAAACCTGAGCCAACTTCATCTGCTCGTGCTCGGAAGAGGCCTAGGGAAGTGAAAAGAGCTGGACCACCTGCACCAATTTCTTCTGCACATGCTCCAAGGAGGCCTAAGGAAGTGCGAAGAGCTGAACTTGCACCAACTTCAACACGTCCCAAGAGGCCTAGAGAAGTGCAAAGAGCTGAACCTGCATTAAATTCATCAGCACGTGCTCGGAAGAGGTCCCGTCGTGATGAGCCAGCTTCCTACTCTAGGGACCGAAAACGATCCCACCGTGACGAGCCGACAGTCCCCTCTTCCCGCGAGTGGAATAGGGCTCGTCGTCGTGAAAGTGAGATGCAGGAAAGGCGTCGTGAAAATGAGAGGCAGGAAAGGCGGGAGCGGGAGCGGATTGTCCCAAGGGGTCGTGACTTACATCCTCCGAGAAGAGAAGCTTATAGAGGAGAAGCTTATGTTTCTCCACCTCGACCCTTAGCACTTCCTCCTCCAGTGCCCTATTCATATGCTCGCCCAGCAGAGGACCACTACTACAGAACTGATCCTCGACCACTTGAGCCAAGGGACCATAGGGCTATGGGTTTAGAGTCAAGGCCTCACGAGCTGCTTGATTATCGTAACCCATATAGCTTATATGGGGACCAACCCCCCTATCGTGAACCTGTGTATCCTCCAAGTGTGTATGCTCCTCCACCGCCAACAGTGGTGGCTAACTTGCCCTCTTCGTATGCTACACATTCAACGGCAGCGGTGCCTTCTTCATATGCTCCTCATCTCTATTATCGCTATTGAGATCAGTGTTTTGCTCCATCAGCAGCGGCTGTAGAGCTTTCGTATGCTCTGCATCCTTATTGTCACCACCAGCTTTTAGTTTTCAGTAAGGCTCTGGGCAGTCGACATACATTTCTTAATGAAACATTCTGTTGAGTTTGATGTTGTATTTGGATTCTGCATTGTAGCTCTGTTATCCTCCCAGACAATTTCTTTTTTCTTAGCTACTTAAATAGCAGTTTCATTTCAGATTTGAGTACTAGCAAAATGAAGATTGCATTACGAAGCTTGTAGGCTTCTGTTGAAGCTCTGTTTTCAGTTTAATTTCCAAGTATTTTCTTTCAATGCAAAGTTGTTTTAGCTCCTGTTGTTTTCTTTATGAGAAAGATATGTAATGATGATTTGCTTGTGAGCTTGCATTCCTTGATTTCAAACGGGAATCATTCCTCACATTCTTGAGTTCCAAGCAGAATCATTGTTCTGTCTTTTGTGATTTCTGCATTGAAAGTTGCCTAGAAGCCATTATTTCTTCTATAGTGTGCATGCTAAATGTCATGAGTATTAAGGCATCAGAATTTGTTCATGTTCAATGTTAATTACTCTTTACTATGTCTGATTTCTCTGCTGAAAAGTTATAAACATCATCATCCTGTTTGTATCATCTTTGTTAAGAACAGTTATATTTCTCTTTGTTGTACATTAGAATTCATTTGTCTTCCGTTGCATATGATTGCCTTGTCGACTTCTCTGGTATATTCAGTTGGATAAAGAAGTGCCTTTCATATGTTTCAGAACATCTGCCCCGTCTTTGGCAATATTTATCGATCATTCTATCATGCTTGTGTTTGCAGACTAGACATATATTTACAGCTGACGAGTTTCTTAACTTCATGTTCTAGTATCGTTTGTTCGTCATGGTAAATCAACCCTATGATCTGGTATTGTTCGTTCTTCTTCTTTGCTAGGATCTCATCATATGCCTCTTTTCGTCGATATATAGAAACAGTTCTTAAACTGATTTATGGTAAACTGTGAGTATGAAACTTTCAGTACTGACCTGAACTTAAATCTCAACAAATTCCAGAATCAAGAAGAAAACATCAGAACAAGCAAAGCACATGCCAACATTCCCTCCATTCAGGTTGGCATTCTGAGCACTAGCTATCTTTTTATATATATATATATATTATCAGATCGTTTTCTCAAGTAAATAAACATAGATAAGATTGTGCATGTTCTGTTGCCTTTATAAATACCACCTTATCTTAAAGTTCTTCATTATTTGTTCACAGATTCCAAATCTGAGTTGATAATGAGTAGCCTTCACACTGATATGCTCTCAAAATGTACACACATTAAAAAAGAGTAGACAAAAAACTGAAGATAGTATGAAGGCTACCATATTGGCTTTGTTTGTGGATGTAATGCAGATAGTGATGGCATGGCACCCACATGCTTCTCTGACCTAGACCTTGTGCTGGAATCTTTTTTTTAAAATTTTTATTTTTAAAATTTAATTTTACCATGAACAAAATATCTTCTTGTTTTTTTTATAAAGAAAAGGTGGATACTGGCCACCCTGTTTCATTAATAAGTGATTAATAAAACAAACTTAGAGTACTGAGTCTACACAACATCCTACAAACAAAACAAAAGAATATAAACTCCTCCCCGAACATGGGGGGTGGGACAAAAGAAAAACATAGAGTAGCCGCAAGGAAATACATCATACCCCCCAACAAACCCTGGAATGGTGGATATCAATGACCATCGTAGACCGTGCTGGCTATCAATTGATCGTCGGTCCGAATATCTTCTTGTTTTTCCTAAGACAGTTTAGTGTAGTTGACAAGAATTTGGAGGATACCACCAGCTGAGCGTATGGCAAATTTCTTATTTCTGGGACTCTTCCTAGGCATTTTACGGAAAAAGTTTACCGATTTTGAATGATTTTGAGAGATTATGAAATTTCAGTATTTTCACCTCAGTGATTTGGACGATTTCATGAGTTTCTGACATTTCTGTATTTTTGCCTGATTTAATGTGTTTTTGAGCGATTTTTTGCCCGATTTCGTGGGGTGTCCCATCTGTTCTGGACATTTTTGAGAGATTATGATTTTTTGCATTTTTTGTCTGTGCGTTACAATGCATTGATTTTGGACAGTTTCTAGGAATTCTGAAATTTCACAAATTTCTCCCCATTTTGTGGTATATAGCCCACTGTTTTTGTTGGAATTGAGTATACATTCAAAACACTTATCTTGTTAACAATACTGTCTCATGGCCTAACGGTTAAAGTTTTGAGTTCACAAAAGGTTGGGGGTTAAATTCCTACATTCTACACGAGATATATATTTATATATCTTTGACCGGACCGGGCCTTAGGGTCTTGGGGTCTATTGAAAAAAAAAAACAGAACCTTTTTTTTGAACTTTCAGAATTCAAAACGTTTTTAATAAATATAACAGTTTCATAGTTAAATAGACTTTATGTTATAGCAGTTTCAAAAATTAAATGGTATTCATTATATAGCCGTTTTTTGGATTAATGCACATACATTATAGCTTACTGGTTACAAGCTATAAGATGAGATTATCTTTGGGGAAAAAATTGTGACAGAAAACAGAAAAGAAAAACAAAATTCTATCATTCAAAATTTTCTCAAAAAATTCATTTTCTGCGGTTTTTGCTGGTGCAAGTTGGTACGTGCTGCAATTGGAGTCTTAGCAGCACTGTAGATCAGAAGCTCGTTGTATCCCAGGAGAAGTCTTTGGTGATCACGATTCATCTCCAGAATCGGCCAAATAGTTTCTTAAAGAAAGTGCAACCCACGCCTCGAGCCACTTCTCACTTTCTTCCTGTTGCAGATCAATTCCAAAGGTTCACTTGGTACACTAAGGTTCAATTTTTCTAGCAGTTTTTGGGCAATTTCGAGAAATTCTGTAATTTTCATATCTTGGCTAATTTTGTGGGTTAATCTGTATGATAGTTGAAGATGGTTGTAGAATTTTATCATTTTGATGGTAAGGTGGATGAAGCACATGGTCTTAAGTACCATCTCACCTTAAATACAGTTGTTTCCAAGTTTTACTATATATCCAGATAACCAGTCGGTACTACGTGAGGATTGGAGAATTTTTGAATAAGGGACCACGTTTTATCCTGGTCTTGAACTTGCGACATGCCTTTATCCGTCTCATTCTTTTACCATCTAATCTACAACTCAGTAGTAGGATGAGGGATTAGCTATAGCAACGCTAGGGTGACAACCAGCACTGTCACATTTACCCAATATCTGAACGGTTGGATCCAACCCGGACCCGGCATTGGACCAGAACCGATCCGATCTAAACGGATCCGGTTCTGGGTTCTAAAATAAGACCCGATGCACTAACGGGTCCAAGTTCGGGTCCGCTCGAAATAGAACCGACCTGGACCCGGACCCGGACTCGGACCCAGACCCGTTAAAAATATCCCCCAAAAATGGAATTTGAATAATAGGGTTATAGGGATATACATATAAAAGTAATTGTTGAAGATAAATGTTTAAATATAATATTTATTCATGTACTTAAGTGCAAAAATTGTTAGAACGTAGGGTATCAGATGCAAAAATACTTAAGTATAAATATTTATTATCCGTTACCGGATCCGACGGGTATATTTTTTTTTACTAGAACCCGGATCCGGATCCGGACCCGAAACCGGATCCTGACCCAGTTCTTGCAAGTCCGGATCCGGACCCAGTTCTTGCAAGTCCGGATCCGGGTCCGGATCCAAATTTTTGACCCGTGAGGTACTGGGTTCGGGTCCGAACAGTGGAGGATCCGACCCGATAGGACCCAATACCAGCTCCAGCGACAATCTCTCATTTGTGTCAATGCATTAAAGGAGGGAAAATGTACACTTTTGGTAGAAGTGGGATAAATAAAGAACTAACTACCATCATCAATCAATCTATCTGTTCATTATATGCATTTTGCAATAGCTTCTTGTTATTATGGTTTCTTCTCCATGATTAGTCCACTAATGGTAGACAGACTTTCTTTTAAACTATTCTCTAATATTATAATGAGAGAGGGCCTTACGGTCATTTGTCAATCTACCAACACGTACATCGTGCGTGCATAACTAATATAAAGGAGTCTCAGGTACGAGTCCTCACTATGTCACCAAACAAACATGGGCATCGTAGGTGCAACTCCAAATATATTTTTCAACACGTGCATCGCACGTACACATCAAAGTTTTTGCTTCTTAATTTTTAAAAAATACGTGTATCACCCGTTCAGCTCTATTTTTTTAAAAATTAAGGCATTCATTGCATATGCTATTTAGGGTTCACTTACATATATTGCATGTTTAAGTCAAATTCTTTATCAAAATGTGTATCGGACGGTGAAAAATACTAGTTTGGTTAAATTGATAATGAAATTTCACTAATTGCCTAAGATACAAATTGCTAAATTGAGAATCATGAAGCATGCCTAGAATCACTAACAGTTCATAACCTTAATCCTTTTTTGTTGTTGTTGAAGAAAAGTTCATAACCTTAATCCTTACCCTTCACTCTTAAATCAATGATAATGATAGCTATATAGATACTAAATCCTGACAATTACTATGCACTGTTTAACTAACTCAAGTTGTGACAATGCACTATAATTGTAGTACTCAAATCATTCGATTTTTATGCAACAACAAATATTACAGTGAGTTCATCATTACCATAAAGTCTTAACAACTAAAAGAAAGTTACATGTATTGCGTATGCTACAAAAATTTAACACTGGTTAGAAAAATGTGTCACAGTAAATCAGGATATAAAGCAAACTGCCCATTTTACAGCCAACCAAATCTGAAACAACTTGTAGTGCTAATAGCGGAACACACGCCATAAAAAACATAAACGCTCAAGAACTATATATGCACTAAGAACAAACCACTACAATAATCACAAGATCTCACAAATACACAGACACGATAATATGCAGAGATAATCAATATTTCTTATTTGTCAAAAAATACAAAGATTACAAAGAGATCACATCTCTCAATCCCTCTGTCACCTTTGAAGCACTCGACACTCATCCATCTTGAAGTTGTACAATGATAACGACTCACTTTGATTCTCACTTTTCTGATATTCAAAGCCTAGAGTCTACAGCCTCTTATATAACTCTCAAGTAAACCCTAAAAGATATACACAAATACAACTTATTCGACTCGAAACCCATCAGCCTAAATAATATACAACGTCGCTCGCGGTCGAACTCACTTTTGGTCATCGACTACAATGAGTCTCGCCAAGACTCGAGGACTGGACGGTCGACTGCACAATTGACTGTCCTACTCTCTAGAATGTCAGCAGCCCAAGTCGACCGACTGCACGGTCGACCACAACCCCTTCGGCTACCTTCTCTTCACTGCTTTGTATTTTCGATTCTTCTTCTCCAACTCCAATTCGTGCCTACGTGTATTTGAGACCATAATCTAACCAACTCTCTTCAGTTAATAGTACCATTTAAATCTGTCATTGCTGGCATAACTTTAGGCCCTTACCTTAACACATTGCATTTTCGAGAATATTCCATAAATAATAAATAAATAGATAAAAAGAACCAATTAATCTTATCCTGTTCTACTATTCTCTACCCTACAATTTTGTAAGGCCATCTCCAACCCACAATATTATTTTGGTGTAACTTTTACACTAAAATAGTGTAAAAGTCATATCAGCCAATAACTTTATCTGCAAATCATAACACCATTTCCTACCCAAAAAAAGAAATTGTATTTGCATATTTTTCTCTATCTACTTTTTATATAACTTGTTACTAAAATCCTCATTTCTTATCTATTTCATCAATTCACCACATACAAATTTTTATTACGTATTGATTATATGATAAATTTCATAATTTTAACAAATTTGAACAAAATATTATATGAGTAAATTATGTTTTATTATCTTAAATGAAAAAATTAATATATTAATAGAAAATAAATGATCTAAAATGACAAATCTACATTAACATTAAACAATTTTGCATGTTAGATGTTTTTTAATGCGCATTTCATATTTTTCTTAAGTATTAATTACACTTCGCATAAAATTAACTATTATACCAACGTAAAAATAGAACATTTTCAAAATAACTTACAAATTGTTAAAATAGTAAAATTAATTTAGTTATAACTAAAATACACTTGTGACCAAAAAATTAAATGATATAGAACACAAAATTGGCTAAAACACAAGTCTATAACTAAGACAATTGTGAATAAACCACAATTATTTAAAAGGTTAAATATAAAAAAAAGGACACAAAGTTTTGGGCCAGTTTAAAAAAAGGGCACAAAGTTTCAAAAAACTCCACTGAGTTAGTTAGGGTTAGGGTTGGGTTAGGGTAATGTTTAAAAAAACAACTTTTATTTTTCATTTGTGTTTAAAAAAACCACATTCAACTTTTATATGTGTTTAAAAAAATATCACTTAACTAATCATATTTTTAAATAACTCCCTCTCCTCCGGAACTAACCCTAATCCTAACTAACCCAGTGGGATTTTTTGAAATTTTGTGCCTTTTTTTAAAACATGAAAATCTTAATATCCTTTTTTTAAACCGATCCAAAACTTTGTATTCTTTTTTATCTTTAGCCTTATTTAAAACTACGAGAATTGTGAACAATCTTGAATCCAAGAGTAGGCATCCCACATGGTAGTAGGCATCCCACATGGTCCTCTTACATTTTATCAAATTTGGTATTTACATAAATACATTTTATGTATTTTAAAATCTTTTTATATGAATTTGTATTGGTGATTGTTAAGTTCGGTACAGTTGAGCTTGTCTAATTTACCATTTTCTGAAAACTAATAAATGATTTTAATTTTTTAGGTGACTTTTGTCTTGAATGCATTTCATTGATTTAGACCTTTCACCTGATCTAGCTCTTATGGGTTATTTATTCTTCGTAGGGCTGTTCATACTTTGATTAAAACCGATTACCGAACTGAACCGAACCGAACCGAAATTTATCAATTTATTTCAGTTTTTCGGTTTTTCGGTTCGGTTTTGATCCAAACCGAAGTTTTTTAGAAAGTTCGGATCAGTTATTGGTTGGCTTCTAAATAAACCGAACCGAACAAAAAACCGAACTTTTTTTGAACCAAAATAAATTCCACCCCTAGTATCTATGGTAAATGGGATCTAACGGCTAAATCTAAATGACTTCTCAACTTCTCTATTCTTTGACTCTAGATATGATTTGGGTGCTTGTGCGAGTACAAAATGCACTCTTAATCTACATGTCTATTCAAGTATCAAGTATGTGTGCAGGATTGAGTTGTCAAGTGCAAAATGCTTGTGCAAGTGTTTAAGCAAGTGCAGTGCCAGTTATAAAATTGTAACAATTGTGCAAGTGATTATGCACAATTGTGCAAGTGATTATGCAGTTATACTTGAGTGCTTGTGCAAGTGCAAAACACAACAAGTATTATGAAAGCGTGTAATTTTAAATTGTAAATTGTAATCTTATATAATTGTATTCATTTATAACTTGTAAATTCTAATGTATTGAATATTGAATAATAATTTTTTCATTCAAAATCACATGTAAAATTCAAAATTGAACAACTTCTAAAAAGTTCGGTTAGTTTGATTATTAACCGAACCGAACCGATAAAATTCGGTTCTGTTCAAACCGAATTTTATTAGTTTCGGTTCAGATTTCGGTTTCAAATATACCAAACCCTAAAATTTCGGTTCGGTTTGGTTATTTTTGGTTCGGTTCGGTTTTGCACCGATGAACAACCCTAATTCTTCATCTTCATGATATTTATTTGAGGAAATTTCAACCATCTCTCTTCATATATGAGCTAAATTCACATTCTTGCTTCTTACATGTTTTCAGTTCTAAGATGTTCTCGTCGTACCAAACACCAAAACATGCATGCAGGGCCGGCCCAACACTTATTGAGGCCTAAAGCGAATTCTGAAATTAGGCATTTTAAAAGTTTATAATAATATTTTGTTAAAATTAATATATTTTTATTTAAGTGTTATCTTTCGGGTTTTTTGAGATGCAAAATCATTTATTATATTATTGTAATCAATTTCGGGCTTTTTGGTACGTGAGGAGGCCTATTTCGAAATTTTTAGTATGTGGGGAGGTCTTTATTATTATATTATTGTAATCAATTTTGAATATTTTGGTATGTGAGGAGGCATTTATTTTATTTTATTTTATTTTATTTTATTTTTTTGAGGTCTAAAGTCCTAGCTTTGATTGCTTTACTCTTGTACCGGCCCTGCTTATTAGATGTATGTATAAAGTCCATCCTTCACTCTTGAGTGTCCTAGTCCCGTGTCTCCATGTTAAGTAAAGAATGCATTCTTTTTATCCTAAGTAGGGAAAGTTGCTCTTTGGTCTCCTTGTCCTACATGCAATAGAGTGCATCATTGCTCTTCTCTTCACCCTTTGACTACACTCTTCATAACTCACTTGTTTCCCACTATCTCCTTCTACTTGTCATATTGCCTTGTTGGGGTTTTAAAATTTAATTAGTAGAGGACATTGCAATATGTATTAGTCAATCTTTGATGTAAAGAAAAGGGTAGAAGGGATTCAATTTTGAGAAGAGAGAACCCAACGAAGTATAGACTCTTGCCATGCTTTTGGAGGGGATTGGAGGTAGAACATGGAGTCCATCCTTTCTTCTCAAAATTAAATAATTAAAGTTTTTTTTTTTGATAAAAAGATGACCGAAGTCATCACTTCATTAAAAAGTACTTAACGAAACAGGAATAGTAAACTACATCAGGCCCGTAGGCCTGTAAGATCCAAAAGCATCTAATCCGGGCAGAACAATCCGAACAACCATTAAAAAAACAACAACAACATCTAAAGAAAATACAGTAAAGTAGAGCGGCATCTATCACAACCAATCCACATCTGGGAGCCCACTGCCCAAAGTGAGCAGTCCCCCTGCCTGTAATCTACTCTGCCCCCTCTCCTGAGCGCATCTTCTTCCTGGATCGGCTGAGATTGTTAACTGCTTTTACTACAACAAGAAGTACTTATATTTCGAATTTATTTTTTGCAACCATTAGATTATTCTCTATGCTGACCATTGG
This sequence comes from Hemerocallis citrina, assembly GCA_017893485.1. NCBI lineage: Eukaryota > Viridiplantae > Streptophyta > Magnoliopsida > Asparagales > Asphodelaceae > Hemerocallis > Hemerocallis citrina. The sequence goes on along the minus strand of CM030358.1, from coordinate 468,747,947 downwards.
TTATCTAACACAACCTTCTTCTTTTATCCTAACTTACAAATTAAGACAGCTATCCAGCAAAAAAGTTATTTAATTATTTATTTTTAAGAATTAATCCTTTAGCTGTTTTTGTTTTTGTTTTTTTTTCAAAAAAATTTTTTTGAAGAAAAAGATGGAATAAGGCCACCCTTTTTCATTAATGAGAATTAACCAAACAAACCCCGAGTACTGGGACAAATTACAACCTACAGACAACAAAATAAAATATGAAGCAATATAACCAATACATACAATCAGGGCTCACTCTAACACCCTTTAAAGTGGGTCACAAAAACTAAAAACTACAACTAGGATGAACCGGCTACAGCTTATCCCCAACATCCACCAATAATGTGTGTGTTCATATTCCAACAAATTGATGAGCAACGCAGATGTATAGATGCCACATTTGATCTACACAATGTTATCGCATGCTAATTTTTATGGCGCCGTATTTCTATGAGCATATATATGACAATAACGGCCTCTGATGAAGGTGGCTTTCTTTAAATTTCAGGAAGATCATCCACCTAGCTACTTTAATTTAGGGAAATCTTGTGATTCTCCAATAGACAAAAGACAAATACAATGATAAATCTAAAACGATGGGATTTGATTAGGTCCAAGATGTATACAAAAAGGGATTAAGTTAAGGAATCCAATGAAGTACAGTCCCTAGGCATGGTTTAGAACTCTCTTTTAGGGTTAAAATATTTCTAAATTTTTTCTTCCAAGTGTGGTGTAGTGGTCTATTTCTTCTTCCTACTATATACTCTACAATTCTATGAAGAAAAAGATATCAAGTTGTTAATAGACCAAAAGCTAGCTCATAGTCATGTGATCTTGTAGTGTTGCAAGCACTAATTCAACCTCATGTGATTGCAATATCTCACCTCTCCAATTAAAATTTAGAGTATTTTTTCATTGAATATCAACACAATCTATTTCCTGCAAATAATTCATCACAAGTGTTATTCCACCTTTTCCCTCAAAAAAAATAAAAAAAAATAAAAAAAAATAAAAAAAAATCATCACAAGTGTATTTTTTTTTATATTTCATTTTAAGTATAAAATTCGTGATCCTTGTGGATCGTTCGGATGATTATAATCACTACATAAAAGCAAACATTCTGGTTTTAAAAAAATAATAATAAAATAAAATAAAATAAAATAAAATAAATAAAATTAGTGAAATGCGCAGTACATGTCTTGCACGTGGTTTATGACTAAACCCATAATTAGGGTGTGATTTATGTTGACACTAGAATTTCATTAAAGAATTACCAACAAGATCAGTTAAAAAAGAAGTCTAAATATAAAAAAAGACACAAAGTTTTGTGCCGGTTTAAAAAAGGTACACTAAGAATTTTTTGTTTAAAAAAAGGACACAAAGTTTCAAAAAACTCTAATGTGTTAGTTAGGGTTAGGGTTGGGCTAGGGTAGGATTTAAAAAAATCAATTTCATCATTCATTTGTGTTTTAAAAAATCACATTCATATTTTATTTGTGTTTAAAAAAACATCATTTAACTAATCAGATGTTTAAATAAACTATCCCAAACTAATCCTAACCCTAACTAACTCGGTGGAGTTTTTTGAAACTTTATGTCATTTTTTAAACGAAAAAAATTTAGTGTATTTTTTTTAAACTTGTCCAAAACTTTGTGTCTTTTTTTACAAGTAATTTACATGTGCAATGCACGTTTTAATAATTTCAAAAAATAAAAATAAAAATAAAAAAAACTCTGACGTAGGAAGGATTCGAATCGGAAACCTCCTTTATATTAATTATGTACGTGGGTTGCACATGTTGGTAGAATGACAAAATGACAAATGACAATAAGTCTTCTCCAATTATAATATTAGAGATTAGAGATACGTTGGAAAAATAAAATATGAAAGAACAATTAAGAAGTCATATAGTAATTATTCGGCAGAATAAAGTTTAGTGTTGGCGTAGCTGGGGTGAAGATAAGTAATTAGTAGCATTATTCTCAGTTAAATAATGAGTCTTCTATTTTCTATTTGATTCATGTTTATTGACTAGTTAGTTTGTCTATTTTTAGACATGGTTGACTTTTTGAAGAGAAGAGAGAGTAGTATGTCAACTGCCCCCAACTGCCTTGAATCTGAAAATTTTGGTCAACCACTTTGAATTCATATTGGTCACATGTGCATGGATGTATCTAAGCGAGTGAGAGTCAAACCCTACAAAATTTGATGAGAAAATCATTCCTTTAGAGCATCTGTAGTTGTTTGCTTTCATATTTTGGATATTTGGCCAATAGAAGTATAAAAAATTGATTTGCGCTTTAGTCATTAAAATTCAAAATATAGGTCAGACGAAAGATAATCTTTGGTCTCAGAAAATTAGCATTATATATATATATATATATATACACACATTGAAGTGAGGGACAAAGTACAAAAAAAAACAAAAACAGTTAAAAGTGTCCACAAAAAAAAAATAAATAAATAAAAATAATTGCAAACCAGCCAAATGCCTTGGACGGAAGATTATCTTTCGTCCTTGGCAATTTGGCCTTTTGCAAATTTGGCTTGGACGGCACATTATGTACCGTCAGTCCAAATTTTTTTAAAAATTTAATTAATCAGACGGTGTATTATCTATCGTCTGTCGAATTTGTCGTATACGAAATTGAAGCGACGGTGTTTTATCTTTCGTCTCACGTTTCAGACGGTGTTTAATCTTTCGTCCGGCTATAATTTGGCTTTTGCCAAACCGTCTTCCATATTTGGCACGCTCCTGTTCATGCAACACCCAAAATTTGGATATTTGCCAGACGACTACAGCGACTTCTTTTTTGATTTTTTTTCATATTTTGGATATATGGCAAACGACTACAGAATACATTCGTGCTTTCAAAACCCACCCTTGTTTCGGAAGATTCAAACCGAAAAATACATTCAATTTGGATGAGATTATCGGGTTAATTCGATTCCGCTTCATTGGTGCCAAATAAAAGTATCAATAATCATCAAGGTAAGCAACACCTACAAACCGTCTTGAACCACAACCACCTCGGCCAACCATCGTCAATGTCACTAATTGTTACTATCGCGGTTGTGGGCTGCACTACATCGTTTTCTTGATAAGATCGGCGGTTGCACTAGTTATCATCATATAGCCAACGCCGATTACATTACTCATTACTATCTATGCATACGATCATCTTACCTCACAAAGTTCATAAAACATTAAATAGGTACATGTACCTCACTAGTATTAGAGCATCTGTAGTCGTTGATGGGAAAATATCGATATATAGATAAATGAAAATAGGAATTGAAGTTTTGCTGCAGTCGTTAAAAGCTATTTTTTAGCTTTTTATAATAAAATAATAAGCGACGGCATTTCATGTGCCTTCGGAGAAAAAAAAAATAAAAATGGAGCGATGGCACTCGAAGTGCCGTCGCTCGGAATAAAAATTCGTACTCGGCGTGCAAATAAAGAATTACAATAAAAAAATAAAAAATTACAAAAACATTTCAGAAATTACGAAAAAATTACAAAAACTGCAAAAAAAATTTAAAAAATTGCAAAAACATTTCCAAAAATTGCAAAAAAAATTTGAAAATTACAAAAACCTTCGGACGGCACATGAAGTGCCGTCCGAGGAATTTGGGTTGGAATTTTTTTTTCTTCAAAGGACGACACTTCATGTGCCGTCCGATGGATTTGGGGGGTATTTTAATTGAAAAAAAAATAAAATCAAGGGACGGCACTTCGAGTGCCGTCGCTCAAATATGAATGATTCTCAAATCAATTCTCATTTATAGCACACGACTGTAGCGAAATGTCGATAAAATGAATATTTGACAAACGAGTGAAGTATAGTTTTTAGCCAAATATCTTTTCTATCGATATTTAGCAAACGACTACAGATGCTCTTACTAACCGAACTAGTTTTGACTCCGCTTCTGCATGCACATTATAAGAAGATGCGCTCGACCGTTTCTCATGATACTAGCACGTGTTTAAAATATGAATCCATGTCTCATTTCTAGCATAGCGAAGTTGGATATCATGCAGTTCCAGCTTCTAATTGTACAAGTAGGGTTTGGACGGTGAGCAGAGCCACCCCAAAATAAATTCACACATAATAACCAACCATATATAATCACAATAATAATTCCCTTCCCCATTATTCAACCTAATTTAAAGCTGCTCTTATTAATAATTAATAATACACCCATAAAGTGCTTATTGCCACGTCAGCTCTTTGACTTTTGACCTCCTCTATTTTTCGCGCTTTTTCCGGTTTTACTCCAATCACGAAGGCGGGAGAGGTGCAACCCCAAAAAAAAAAGAGACAAACAATGGCCATTCGTATCATGCCACGTGTAGAGTGGGCCCCACTTGAAGCCGAAATTCAGCGGCGGTTCACATTTGCCTCGCCATATCCGCCGCTTTTGCTCCTTTCTCCGATCTGACTCGTGGCCTAGTATCCAACAGCATGATGCCACGTATCGCGGATATGGCGGGCCCACGTACGGCTTCATTGGGAAGCGCGATCACAGGAGGGCACCGTAAATACGGAAGGAGGGCGGGCGAGTGGGACCCACAAATTATTTATAGTTGATTAATTAATGGCATTGTTAATTTTATTAGAGTAATGCTAGAGCCACTACCAATTTCACTACATTTCTCTTCACTGCCTTAGGTGGCACACTCCAATAGGTAGGGGATGATAGAGTAGGTGGGAGAACTCTCCAATAGGAGTATGCCACCTAAGGTAGTGAAGGAAATGGTAGTGAAATTGGTAGTGGCTAAAGCATTACTCATTTTATTACAATTAAAATGAGAAATTAGTTAGAGCATCCACGGTCGTTTGCTTATTTGTCATTTTTGCCATTTGTTTGCTACTGTAGCGCACACACTCGTTCGCTATTTTGCCATTTTTTGGCAAAATCGCTACAGTAGAAAGAGAGAAATAGCAATCGAAATAGTAAAATGCATATTATAGCAGACGAAGGATTATTTAATTATTATTTTAATTGATCGAAGTTATAAAAAAAAAAATAAAAAAAAAAATAAAAAAAAAAAAAACCGAATAAAATAACCTTTAAACGTGGGAATGAACATGATGTTTCGTCCCAATTTGAGACGAAACATCATGCTTCGTCCCAATCCAAATTTAAAAAAAAAATTGTAAATTGTAAATTTTTTTTGCAATTATCTAAATTGATTTTGCAAATTTTTAAATTGTTTTTGCAAAAAAAAATTACAATTTGTTTAAAAAATTCTTTTTGCAATTTTTTTTTACAAAAAAAAATTCCGGAAAATCCGGACGAAGCACCATGCTTCGTCCAGAATCTGGGCATTTTTGGAACTTTTTGTAATATTTTTAAATTGTTTTTGCAAAATTTTTAATTTATTTTGCAAATTTTTAAATTGTTTTTGCAAATATTATTTATGAACTATTTTTAAAATTTGTTTTTTGCAATTTTTTTTTGCAAAAAAAACATTTATTTTTTTCCACTTTTTGGGACGAAACATCATGTTTCGTTCCGCCAATTTTTTTGATTACTGTTTCTTTTTTAACGAACTTATGCATTTTTTTGCCATTCGACGACTGCAGCGTTTCGTCGAATTGGATGGGCAAAAAATGCATTTTGCCATTTTTCACATTCAATGACTGTGGATGGCATATCGATCGTTTGCTGTAGTCATCAAAAGTTATAAAATGCATTAAATTCAAAAAAGATTGCATGGACGAAACATTGTCTGTCGAAATATCTTTTTGAAAATTTTTGAGGCGTTTTAAAAAAAAATGCGCGGGCCGCACATGAGATGAAACATCATGGTTCGTCCAATTGGTGATTACCTTAATTAAGTATTTAATTTACTAAACTTAATTAATTAACTAAAATTTCAATTAAAATTCTAATTAAACTAATTAACTTCTAATTAAGAGGTTAAGATTTGGGAGAGAAAAAAAATTCCTTCGGACGAAACGTCATGGGACCCACTAATTATTTATAGTTGATTAATTAATGGTATTATTAATTTTATTAGCATATCGATCATTTGCTGTAGTCATCAAAAGCTATAAAATGCATAAAATCCAAAAAAAATGCACGGACGAAACATCATCATCTGTCGAAAAAAAATTTGGAAATTTTTTGAGGCGTTTTAAAAAAAAATGCGTGGGCCCCACATGAGATGAAACATCATGGTTCGTCCAAGTGGTGACTACCTTAATTAAGTATTTAATTTACTAAACTTAATTAATTAACTAAAATTCGAATTAAAATACTAAGTAAACTAATTAACTTCTAATTAAGAGGTTAAGACTTGGAAGAGAAAAAAAAATTCCTTCGGACGAAACATCATGAGACGCACTAATTATTTATAGTTGAATAATTAATGGTATTGTTAATTTTATTACAATTAAGATGTGAAATTAGTTAGAGCACCCACAGTCGTCGTACATTAGCATATCGATCGTTTGCTGCAGTCATCAAAAGCTATAAAATGTATAAAATCTAAAAAAAAATTGCACCGACGAAACATCATCGTCTGTCGAAATAATTTTTTAAAAATTTTGAGGTGTTTTAAAAAAAATGTGTAGGTTGCACATGAGATGAAACATTATGGTTCGTCCAATTGGTGATTACCTTAATTAGGTATTTAATTTACTAAACTTAATTAATTAACTAAAATTCCAATTAAAATTCTAATTAAACTAATTAACTTCTAATTAAGAGGTTAAGATTTGGAAGAGAAAAAAAATTCCTTCGGACGAAACATCATGGGACCCACTAGTTATTAATATTTGATTAATTAATGGTATTATTAATTTTATTAGCATATCGATCATTTGCTGTAGTCATCAAAAGCTATAAAATACATAAAATCCAAAAAAAATGCACGGACGAAACATCATCATCTGTCGAAATATTTTTTTGAAATTTTTTGAGGCGTTTTAAAAAAAATGCGTGGGCCCCACATGAGATGAAACATCATGGTTGGTCCAAGTGGTGACTACCTTAATTAAGTATTTAATTTACTAAACGTAATTAATTAACTAAAATTCTAATTAAAATACTAATTAAACTAATTAACTTCTAATTAAGAGGTTAAGACTTGGAAGAGAAAAAAAAAATTCCTTCGGACGAAACATCATGAGACCCGCTAATTATTTATAGTTGATTAATTAATGGTATTGTTAATTTTATTACAATTAAGATGTGAAATTAGTTAGAGCATCCACAGTCGTCGTACATTAGCATATCGATCGTTTGCTGTAGTCATCAAAGCTGTAAAACGTATAAAATCTATAAAAAAATTGCACGGACGAAACATCATCGTCTGTCGAAATATTTTTTTGGAAATTTTGAGGTGTTTTAAAAAAAATGTGTGGGCCGCACATGAGTTGAAACATTATGGTTCGTGTTGCTGCTGATTTTGGTGTGGGAGCAAACAGATAAAATTTGTGGATTCTTGAGAAAACGAACAAGGTAAACATGTTGACCTGTTGACCTTCATCAATGTGTTGACTTGGTCTCTTGCCACTGCTGCGAACCTGCAAAAAGTGCGAGACACCGGGATGGATCCCGGCGACGCACCCTCCGATACTCTTGTCAGTAATCTGAATGATTAAGCAAGAACTTAAACTGGAAAAGTATTGATTACCTCTTAATGGTGGTGGATGTGGGGTATTTATAGTCGCCCTAGGGATCATATTAGGAATGTAATCCCTGTGATCAGATAAGGAATGTAATCCCTGTGATCAGATTAGGAATGTAATCCCTAATTCTCAGTGAACGGATAGATATGAATCAGGGCCGTTGATTTGGATTAATCAGAAACCCTAATTCTATCCTGCTGGACCGGGTTCATTTCGGGTTGGGACCCGTACCCAGTTGAGCTGGATCCGTTCGTGGGTTATTAGGTCTTGAAGAAAGACCCAGTTTCCATTTCAGACCCGTTTGTAGGTGAAATTACCGTTTTATCCCTAAGCTTTAAGATTCGTGTCCAATTTGAACGGCCCTGATTTAATCTCATTTTTAGCCATATCAGTTCGTCCAAGTGGTGATTGCCTTGATTAAGTATTTAATTTACTAAACTTAATTAATTAACTAAAATTCTAATTAAAATACTAATTAAACTAATTAACTTCTAATTAAGAGGTTAAGATTTGGAAGGTTAAGATTTGGAAGAGAAAAAAAATCCTTTGGACGAAACATCATGGGACCCACTAATTATTTATAGTTGATTAATTAATGCTATTGTTAATTTTATTACAATTAAGATGTGAAATTATTTAGAGCATCCACAATCGCCATACATTAGCATATCGATCGTTTGTTGCAGTCATCAAAAGCTATAAAATGCATAAAATCCAAAAAAATTGCACGGACGAAACATCATCGTTTGACGAAATATTTTTTTTGGAAATTTTTGAAGCGTTTTAAAAAATATGCGTGTGCCCCACATGAGATGAAACATCATGGTCCGTCCAAGTGGTGATTGCCTTAATTAAGAATTTAATTCACTAAACTTAATTAATTAACTAAAATTCTAATTAAAATACTAATTAAACTAGTTAACTTCTAAGAGCATCCACAGTCATTTGCTTATTTGCCTTTTTTTCCATTTTTTTTTTACTGTAGCTCACACAGTCGTCTGCTATTTTGCCTTTTTTTGGCAAAATCGCTACAGTAGAAAGGGGCGAATAGCATTCCATATAGCAAAATGCATATTATAGCAGATGAAACATCATGTTTCGTCTGGATTATTTAATTATTATTTTAATTGATCGGACGAAACATGATGTTTCGTCCGAAGTAAAAAAAAAAAAAACCAAATAAAATAACCGTTAAACGAATTTAAGCGTGGGAATGAACATGATGTTTCGTCCCAATGTGAGACGAAACATCATGCTTCGTCCCAATCCAATTTATAAAAAAAAATTTAATTTTAAAAAATAATTTTGTAAATTTTAAATTTTTTTGCAATTATCTAAATTGATTTTGCAAAAAAAATTTACAATTTTTTTAAAAAATTCTTTTTGCAATTTTTTTTTTACAAAAAAAATTTCTGGAAAATCCGGACGAAGCACCATGCTTCGTCCCGCTACAGTGAATTTCTTGGAACTTTTTGTAATATTTTTAATTGTTTTTACAAATTTTTAAATTTATTTTGCAAATTTTTAAATTGTTTTTGCAAATATTATATACAAACTATTTTTAAAATTTGTTTTTGCAAAAAAAAAACTTCCTTTTTTCCCCCTTTCCCGTATTTTTTTTAATTGCAGACGAAACATCATGTTTCGTCTGTTTCTTTTTAAACGACTTTATGCATTTTTTTTGCCATTCGACGACTGTGGATGCTCATCGAATTGGATGGGCAAAATATGCATTTTGCCATTTTTTACATCGAACGACTGTGGATGCTCTAACTAAGAGGTTAAGATTTGGAAGAGAAAAAAAAATCCTTCGGACAAAACATCACGGGACCCACTAATTATTTATAGTTGATTAATTAATGGTATTGTTAATTTTATTACAATTAAGATGTGAAATTATTTAGAGCATCCACAGTTGCCATACATTAGCATATCGATCGTTTGTTGCAGTCATCAAAAGCTATAAAATGCATAAAATCCAAAAAAATTGCACGGACGAAACATCATCGTTTGACGAAATATTTTTTTGGAAATTTTTGAAGCGTTTTAAAAAATATGCGTGTGCCCCACATGAGATGAAACATCATGGTTCGTCCAAGTGGTGATTGCCTTAATTAAGTATTTAATTTACTAAACTTAATTAATTAACTAAAATTCTAATTAAAATACTTATTAAATTAATTAACTTCTAATTAAGAGGTTAAGATTTGGAAGAGAAAAAAAAATTCCTTCGGACAAAACATCATATTTTGTCCGAGAATTTAAAAAATAATTGAATAATTCAGACAAAACTTGATGTTTCGTCACGCATAATATGCATATTGTTATATCTCGTGCTATCTTTAGCCTTTTACCGTAGCAAAAATTGAAAAAAAATGACAAAATACCTAACGAGTGCAGCGTCTACAATGCGAAAATATTAATGTAATGTATTTTCAGCTATGGCTGTGGATGCTCTTAGGCAAAGGAGTGTGTGTCAGAGCATCCACTATCGTTCATGCTATATTATAGGTAATTCACAATATGAAAATGGAAATAGAAGAGTTGCGCTACTATCGTTAAAGCCAAATTTGGGTTAAAATAATTAGAAAATATACAGACAAAAGAACATCCCCTGTCTAATAAAATAACTAAATTTTTAATTCCCAAAATTTGATAGACGGAAGATCATGTTTCGTTTAACAATAATTAATTTTTTTTTTTTAGCCAGACGGAAGATCTTTTGTCTGGTTGCGCGAATAATTATAAAAAATTAAAAAATTACCCAGACAGATGCTAATCTTCCATCTGGGAATTTAAAAAAAAATTAATATGCCCAGCCGGATGATGATCTTCCGTTTGGGTTTTTTTTTTGTTTGTTTGTTTGTTTTTAAGGAAAAGGACGAAAGGTGGAAGAGGAAAAAAAAATATCGCCCGTCTCTTTTCGATTTAAAAAAATTGACGTAAAAGAAAAATAGAAAAGAGAGAAACGGAAGAAGATCTTCCGTCTCTCCATTTTAATTTTAAAGAGAGAGAGAGAGAGAGAGACAGAGAGAGGGAGGCGGAAGATCTAGAGACGGAAGAGATCTCTACTAGATTGAAGTTCTATATTTTGCATTTGCTATTTGACTCTGCTATATATAGCAGAGTACTGTTCACGCTTTGGTCAAAAATTAGGTTTTTGGCCTACGATAGTGGCGAATTTTAATCAAATTTTCCATTTTTTAGGTTTTTAGCAAATGATAGTGGATGCTCTATTATGGATGGATGAGAAATGTTGTGTAGATTGTGTGTTGCATATGATATCATGTAGAATAGAGGTATGGGATTGGGATCTTCTCCAGATGTGTGTCCCCTAGTGGTCTTCTCAATCCTTTTAAGGAGATCGTACAGGGTAGATGTCTAAGTGAATCTTCTAACATTTTGTATATATGACATCATGAATGTTCTGCACCTCTCTTAGAGCATCCACAGCCCTTTAATGTAAAAAATGGCAAATGCATATTTTGGCAATCCTTTTCGACGAAACGCTGCATTTGTTGAATGGCGAAAAAATGCATAACTTCTTTAAAAAAGAAACAGATGTTTCGTCTGACATTAAAAAATAATTTATACAAGCCTAAATTTATAAAATATTAATAAAAAATACATGACGAAACATGATGTTTCTTTCCAAAGAAGAAGAAAATTTCAAAATAACCGGACGAAACAATATAATGTTTCGTCCGATCAATTAACAATATAATTAAACATGATGTTTCGTCCGGTATAATATGCATTTTGCTAATTCAAATACTATTTGTTCCTTTCTATTGTAGCCGAATTGTTAAACAATGGCAAAATAGCTCACGACTGTGTGCGTTGCAGTAAAAAAAGATGCCAAAAATGGCAAACAAGCAAACGACCGTGGATACTCTTACTGTCGTTACTTTGTTTGTCTTGATATTTTAATCTATCTGCACTCTTCATACAAGAAAAAAATTTAATTGCATTTACATTGTATGCATATATCTCTTCACGGTTTCAAAATCCTATTGTGACTGATCATAGTATAATTTTAATGTTTTTTTAATTAATTTGCAACTAATTAAGTAATTAAAAGGTTGATGAAAATAGGGAAAGTGATGAGCTTGATCTTATGATGCCTTCTATTTCATATATTTCAAAATATATATATATATTTACATGTTTTTTTTCTTTTGGTAAATAAATATTTAGTTACATACCATTAAGAAAACATTATCGTGTTAACTCACATTAGAGCATTTACAATGGTGTTTCTCATATTTGAAAAAATGGCACAAATGGGCATAGAAAATCGGTGTTATGTGTGTAGTGATCATTTGCTAAAGTTTCTCAAAAAATAGCTAGACGAAACAACTTGTATCGTCTAGTAAAAAAATATATTTAAAAATATTAAGTTAATAATGTTTAAGTTAAATAACTATTGATTAGATATTAAAATAGTTAAATTAAATAAATTAAATATTAAAATATATACTAATACATAATTAATACACTAATCTACCCCTAATTAATACACTAAGCTACCCCTAATTAATACATCAAGCCATTTTTGGCTTCAAACGGGACAACATATCTCGTTTGACATTTTTTTTGTTCAGATGGTACAACAGTCTGATCATTTAAAAAAAATAAAAAATTGTAGACGAAACAACATGTTTCGTTTGATCCCATTAAATTAAAAAAAATAGGGACGGATCGTCCCCTATAATTTGAGAATCGTTAATTTCGTTTTTCAAATATAAGAAGTGACTGTAACGTTTTGACCAAAAGGCAAAATCACAAACATTTGCAGACGCTCATTTTTCATAAAATGATAAAATGACAAAAATAGCAAGACTGTGGACACTCTTACAACTTTCAATGTATTACTCAACTTTTTTCCTTCGCAACATATTTCTAATCGTACAATCGCCATGGTTTATAAACCAGTGGACTTCATACAATTCGATACCCTTAAAATACCGCAGATAACTAGGCTATTTTTTTTTTTTTTTTTTTTTTTTGATGGACAACTAGGCTAATTTTGATGGACAACTATTTTCTTTATGCAGAAAACCACAGTGAACTATTTTTTTTTTTTTTTGCAGAAAATCACTTTCAAGTATAGTTGCAAAAAATTAACTCCAACGACCTGAACTTTCTGTTAAAATTGAGTGAGATTTTTTGACAATAATGAAAAAGATACATGATATTTTTCTGAACAAATTTACAAAAATGAATGAGGTTATCTAATATAAGCAGAAAAGTTAGATGTGTTTTTTTAAAAATATATTTCACGGGAGTTTTTTACAACCATACTTGAGTATGATTTTCTGCACACAAAAAAGTTCAGTGATGTTTTCTGTATAAAAGAGATAGTTCAAGAGTTGTTTTTTTTCAAATTTAGCCCCCCACAATATTACGACCATCAGGTTATGCACATAGTACCAATATGTCCTGATTGGTATTGGGTGGGGAGGATAATTGAGTGGCGGCTCGAATCCAATGTCTCTGGTTCGAGTCAAGACTTTTCAAAAAAAAAAAAAAAGAAAGATTATGCACATAGTAAGTCATTTCCTCCTGCAAAACAAATCAAAACTGAATTAAAGACATTAATTCCTTTCCATCTTTCTCCAAAAACAAATAATCAAAACAAATAATCAAAATAAAAGGAAAATACTCAAAAAAAAGATCCACTCCAATTTAATAATCTAGATTTACTCTCTCGAAACAAAAGAAACAAAATATACACTCCAAATCACCATATCTCCCAAATCCAATCTCAGCCGTCCATTCCCCGGCACAACTTGCGATTGAAGCAAAGCTGAAGATTTCCCTCCATCATAATAATTACACTCCACCCCCTCCGAAAAAGCAAACTTTGCAAAAACCATCCGCATTCCTTTAAAAAAACGCATCATCATTAATTACCCACACTTTTCTCACTCCATAAGTAGCCCTCCATCTCCTCCCTCTGTCCTCACACTCCCATTTTCAAAACCCAACAATGGCAATGTCTTCTTCTTTCTCTTTCTCTCTCCTCTGTTTCCTCTGTTTCTCTCTCTGGTCTCTTTCCTGTGCGAGAATCCCCGGCAACTACGCTGGTGGGCCGTGGCAGTCCGCCCACGCCACCTTCTACGGCGGCAGCGATGCCTCTGGGACAATGGGTAACTGCCCAACTTTTCATTTTTGCATCTTGTACTTCTGTGACATTGCCATTTTGTCCTTCTTTTGCAATTTTTGAATTGTTATGGGGGGCTTGTGGAAATGAGCAAAACCCCACTGGCACTACGTCACAATGTGTACATGCCCAAAATTTCAATTTGTATTTTCAGTGTAATCTTGTATCGTCCTTGTTTTGCAATTTTTGGAATTGTTAGGGGGCGCTTGTGGATATGGGGAGACCCCTCTAGGTCACAATGGACAAGCCCGACATTTCAAAATTTTAAGTTTATCTTGCAAATTCTATCATTTTCATTTTTGTCCTTGATTTGCAATTTTTGAATTACTAGGGAGGCTTGTGGATATGGGAACTAGCAATGACTCAATGTGCAATCTTCTGTCTGTCCTTAATTTAAAAAAAGTTGGTATTTTTTTAGTATGATTTTGATTTATGTGCTGATTTTGCAATTTCGGAAATGTTAGGGGGTGCATGTGGATATGGGGACCTGTACAGCCAAGGTTACGGCGTTCAAACGGCGGCGTTAAGTACGGCGCTGTTTAACGAGGGGCAGAGCTGTGGGGCCTGCTTCGAGATAAAATGCACCGACGATCCGCAGTGGTGCCACGCTGGCAGTCCGTCTATTTTCATAACGGCGACCAACTTTTGCCCTCCGAATTATGCGTTGCCATCCGACAACGGCGGCTGGTGCAACCCTCCTAGGCCCCACTTCGACTTGGCAATGCCGATGTTCCTTAAGATTGCCGAGTATCGTGCTGGTATTGTACCAGTTTCGTATCGAAGGTAAACAGTAAACTAGTAAGTACAATGTGAACACGCAATGCACGTACAACAGATTTTGAGTAGTAACTTACTTTTTGAGCATGTGTGATTCACGTTTTACATGAAAAACTCTTGGCTTGAATAATATAAAAAATAAGGAACACTGTTCATGTTTAGCATGACAAACTATTGGCAGAACATAGAATAAAGTTGTACCTAGATTCTCATTTTCGAACTGATTATAATATATGCTCTTATGTAAGATCATTTGTTGCTGAGAATTAATAAACACACACAGGGCCGGCCCTAGAATTTTAGGGCCCTGAAGCAAACTCTCAAAAAGGGGTCTCACATATACCAAATAAAAAAAACGATTAATGTATTAGAAAAAAAATAAAAAAATATACATGAGAAATCATGGATTTTATGGACCTGAAGCTGATATAAATTTTTTTAGAGGTCTGAAGCTAATATAAAATCATGAAAAAAAATAAAACGATTCATGGATTTTAGGAGCCTGAAGTTAATATAATTTTTTTTCTTTTCTGAAACCGGTTTATTATTTTTTTTTCCTGAAAACGGAAGGCCCTTTTTTTTGATGATTTTGAGAGCCTGATGCAAGTGCATCACTTGCATCAATGGAGGGCCGGGCCTGAACACACATTTTACACAAGACACTTATTTTTAGACTATAATACTATAAAATTATTTAGCCATATGAACAATTTTGGTGCATTTTTTTAATTATAAAACATTACTGAAATTACAATTTAAACAATGTTCTGGAAAAAGATTTTTTTTTTCTTTCACAATTACAAAAGAGACCCACCGGTGGGTCCCTTTAGCAAAACGGACAGCTGATTTGGACCGGCATATGCCCCCATCGTCCGGTGTCCCCACCACCCGCAAATCAGGGCATGCACATTTACCATTTTACCCTTTTCCACTAACGGTTTTCGGGTTTCGTTTCTTTGTTACAGGGTGCCCTGTAGGAAGTCGGGTGGGATCCTCTTCACGATTAACGGGTTCAAGTACTTTAACCTAGTCCTCATCACCAACGTCGCCGGTGCGGGCGACATTGTCCGTGCGAGCGTCAAAGGCACCCAGACCGGTTGGATGCCCATGTCACGGAACTGGGGGCAAAATTGGCAGTCAAATTCGGTCCTTGTCGGCCAGGCATTGTCGTTCCGGGTTACCGGGAGCGACCACCGCACCTCCACCTCGTGGAACGTCGTTCCCGCCAGCTGGCAGTTTGGGCAGTCCTTTGCCGGTAAAAAAAATTTTAGGGTTTAATTAGAGGAAAGCAAGAGTAATTAGTAGAAGCTGAAGTGGCTGCAGTGAGATTAAGAATGCTAATCTTGTGGCCCGCAGTTGGATTACTGATTAGTGTCTTAATTAATTATGATTGTAATGGTGATTGAAATACTACCAAAGTTTGTGCTTAATTATAACTATATATATTGAATTTTGTTTGAATTTGTATAAGATTTCGGTTCTAATTGTCAATCGTCGCTGATGTGTTTAAGAATGTTCGTATCATGAATAAGCATTGTCCTTTGTTCGTACTTAATGCAACTATTGTTAATTGAAACGTCGGTGAAATTGCTGAAATCATGCCTAGGCTTCGGGTGCTGGGGTTTCGGTGTTATTGAGATGGAAACTTCTTGTTTGTACCGTTCAGATGTTAATTCCGACGCGAGAGGCAAGTTCATGGAGAGTGCTCGAAAGAAGACACAGTTGAGCACTATAGGATTCATTGATAGGTGTACAATTTGTACAGATTTCGCTAGTTAGGAACATGAAATTGGAACGATGGAGAGAAGATTGTCGATGTCCGATCAATTATAGCTAGTGTAACCATCATTACAATCCTACGGAATTTTTTGAGAATAAAAGTGATCATGTCACCGCTTCATTAACGATAAATCATAAGCATGTCTAGAATCATTCACATTATGCTAACTTAGTTCTATCCTCATTAGAATCATAAGCATCGAATACTCCTACTTGGTTCTATTATGAATCATAAGCATGCCTAGAATCATTCACATTGCCTTTTGGCACTTAAGCAAACAGCGATGATAACAAGATATATAATAGCAATGATTATGGGGATTGATTAGGTTTCTCTACTGATAATGATCGTTGCTAAGTTTCCAAGTTTTAAGGGTGACAACTGGTTCGAACCCACACATCTCGAGCCTAGTCTTCAAATGATGGCAATTGACATGAACCTAACTCGAGCCTGACCAGGCTTCAGCTCGGCTAGTAGCACTTATTACTCAGACAACCATCCGCATTATCAATCATCAATTGAAATAAGGCACCGATATTGCACTTCTCTAACGTCATCCCCAAGTCGTGCCTTCTTACCAATACCAGCATCTTTTGCAGTGCCTTCCTGAATCATCGACCGATTTCATCCGTTTGAAAACATGGAGTATGCCCTCTTGCAGCGTTGCTCTTCGGTTTTCTTTGAAGCAGGGCCGGCCCTGAGCTCCCGGTGGCCCGAGGCGAAAGAGCTAAATAATTATTTTTGGATCCCTAATTACAATATAATTTTTGACGAGCAAAATATGTGGCTATATTTACAAAGAATTTACAAAGGAAATACAAATTTGAGGCTTCTAAAATTGAAAAAAATTTGGAGGCTAAGGCGGCCGCCTCATTCGCCTCTCATCCGCCTCAAGGTGGGGGCAGGCCCTGCTCTGAAGTTCCATATTTCTTGGAAAAATGCATCTTTCGCTTGGATTATACTCATTCATCTCACACAAGGAAATAGCCACCGATTTACAGACATCATTGCCAAATTCATGTGGCAGTTTCTCATCATTCTCTTGTAAAACTTTCTGTTTCAAAGCAAAACAAGATTTCACATTTATTTTTTCATCGTATTTCGTACATACTAAATGAAGGTATCAGCTAGCTATCTGAATCCAAAACAGCGGCAGTGCAGTGTGCAGTCGACCGCAATAGGCAGACTGCTCTCGACAAGGAGAAGCAATCGACTTCCAAGAGGGACAGTCGACCGCAATCATTAGCGAGGCTCTCTGACTTGCTCGAGTCTCAAAGTAGTCGACTACAATTTGGTGCAGTTGAGTGCAACGACGCTAGCTAGATCAGCAATTTGTTCTACTACTAAGATCGAATTTTGCGTAATCATATATATAATGTATAGTATTCTAGTATCGTTAGAGAGATTGAGCAACCGTTCTTGAGAGATCAGAGTGGAGATAAACCCTACATCTTGGGGTGAGATCTTGAGTGATTATAAACATGTTTATCTTCATATTCTCTAGTGTAAAAAGAGTGCCAACGCACTGAGAAGTAGTCATTGCAATGGGTGAAAAATCTTATGTGTTCGTGCGTTGTTGGTTGCGTTTGTTTGTGTTTCTTTGATTTTGATTACTTGTTACATCTCATATTGGGTTTTGAACTCAACAACGATTACCGTGGAACTCTGAAATTTACAGAGGATTTACTCCAAAAATGGACGAATTTAGGGAGAGTAGAGACAACAAACATCAAGTAAGCTCTCCCTAATGTAGCCCCAAAAAAAAAGGAAAAAAAAAAGAAAAGAAAAAAGAAGTAAGCTCTCTCCTTCAAATAATTTACCTTTTTCTTTTGGGTAAATTAAAAGCAATGAACTTCCATTTAATATGATCTAGGGCTAAAAAGTAATTTCACTTAAAAATTAACGGTGTGAGAACTGAGAAGGGTACCTATGCTTTTTATTTTTTTTATTATTTATTTTTTTATCTTCGTTATGGAGGAACGCTACGATTGAAAACTTAGTAGAGATATCTCAAATTTACCCTATACTATCAATATACACGTGCGATGCACGTATTAATTTTTTTTAAAAAAAATTAAAGTAAAAACTGTGATTTAGACGTGTGATGTTTTTAAAAGTAAATGCGAAGACTATGATGGGAGAGTTGGAGCTACATGTGTGTTGCACGTAAGTAGGTTTACAACTCCAACTCTTCCATTATAATAGTTATTATATATTATATTATAGATAGATAGATAGTAATTTACACGTGTGATGCATATTTAATATATTAAAAAAATTAAAGATAAAAATCTGACTTAGTGAGGACTCGAACCTGAGATCTACTTCATATTAGTTATGCACGTATAATGTACACGTTGATAGATTGACAAATGACACTAAGGTCTTCTTCCAATATAATATTAGAGAATTAGAGATTAGAGATAAATTCTAACATTTATAACAAATGATTTTATTCAATCTTTTTTTTTTTGTTGAAGGAAAAGATGGAATCTGTCCACCCTGTTTCATTAATAAGAGCTTAACGAAACAAACACAGAGTACTGGGCCAAAGTACAAACTACAAACAGAAAATAAAATATACATGAAGCAACATGACACGTACAAACAACAAATCTCTCCAACAATCCTGGAGGGTGGGCCGACAAACAAGCTTGGTCCAGCAAAATTGTATGTACGTCAGTTTAGCTTCGTACAGTGCCTCCACTGCACATGCACACCACCTGAAACAAGTCTGAGAGGATTTTATCACCCGCCGATCCCTGCCTTCTCCTCGCTGGGGGGACCCCATCTTTGGGCCCAAGTCCTGCAGGCCGAATTTTGACCCCACGGCACATGCACAGCGATCGCACCCTCCCACCCTCTCCACCACTCATCCTACAAACGCGCCAATAGCTCCCACAACCGCTACCAAAGAGATAGCCGTGAAGAGGATACCTTCACCTCTCACACGATAGTGATTTCTCACCAAACAACTATCTAGCTCACCCCACCAAACACCACGCTCTAGGAGAGAGCCGTGGAGAGGATACCTTCACCTCTCTCACGCTCTAGCTCTCTCAGGCGATTTCTCACCACCGGACTCATCTCGACTCTTACTCCCAAACCGAGGGAAGATGCGACGCTGTTACGAGACAGTGACCTAAGCTGGAGGAAGCTCAATGGCCTGATAGTAGGCGCTGTGAAGACAGCACCGACGACATCGTTGGACACTCAAACGCGCACATCATGCAACCTACAACTCAGATAGCTCCACTAACCCCCCTCACTAAAATTTTCCGTCTCTCACTTCGGCACTGCCATCCTCAAGCAAACCCCTACTTCTTCGCATGCACTACCAACCCTCGAAACCAAATCATAGTCGTAGATCGTCGTGATTGACTCCGAGAGTGTGGGCATGGTGGCGACCGCGAAGAGCATCCGGGCCCCAAGAGTAGACAACACAGTGCCACAAACCCAACACCAACTCACCCCCGTCTCTCACAGTCCACCCATACCCAAACCCCACACCCACTCACCCCCATCACCAAACTTCCCTAAACCGAACCAAGGCCGGCGCACTGACTCGACGACAGGGAAGACATGGCTGGAGCGGCGCACGGCTCGACAGGGAAAACGTCGGCTGTGTTGGGCGAGAGGAGCCCAGGTGCCGTCGACACACTCCGCCTGTGTCGACGACAGGGAAGACATGGCTGGAGTGGCGCGCGGCTCGACAGGGAAGGCGTCGGCTGTGTTGGGCGAGAGAAGCCCAGGTGCCGTTGACCCAGGCGCACGAGGAAGGGGAGAGATGGGGTCGAGGAAGGGGAAGAGGCTCCGGAGGCTATCAGCGACGGGAGGGCGGAGAGCGAAGACTCACATCGGGGGGTGGGTTGGGGGGGGGGGGGCATCACCGTGGGGAGGAGAGCGAGAGGAGGGAAGGAGGGTCGACGGAGGTACGATGGGGCGGCGGCAATGAGCCCTAGCCGCCGTCCTAGAATTTTCTCAGATCTAGAGTTTGCTTTTTGGGGGATTTTATTCAGTCCTGGCAGAAGCCTATTGTAGTCATTTTAAGATGTCCCTATTTGAACATGACATGAACCCTAACAGTCATGTAATTGAGAAGGAAGAAATATTAACATGTCCCTATTTGAACATGACATGAACCCTAACAGTCATGTAATTGAGAAGGAAGAAATATTGATGATTGTATTAGATCTTTTATATAATCATGACATGCCAACAATATTACTATCTTAACAGGGAAAGTAACCTTCAGTACTGCAAAGAAAAAACGAAATAAATTTAATATAATAGATGTTAAATTTTTTTTTGTCTTTTATAACGCTGCGGTTGTGTGGTAAATATGTATATTTTGTCATTTCCGCTACAATAAAATGCTATATTTGAGATAAGATATGACAATATGCATATTATAGCGGACGAAACATTATAATTCGTCCCAAATGTTTTATAATATTTTTTTGGATCGGACAAAACATGATATTTCGTCCGACGTTTTTTTAATATTTTTAATAAGCTATTTTTTTCAAAATAAATCTAAGGCAAAATTTAAAAAAACGTCACAATAGTTTGGCGCTGTTTAAAAAAACGTCACAAAACTTTGACTTTTTAAAAAAACCGCACAATGTTTAACTTTCAACTCACGGAGTTATCCAACCGTTAACTAGGATAATAGTTATGTGATGTTTTTTTAAAACAAATGAGAACTTTTGTGATGTTTTTTTAAACAGAATAATAGTTCTGTGTTGTTTTTTTAAACAAAACAATAGTTTTGTAATGTTTTTTTGAACATTACGTATAACCCAGTTAACGGTTGGATAACTCCGTGAGTTGAAAGTTAAACATTGTGCGTTTTTTTTAAAAAGTCAAAGTTTTGTGATGATTTTTTAAACAACGCCAAACTATTGTGACGTTTTTTTAAATTTAGCCTAAATCTAACATGAGAACTTTCATCAAAATAATTTCATGCTTGATCTTTTTTGCCACGTTAGCATAGATTACAGAGATCCCAACTACGCCTTAGCTTATGTAAGACAACAGATGGGAACTAAGGATTTTTTGTTAATAGCGGCAACAATTCATTTTATTCGAAACTAGTAATTTACACGTGCGTTGCACGGCTTAATAAATACATATGTTTATTTTTAAAAGTAAAAATTCAGGCACGTGTGTTGCACGGGTTGGTAGAAGGATAAATTACACTAAGGCCTTTTTCCATTATAGTAGTAGAGATTAACCAAGATCGATGAAAAGAATTGTGGCCTTATCTATGTAAGCCGTAGTTTGGAACTATATGGAATATGGTTCAGCCACTCTTGATACCGCAATCAACTTTTGGCGAGCCCATCGTTGGCCTTGCGTTCTCGAATCATCAAGCCATGGGTTAGTTCATTCAAATTGATGAATTATCCATCTCTTCATCTTTGCTATTTAGTTTTTTTTCCAACTACTTGGTTCTCTTTTGCTTCAGTAACTGCATCTCTTGCTTCAGTAACTGCATCTCCGTCCGCAACTGCAATATTTCCAGTTACCATTGTCTGCCTATCATCCAGTTGCTTTTTCTCGTCCTGTGTAGCACTGTTACATTTACCCGATATCCGGACCCAATCTGGATCCGACACAGACACATTGGACAGGAACCGATCCAATCTATACGGGTCTGGATTCGGGTCCAAGTTCTAAAATAAGACCCAATGCATTAACGGATCCGGGTCCAGATCCACTCAAAATAAAATCGATCCATATCCGGATCCGGATCAGTTAAAAAATGCCCCCAAAAATATGGAATTTGAATAATAGGATTATAGAAATTTACATATAAAAGTAATTGTTGAAAATAGATGTGTAAATATAATATTTATTCATGTACGTAAGTACAAAAATTGTTAGAACCATAGGATATCAGGTGCAAAAATATTTAAGTGCAAATATTTATTTTCTGCTACCGGTTTCGACAGGTAGATTTTTTTAACTCGGATCTGGATCCGGTTCTTACAAGTCCGGATCCGAATTTAATTTTTATCCGAGTCCGGATAATGGAGGACCCGACCCAATGTGACCCGAAACCAGCTTTATATTGTTTTCTTTTGTGTTGTTCTCCAGCTTTATATTGTTTTCTTTTGTGTTGTTCTGCACACCCAAATCTACAACTTGTTTCGAAATCCCCAGAAAGGAATCCTTCGTAAAGCGTAATTCGTTGCATTCAGATACAACAATTTTTTTTATTTCTAAAATTTCTTTGATTTCCAACGATAGTTACAAACAAAATAAAATAAGAAAAAAAAAAAAACATTACTTACTCGTTGTTTTGGATTCCGAACTTCAGAGAAGGATAAAATATATCTCTGATGGAGAAGGCCTTAGTGTATTGTCCATCTACCAACCCGTGCATCGCATGTTTAGAATTATTGTAAATGTAATTTTAGATCAAATTCAGATTACGTCTGAATTTTTACTTTTAAAAAATTTATATTTATTAAGACGTACATCGCATGTGTAAACTACTAGTTAAATATAGACTACGTCTGAATTTTTACTTTTAAAAAAACTATATTTATTAAGACGTACATCGCATGTGTAAACTACTAGTTAAATATAGAGGGTTTTCTTATTAATAGGAACTAGTAATTTACACATGCGATGCACGTATTTTTTTTTTATATTTAAACTAAAGTAAAAACTCTTATTTACACATGTGATGCATGTCTCAATAAATATGATTATATATTTTTAAAAGTAAATGTGAAGACGATGATGGGAGAGTTGGAGTTGCATGTGTGTTGCACGTTAGTAGGTAGATTTACAACTCCAACTCTTCTATTATAATAGTCATTACATATTATATTATAGATAGATAGATAGTAATTTACACGTGTGATGCATATTAAATATATTTAAAAAATTAAAGTTAAAAAATCTGACATAGTGAGGACTTGAACCTGAGACCTCATTCATCTCTAATATTATAATGGGAGAAGGCCTTAGTGTCATTTGTTATTTTGTCATTCTACCAACATGTGCAACGCACGTACATAACTAATATAAAGGAGGTTTCCAGTTCAAATCCTCTCTAAGTCAGAGTTTTTATTTTTATTTTTGAAATTATTAAAATGTGCATCGTACGTGTAAATTACTAGTAAATTACTAGTTATGCACGTGCAATACACACGTTGGCAGATTGACAATTGATACTAAGGCCTTCTCCCATTATAATATTACTAGTAATTTACACGTACGATGCACGTTTTAATAATTTCAAAAATAAAAATAAAAACTCTGACTTAGAGGGGATTTGAACTGGAAAGCTCCTTTATATTAGTTATGTACGTGCGTTGCACATGTTGGTATAATGACAAAATGACAAATGACACTAAGGCCTTTTCCCATTATAATATTAGAGATTACTAGTAATTTACACATACGATGCACGTTTATATATATATATATATATATATATATATATATATATATATATATATAGGGAAAGGATCCGTTGCACACTACTTCGGTGCTCACCACGTGAACACTACGCCTTCGGGCGTTCATATCGAAAATCCGAACCGTTCGCATTGATCTACACATCTAAATTAGTCTAAATATGTAAAATCAAATCATTTGAAATTCATTTGCCCATCCATCAAGTGACTATAAAAACAATGAATTTCAGCCATACAATTTTGTAACACTTCAATGAATGGGCAAATGAATTTCAAATGATTTGATTTTACATATTTAGACTAATTGAGATGTGTAGATCAATGTGAACGGTTCGGATTTTCGATATGAACGCCCGAAGGCGTAGTGTTCACGCGGTGAGCACCAAAGTAGTGTGCAACGGATCCTTTCCCTATATATATATATATATATATATATATATATATATATATATATATATATATAAAATTTCAACGCCGTCTGACATCGAACCTAAGACCTTATTTATATTAGTTATGCATGTACATTGACGTGTTTGTTGAGTTGCAATGCACGTGTTTGTTTGATTACAAATGAAGTTTGTTTGGTGACAAACTCTCCCATTAAAATAGTTGAAAATTACTAGTAATTCACACGCGCGATGCACATTTTAATAATATTAAAAAATAAAAATAAAAACTCTGACGTAAGGAGGACTCGAACCTGAAAGCTCCTTTATATTAGTTATGTACGTGCGTTGCACATTTTGGTCGATTGAAAGATGATACTAAGGCCTTCTCCCATTATAATATTATTATTAGAGATTATTATAATATAATATAATATAATCTCTAATAATATTATAATGGGAGAAGGTGTTAGTGTTATTTGTCATTTTGTCATTCTACCAACATATGCAATGCACGTACATAACTAATATAAAAAAGATTTCTGGTTCGAATTCTCTATACGTCAGAGTTTTTATTTTTATTTTTTAAAATTATTAAAACGTGCATCGGCGCGTGTAAATTACTAGTATAATATTATTAGAGATCAGAGATTAGAGATTAGAGATAGGAAGAACACGAGTCGGGCCGGGCAAGGCCCAAAGCCCATTCTGTATGGGACTATCCCACCCTCTTCTTAATTGGACCCAAAGGCCATGTCATTTTCGCTTCTGTCGCCAAAAACCCTTTTTTTTATTTTTTTGTAATTTTACACAGCATCGCGCTCCCAAAAAAATATTCAATTTTTTTGTCTTCTTGTTTCCCCCAAATCCAATAATCTCGCAAAATTCCCGAAACCCTAGATTCTTTTTCATCCCCAATTCAATAGGATCCAAACCCTAGTCGGAACCCTAATCACCACCGTCAACGATGAGGAGGATCGCCGTTGGTGGCGGCGCCGGCGATCGAGGGTTGTGGTGGTTCTCATTGCCAATGGTGAGTAGATATCGACTAAAAATTTGTTTTTTTTTGATGCCCATATGAATATTTTGAAGTGGGTTGTAGTGGTTTGGTTTGGTGACTGATTTAGGGCATTTGGAAATTTTAAGATTTTGGTATAGACTCAAAATTTGATCTTTTTGATGCTCACATGAATCTATTTACTAACGTGTTCTGTACTTATAGTAGTTTGGGTTATTGAGTTACTTAAAGCAGGAAGAATTTTGAAGGTTTTGGGTTAATTAGGTTACAAATTTGGTCATCTATTGGGTTTTCAAAATTAGTCATCATTCGTCGTGCATATCATATGATCAGTTTCGGATAATTGTTGTTGTTGTTGTTGTTGAATCATAGTGGAAGGAAGAATCCATGTAGGCAGTGAGGCAGTAATTTTTTTAGTGAATGCTTAGTTACTAGCGCATTATTTGACGAAAAGAATACGCGTGAGTCATTTTCTTAAGTAGCTCCCATCGCAAGTGTCCATCTGTTTATCACATCAATCACGACCTTCCGTTCTAAGGAGGTTTCTATCCATTCTTTACGATTTCTAAGAAATTTGATTAAGAAGACTTTTTATTCCCAAGAAGGGTTCTTTCAGTTATCAAGGCTAACGTGATGACTTTTTTTTTTTGGGTATTCATGTGCATTGCACTTACATTTGTGCTAGTGTACCATGCATATGACCAAGAGTGAAACCCATTGATTGCAGAAGATTGATTGATTCACCTTGTCATGCTCAAACTCATCCAGTGTCAGATTTTTTTTACATCCAAATTGAATATTCATTCATAACATGTATAGAATAAGAAGGAACCAAATTTAGTAGTTGATGATTGAATCAAATTAAAAGGGCAGAAAGAAAGAATATTATTGTTAATAATTCATAAGTAGCAATTCTCTATCATTATTAATTATTCAATAATATTTATTGATTGTAAAATTATATATTACTTTAGTGCTTAAGTTGGTAGTTATGGACTTAAATCATAAACTTGTACTGTATTATTTTATGCATGGATATGTTGTTGTTGTTATTTGTTGTTGTTGTTATTGTTGTTGTTATTGTTGTTATTGGTTTTTTTTTATATTAAATTTTGTGTGTGTTTATTTGGTATTTGTGTATGTCCATATGTTGTTGTATATGTGAGTTGTATCTGCGAATATGTGTATGCATGTGCACTTTTTTATGTAGTAGTGACTTGTCATTTATGTGTTCATATATTTTTCTACGTGCCTGTATGATAGCACTTATCTTAATTGTATGTATATTGAAGTAGATGATTTTGGTAACTAGTAGTGTTTTTGCTTCATCATAGGTCTTATTTTATTGCATGTGAGTTGGCACTGCAATATTCATTGGCATGCCGTTTGATTATGGTAGCTGGTTCTATTATTGTTCTAAACGATAGGACCCTGTAACCAGTTTATAAAATTAAGGATATTATCAAGCTCAAATCTAAACCATAGGACCCAATCTAGATTGTAATGGGTTTTGGTGTAATATTCAATTTATTGGCTTGATTAATTTCTATTCTGTCCAAATGTGATAACTCAAAATCTGACAACAGTTGCAGAGTATTCATATTTAATTCGGCAACCCCAAAATCCTACTTTATCTTCTTCTTAGATCCTACCAGCAACAGCGCCATAGGGAATTTGAGTTGGCTAGGGGTGGAGGAGACAAGCATGAACTATCTCCAAGTGGCGGGCATGTGTAAGTATTTTGAGTGTTTTCTTTTCCATTTTGGGTTTTGTCTTGTAAATATTTTCATTGTAGCAGAGCAAATTTCCATTTGTAGTTTAAGTTTGGATGAAGTTCTTATGCAATAAAGAGGTATAAAATTTAATCAGGACGATGCCATCTTTCATGCAAATATTAATATTGAAAATTTTGCAACAAATAACATACTGATGTGATTATTTTACACTGCCATTGCTTGTCTAACATGCACTCTTGTCATTGACTCTAATCTTCAAATTTTTTTTTTTTTTTGTGCAAATGGGTCATGGGTGGGTGGTTATGTCTGGTAATATTATTGTTATTATTATTGTTGTTATTATTATTATTATTATTATTATTATTTTGGGGAAAACCAATAAACCCCCTAACATTACCCATTTAAATCAATAAACCCCCTATCGTTTTTTTCCGCTCATTAAACCCCTATTCCATTAAAATTTGAAAATTCTGTTAAAACCAAGTTGTGAAATGTCCAGATTGTCCCTTTCTTTATTCTAATATTTTCATACAATTTATCTGGATTAAAAACAGTGATTTAACTTTGTAGTTTGAAAAGTGACAAAAATTTCTCCAACTTCACATCATCCTTTGGAATTAGGGTTTGGAACTGAATCTAGGGTTTGGAAATATGAAAAGAGAGTGAGAGGAATGGGAAAAGAGGCAGAGGTTTTAAAAAATAAATAAAGGGGCCAAAATAGTGATATCTATAATTTTGTGGATTTCTCAAAATTCGCAAAATCTGGTCAAAACAATGAAAACTAGAATTTCACTAAAATGGCCAGCAGACTGAAAAAATCTTAACATTCAAAATATCTTGAAATCGGCCGAAATTTGTGGACTATTGCTCACAAAGATTGCGTGAAACTGTGATATTCATAAGTTTTCGAAATGTGCCTAAAACTGGTTACTATATAGCCCACAATATCTGCTAGAGCAGAGAAATCGAAAATTTCGTGAAATCGGCCGAAAATTGTATAGCATCAAAAATTCTCAAAACAATGATATTTGAATTTTATGAAATTGGCTTGTTACTGTGGACTATATAGCGCACACAAATTTTGCCTAAAACCATGATATTTAGAATTTCTCAAAATTGAACTTAAACTATGGAGTCTAGCTCAACAAACAGTGATTTTAAGAATGTATTGAAATCAACCTAAAGCTGTGGACTATATATAGCCTGCAAAAAATCAGCCCAAAGGCCCCAAACTAAAGAAAGAAATAAAGAATACTATTATTTATAATTTCTAAGTGTTAGTTCCTGTTATTCAATAATATTAACTTATTGTTAAATTATGAATTACTTTAATTCTTAATTTGGTAGTTCTGGACTTAACCCTATGAACTAGAAGTGTATGTTTTTTTATTCACGAATATGTTGTTGTAGTAGTAGTAGTAGTTGCTGTTGTTTTTATTATCATTATTTTTATTCTTTGTGTGTGTATTTGGCATTTTATGTGTATGTCCATATGTTGTTGTGTCTGCAAATATATTTGCGCACGTGTGCGTGCTTTTATGTTTTTCACTATTGTGTAGTAGTGACATGTCATATGTTTATTGGTGTATTTTTCTACGTGCTTGTATGTTTTCTGTATTTGTAGAAGTATGCATGCATGTGTTTACTTGCATAAAAAGTTATCCTAAAAATTCTTTAGCCATTATTTTGTGTGCTATAAACCAAGTAGTACTTCTTAATTGTATGTATACTGAAGCAGGCGACTTTAGTTATTGGTATTGGTTGCTTATAGGTCTCCTTTTGTTGCATGGAGTTGGAACTGCATTTGTGTGTGTGTGAACAAGGCTGTAGTCGTGCATGCACACACACATAATTTGGCAACGTTGCAAGAGACTGGAACTGCAATATTGGTTCACACTCACATAATTTGGGAACTGTGCAAGTGATTGGAACTGCAATATCAGTTGGCACGCAGTTTGATATATGATAGCTAGAGCTTCTTTTATTGTTCTGAATGATAGGGAGGACCTGTAACCATATAAAATAAATTAAATTTAAGGATCTCATCAAGATCACACCTGATAAGTAGGACGTGGACTGGATTTTAATGTGATTTGGGTGTAAATCTTCAATTTATATTTGGTTGATTTTGCATTCCATTCTATCCAAATGCAATAACTCAAAAATTGTCTGCATATTTGTAGATAACACTTATCTAGAGTATTTATATTTCGTTGGGCATCCCCTAAATCCTACTTTACCTTAACAGCTCCATAGCGAGTTGTAGCCATGTAGGTGGTTTGGAGGGCAGCATGAAGCAGCTTAAGTAGTGAGGATGCGTAGAAGTATTTCGAGTTTTTATTTTCATTTTTTTGTTCTTTCTGCAAATAACTTCATCACAGCGGATTAATATCCATGTGTATGTTCATTTTGGGTGAAATTTTATGCAATGAGAGGTATAATATTGAATCAGGACGATGCCCATCTTTGATGCAGAAAGGAAAAATTGAAATTCAAGTGACTACTTGCTGTTGAGATTATGGAAAACTTCCGTTCCTTGTCTGGTGAACACTTTTTTCATTGAACTTTCTTTATTCTTCAAATTTGTGATTTGGAAAAGGCTTATAATAAAGTCTCTAGGGAGATTTTGTGGTCGTATTTAGTAAAGAAATAAGTGTCTAGTAGTCACATTGATGTATGAATGATAATGTAGTAACTTGTGTACGAACAAGTTGATCGGAGGCAAAGTCATTCCCTAGGCTAGCAGCAAGGGTCTACCTTAAGTTCTATCTATTTTTATCGGTTATCGATGATTTAAGTTACAAGGCATATTCAAGATGATTATCCCATGGTGCTTGTTGTTTGGAGATTATATAGTTTTGATTGATTGAGAGCGCGTAGCATCTAAATTAGAGACTAGAGAGATGGAATGCAGCATTAGAATCTAAGAATTTAGATTGAGTAGGACTAAAACAGAGTACATATGTACTGTAAGTGGTAAGTTTGGTAAAATTAGGAGTATTAACGAGAATGTAGCTTGCATTGGGGACCATGAATTATCTAGGACTAATCACTTCTCGGATTTAGGATCAATCATTCATCAGGATGGGGTGATTGAGTAGGATGCTTCACATAGAGATATAGAATAAACGTTGGGAAAATGGCGAAATGCGTCTGGAGTATTGTGGAGTATTGTGCTACTGAAAGATACCTTTAAAACTGAAGGGTAATTTTTATAGAATAGCTATATGACCAACCATGCTTTATGGATCGCAGTGTAAAGTGGTTAAGTTTAAGCTGAAATGAGTGGAAACACACGAAAAGACAAAATAAGAAATAAATGCATAATGAGGAAAGTAGAGGTTGCCCCGATTGAAGATAAAATGCGAGGGAATTGATTGAGGTGGTTTGGATACATACATTGGAGATCAACAACCGCTCCATTTAGGGAAATCGATATGATGGAAGTTAGGGGAGCAATGTGAACTAGGGCTAGACCCCAACAAACTTGGGTTGAAAATTTTGTTGTTGTTGTTGTTGTGATGTGTTTGTGATGATGGATGGGGGATGATGGGTGTGTTTGATGACAAATAGCTTGTTAATGCCCTAAATTGGGGAGATATTCAATTATGTGTAGAGTCTGTAGATGTTTTGCTGCAATAGGTTTTCTGAACCTGCACTACGGGGTTTGCTCATTTGATTCATTAAGTACTCCTTACTCCTTAGTGAATTCTCTTCTACTGTTTACAGTCTGAGATTCAGTTCTTAGTTTTTAGCTACAACCCTAGAGAATAACTGTTGCAGGTCTTTCCATGTGGATGTAAAGTCCCATCTTCTCTAATTTTGCATTTCTTGCAATTAGATGATTCCATATCCTTGCCGTAGTGGTCTATACGGTGTCCATATGGAAAGCATTTCAACTCTGGCAGTTAGTCACATAAAATGGAAAGCATTTTAACTCTGGCAATTAGTCACATAAAACTTTTTGAGGAGCAACAAACTCTAGTTTTAACGTGAACTGACAAATGGAAAGCATTTCAACTCTGGCAGTTAGTCACATAAAACTTTTTGAGGAGCAACAAACTCTAGATTTAACTGCTGAGATATAGCTCACAAATATAGCCAAAACAGTAAACTACAGAATTTCGTAAAATTGACTGAAAACTGTGGACAATCCACAAATGAGTAATTTCGAGACATTGGCCGAAAACTATGAACTATATCCTACAAAATGTAGCTAAAACAGTGAAATACAAGTTTTTTCGAAAACTGACAAACATTGTGGACAATATCCAGCAAAATATGGCCAAAATAGTGGAAAAATGAATTTTGTGAAAATTGTGGACTATATCTCACAAAATGTGGTCAAAACAGTGTAATACAGAGTTTCACAAAATTTGGCCGAAATGTACAGATTATTGCCCACAAAATGCGATCAAAAAGGTGAAATATGAAATTTCCTTATATTGGCTGAAAACTGTGAACT
The DNA here is from genome assembly GCA_017893485.1 of Hemerocallis citrina. NCBI lineage: Eukaryota > Viridiplantae > Streptophyta > Magnoliopsida > Asparagales > Asphodelaceae > Hemerocallis > Hemerocallis citrina. Next base: position 468,716,511 of record CM030358.1, on the reverse strand, counting down.
ACTAATCTACTAATGCCTACAAAATGTGATCAAAATAGGGCAATACGAAATTTCACCAAATTTGCCAAAAATACTGATATTTCTCTCAAAATAAGGCCAAATCAGTGAAATACGAAAATTCACGAAAGTGGCAAAAACCTATGGACTATAGTTTACAAAATGCGGCCAAAACAGTGAAATAAGAAATTTCATGAATATCTCTACTACTATAATAGGAAAAGGCCTTAGTATAATTTGTCCTTCTACCAACCCGTGCAACACGCGTGCCTGAATTTTTACTTTTAAAAATATATATATTATTAAGCCGTGCAACGCACGTGTAAATTACTAGTTTTCAAACAATGTGGGCTATAGCCCACAAAATGAGGCCACAACAGTAAAATACGAAATTTCAAAAAAATATCGAAAATGTGGACTATTGCCAACAAAATACGGTCAAAAAAATGAAATACGAAATTTCATAGAAATGGCTGAAAATTGTGGAACATAGTCCACAAAATGAGGTCAAAATAATGAAATACGAATTTTCTCAAAACTGGCCGAAAACTGTGGACTCCACAAAATTAGGCTAAAACTGTGAAATACGAAATTTCATGAAAATAGCCGAAAATTGTGGACCAAAATGAGGCCAAAACAGTGAAATAGAAATTTCACGAAATTGGCTGAAAATTGTGGACTATAATCCATAAAATGAGGTCATAACACTGAAATACAAAAAAATCATGTAAAATGCCAAAAATTTTGAATTATATAGCTTACAAAATGATGCCAAAAAAGCAAAATACGAAATTATACGAAATTGGCTCAAAACTACTTACTATAACCAAAATAGTGAAATAAAAAAAAATCATGAAAATGACAAAAAACTATGGACTAGACCACAAAATAAGGCAATAACAGTGAAATACGAAATTTCACTCCCACGAAATACGGACGAAACATTGAAATACGAAAAATTCACGAAAGTGGCAAAAAACTATGCCAAAACTGTGAAATAAGAAATTTAAGGACAATGGTCGAAAATTGTGGATTATACCACAAATTGAGACCATAACTGCACAATACAAAATTTCACTAAAGTGCCCGAAACTATGGAGCCCACAAAATAAAGGCCAATATAGTAAGACACGAAACTTCATGAAATTGATCACAAAATGAGGCTGACAGTAAAATAATGAGATTTCTCGTAAATGATCGAAAACTGTTGTACTATGGTTCACAAAATGAGGTAAAAAATGTGAAATTCGAAATTTCACAAAACATGCCAAAAACTGTGGACTATATAGTCCACAATGAGGTCAAAACAAAGAAATACGGAATTTTAAAAAATGGACCGAAAACTACTGAATATAGCTCTCAATATAAGGCCAAACAGTAAAATATGAAAAATTCAAGAAAGTAGCAAAAAACTGTGAACTATATATAGCCCATAAAATGAGGCCAAAATAGTGAAATACGAAATTTTGCAAAAGTTGCCGAAAATTATGGACTATAGCTCACAAAATGTGGCCAAAATAGTGAAATACGAAATTGCGCGCAAGTGGCCGAAACTTTAGACTGTAGCCCACAAAATGAGGCAAAAACATTGAAATACGGAATCTCACTAAATTTGTAGAAAACGGTGGACTAATAGCCCACAAAATAAGTTTAATAAAGTGAAATACGGAATTTCACGAAAAATGCCGATAACTATGGATCATAACCCACAAAATAAGGGGAAAATAATGAAATATAAAGATTAATGAAAGTTGCCAAAAATTGTAGAATATAGTCCACAAAATGTGGCAATAACACTGATATACGAAGTATCACGAAAATTGCGGAAAAACTTTGAATTATATAGCTCATAAAATGAGGTGAAAAAGTGAAATACGAAATTTCATGAATATGCCCAAAACTGCTGACTAAAGCCCTCAAAATAAGGCCAAAACAGTGAAATATGAAATACTAAGAAAATTGCGGAAAAACTTTGAATTATATAGCTCACAAAATGAGGCAAAAAAGTGAAATGCGAAATTTCATTAAATTGGCCGAAAATTGCTGACTATAGCACTCAAAATAAGGCCAAAACAGTGAAATACGAAAATTCACGAAAGTGACAAAAATTATGAATTAGCCTAAAAATGAGGCCAAAACAGTGAAATATGAAATTTCACGAAAATTGCAAAAAACGTGGGACTATAACCCACAAAATGAGGCTAAAATAGTGCAATACGAAATTTAACGAAATTGGCTTAAGTTTGTGGATTATCCCACAAAATGTGGTCACAACTGTAAAATACGAAATTTACCAATTGTTTTTGAAAAGTGTGGATTATATAGCCTACAAAATTAGGTTAAAATGAAATACGAAATTTCACAAAAAAATAACGAAAATCGTGGACTATTACCCCACAAAATGAGGCAAAATTGTGAAATATGAAGATTCATGAAATTCACCCAAAAGTGTGGACTATAAGCCTTCAATATAACCCTTCAATATAAGGCGAACATAGTGAAATGAAAATTTTACGAAATTAGTAGAAAATTGTTCAATTATTTAGCTTACAAAATGAGACAAAAAAGTGAAATACGAAATTTCACTAAATTGGCCCAAAAGTGCAGACTATAACCCTCAAAATATGGCCAAAATAGTGAAATACGAAATTCCCGAAAGTGGCCAAATACTAGGGATTATAGCCCACAAAATGAGACCAAAACAATGGAATAAGAAATTTCACGTAAATTGCCAAAAATGTGGACTGTTGCTCACAAAATGAGGTTAAAATAGTGCAATACGAAATTTAACGAAATTGGCTGAAATATGTGGACAATAGCCCACAAAATGAGGTCACAAACGTAAAATACGAAAGTTCACAATTTTTTTTTTGAAACTGTGGACTATAGCCTACAAAATTAGGTCAAAAAAGTAAAATATGAAATTTCACAATAAACGCCGAAATTTGTGGACTATACAGCCCCCGCAAAATGAGGCGAGAATAGTGGTATATGAAGATTCATGAAAGTGGCTAAAAACTATAGACTAAATGCAGCAATAACAGTGAAATACGAAATTTCACAAAAAATGCAAAAAAACTTTGAATTATTTAGCTCACAAAATGGGACAAATAAGTGAAATACGAAATTTCACAAAATTGGCCCAAAATTGGTGACTATAACTCTCGAAATAAGGCCAAAACAGTGAAATACGAAATTCCCGAAAGTGGCCTAATATTATGGATTATAACCACAAAATGAGTAGAAAAACAATGAAATATGAAATTTTACGAACAAAAAAAATGTGGACTATATCCTATAAATTGAGGTTAAAATAATGCAATATGAAATTTAATGAAATTGTTTGAAAATTTTGGATTGTAGCCTGCAAAATGAGGTCATAAAAGTAAAATACAAAATTTCACAAAAAATTATCTAAAACTGTGGACTGCACACAAAATAAGGTCAAAAAGTGAAATACGAAATTCATGAATCTGACCATCAAAATGTGGTCAAAATAGTGAAAAATTAAAATTTCCGAAAATTGTGAAATATTGCCCACAAAATGAGGCCAAAACAATAAAATAAGAAATTTCTCGTGGCCGAAAAATTGTGGACTATAGCCCACAAAATAACGCTTAAACTGTGAAATACGAAATTTCATGAAAATGACCGAAAATTGTAGACTACCCACAGAATGAGGTCAAAATAGTGAAATACGAAATACACGAAATTGGCCGATAATTATGGAATATAGCTTACAAAATAAGCCATAATTTCTAGGAAGCACCGATTCGGGTGCGGGGATGCGGGTGCGGGGGATGTGGGTACGGGGATGCGGCAATTTAAAAAAACTGTAGGATGCGGGTGCGGCTGAGATTCGACCAATATTTAAGTAATTATTTTATATATATTATATATTAATATTATTATTAATATTTTTGTATAAAAAACCAAAATCATTGTTAATAATCGTACATTTACCAAGAGATTTCAGTTCATACAATCACAACAAGCAAACATATTTTGTATATTTGAGTTCATACAATCACAACAAACAAGCATATTATATTATTATGTACATTTGAGTTTATACAATCACAACAAACAAGCAAACAAGCAAGGAAAAGAAAAAGGAAGCAAAAGGATTAATTATGGTTGTACGGACTTTTATGGGGTCATACAGTCACAACAGAAAGCAATAAAGGATTAGTTATGGTCATACAATCACAACATGACGCAATAACTATATTTATAACTTCATCACAAGTGAAGTATGTGCACCAACCTCAAAGCAAGTCTAATGGTGGATATTGGCAACAGGAAGCAACAAAGTTTAATGGTGGATTACTGGAGAGTGAAGGCGGTGACATCGAAGAGTGGAGGAGTCGACGGTGGAGGAATCGGCAGAGTCAACGGCGGAGAAAAGGAGGAATTAACAACGACGAGTGGAGAAGCAGAGTTGACGGCGAAGAGTGGAGAAGCCAACGGAGAGATGAGGAGTTGACGACGGAGAAAGAGAGGATTAGGGTTTTGACCTGAATTTGGGGATTTAGGGTTCTTGAGTGAGGGGGGAGAGAAAACATCAGATAGAGAGAGGAAAAGAGTGGGATTTAGGGATTTTTTAATTTTTTTTTACAGCAAAGGCCCAAACCCGCACCCTAGCTGCACTCTAGCCGCACCCGAACCGCACCCTAGCCGCACCCATTAAATTTTTTAAAATAAAATAATGGGACACGCATCCCGCCGCACCCCGTGCGTGTCTCGCCGCACCCCCACCGCACCCGAGTCCGATACGAGTTCGATTCGGGTGCGAGAGCCTCCGTAAAGAGTCCGTGCTTCCTAGGCCATAAACAGTCAAGTACGAAATTTCCCAAAAATAACCAAAAAAGTTGGACTAGGCTTACAAAATGCGGTCAACAAAGTGAGACGAAATTTCATAACACTGGCCAAAAATTGTGCACTATAGCACACAAAATTAGGTCAAAACCAAATACCGTGGAATACAAAGCCCACAAAATGAGGGCATAACTGCTAAATACGAAATTTCACAAAAATAATAGAAAACTTTTGGACTGTGGCTCACAAAATGAGGTCAAAAAAGTGAAATACGAAATTTTACATAACTGGCCAAAAACCGAAATTTGTGGAGTACAGCCAACAAAATTAGGTTGAAACAGTGAAATACGCAATTTCATATAATTGGTCAAAAATTATAGACTATTGCCCACAAAATGAGGGCATAACAGTGAATTACGAAATTGGCAAAAAATTATGGAATACGTAATTTCACGAAATTGGCCAAAACTGCTGACTTAGCACTCAAAACAAGGCCAAAAAAGTCGAAGTTTTTTAAAAAGTCACGAAAGTAGCCAAAAACAATGGATTATAGTCCTGAGTATGAAGAAACGAAAGTGAAATACGAAAAATTGCCAGAAATGTCGACTATAACCCCAAAATGTGGTTAAAATAGTGAAAGACGAAATTTCATGAAAGTGGCAAAAAACAATGGACCATAGCACACAAAATTAGGCAAAAACAGTTAAATATGAAATTTCACAAAATTGGCCTAAAACTGTGGATTATAACCCTCAAAATAAGGGAACAAATGAAAAACGTAATTTCACGAAATAGGCCAAAAACTGAGGCAAAAAATACGGAATAAAAAATTTCACAAAATTGGCTCAAAATAAGTTCACGAAAGTGGCAAAAATCTATGGACTATAGCTCACAAAATGAGGTTAAAACTGTGCAATACATAATTTCAGTAAAATTACTGGAAATTGTGCACTATAGCCCACAAAATGAAGCCAAAATAATGAGATACATAATTTCATGAAATTAGCCGAAAATTGTGGACTATAGCCCCCAAAATGAGCCATAACAGTGAAACAGAAAATGACCGAAAACTGTGGACCAAGGGACATAATTTCATGAAATTAGCCGAAAATTGTGTACTATAGCCCCCAAAACGAGCCATAACAGTGAAACAGAAAATGACCGAAAACTGTGGACTATAGCCCCTAATATGATGCAAAAATAGTGAAATACGAAATTTCACAAAATGTCAAAAATCTATATTTCCCTCAAAATGAGGTAAAAAAAGTAATTTATGAAATTTCTAAAAAAATGGCCGAAACACGAAATTTTACGATGGTTGCCAAAAACTGTAAACTATATAGTCCACAAAATGGGGCAAAAATGATGAAATACGAAAATTCACGAACGTGACCGAAAACTGTGGACTCTTACAAAGTCAGGCCGAAACAGTGAAATAAGAGAGACAGGAAATTAGCCCAAAAATGTGGACTACAACCTTCAAAATATGTCGAACATAGTAAAATTCGCAACTTCTCGAAATTGGCCAAAAACTGTGATGTCAAAAAAGTTAAACACTTAATTTCACAAAAAAATGACCGAAAACTGTAGACTGTAGCCCACAAAATAATGCAAAAATAGTAAAATAAGAAAATTCATGAAAGAGACCAACAATTGTGGACTGTAGCCCATAAAATAAGGTCATAACCGTGAAATACGAAATTTCATGAAAATAACCAAAAACCGTGAACAATGCATAGCCCTCAAAATACAGACAGAGCAATGAAATACGAAAAATTCACAATAGTGGCAAAAACCGTGGACATTGCATAGCCCACAAATTGATGCCAAAAGAGTGAAATACGGAATTGCTGAAGCCCACAAAATGTGGTCAAAATAGTGAAATATGAAATTTCACTAAAGTGGCCGAACACTGTGTGACTATATTCAAATAATTAGTAAAAACCAGTGACATGAAAATTTTGCGAATTTTGCCCAAAACTGTGGGCTCTAGCCCTAAAAAATAAGACGAACATAGTGAAATACAAAATTTCACAAAATTGATAGAAAACTGTTGAATTATTTTTCTCAAAAGATAAGAAAAAGTGAAATATGAAATTGTCCAAAAATTGCCGACTATAACGCTCAAAATAAGGCTAAAACAGTGAATTACGAAATTTCCGAAAGTGGCCAAATACTACGGCCTATAGCCCACAAAATGAGGCAAAAACAATGAAATAGGAAATTTCAAGAAAATTGCCAAAAAATGTGGGTTCACAAAATGAGGTTAAAATAGTGCAATACGAAATTTAACGAAATTGACTGAAATTTGTGGACTGCCCACAAAATGAGGTCATAACAAAAAAATACAAAATATCACTAATTATCAAAAGTTGTGGACTATATAGCCCACAGAATAAGGTCAAAATTGTGAAATACAAAATTTCATGAAACTTACCTACAAATTGTGGTAAAAAATGGCAGGAAATTGTGGAATATAGCCCACAAAAAAAGGCCAAAACAATGAAATACGAAATTTCTCGAAATTGGTCGAAAACTTTGGATATAGCCCACAAAATACGGCTAAAACTGTGAAATTCGAAATTTTATGAAATTGGCCAAAAATTGTAGAACCCACGGAATGAGGTTAAAATCGTGAAATACGAAATTTTACGAAATTGGTCGAAAATTGTGGAATATAACTCACAAAATAAGGCCATAACAGTTAAATTCGAAATTTCACGAAAATAACCAACAAATGTTGGACTATGGCTTCAAAATGAGGTAAAAAAGTGACGAAAAATCACAAAACTGGTAAAAATTTGTGTACTATAACCCACAAAATGACATCAAAATTGAATACTGTGGACTACAACCCACAAAATGAGGCCATAACAGTTAATTACAAAGTTTCACAAAAATAACTGAAAACTGTTGGACTATGGCACACAAAATGAGGTCTAAAAAGTGAAATACAAATTTTCACATAACTGGCCAAAAATCGAAAACTGTGGAATCCACAACAAACAAAATTATGTCAAAATAGTGAAATATGTAGTTTATATATTTGGTCGAAAATGGTACTATTGCACACAAATTGGGGGCATAATAGTGAAATACGTAATTTCACGGAAGTGGCCGAAAACTATGGACTATAGCCCACAAAATGAGGCAAAAAAGGTAAAATACCAAATTTCATGAAATTGACCAAAACTGTTGGCTATAACCATTAAAATAATGCCAAAAAAGTAAATTTCAAAAATTCACGTAAGTAGCCAAAGACAATGGACCATTGTCCCATAATACGAGGAAACAAAAGTGAAATATGAAATTTCACAAAAAATGCCAGAAAATGTTGATTATAACCCACAAAATGAGGTTAAAATACTGAAAGACAATTTCACGAAAGTGGCAAAAACAATGGACCATTGCCCACAAAATTAGGTAAAAATAGTGAAATACAAAATTTCACGAAATTAGTCCAAAACTGTGGACTTTAACCCTCAAAATAAGGGAACACAGAGAAAAAACGAAATTTCACGTAGTAGGCCAAAAATTGAGGCAAAAAATATGGAATAAGAAATTCATGAAATTGGCTGAAAATAAGTCCGAAACAGTGAAATACGAAATTTCAGAAAAATTGTTGGAAAATCTGAACTATAGCCCACAAAATGGGGCCAAATTAGTGAGATACGAAAATTCATGAAATTGGCCGAAAATTGTGGACTATTGCCTAGAACTGTCACATTTACCTGATTCCCGGACCCGACTCGGACCCGGTATTGGACCGGAACCGACCCGATCTATTCGGGTTTGGGTCCGGGTTCTCTCAAAATAGAACCGACACGGACCCGGACCCGGACCCGGACCCGGACCCGGACCCGTTAAAAAATACCCCCAAACATATAGAATTTGAATAATAGGGTTATCTATATAATAAATTACAAAGAAAGCTATCAAGTGGCTCATAATCTATCCCCCCAAAATCAAAGGCCCATATCAAACCTCACAAAACACATTTTTTTTCCCTCCAAAATTTCAAACCCCAAAACCAATTTTTCCCCCCTAAATAACTCATTACTTTATTACTATCTCTCTTTCTCTCTTTACTTTTTCATATTTCTCTCTCTCTCTATCTATCTCCCATTCTTTCTTTATTTACTTAGAAATTTTGATTTTAAGATTTCAGTTTTGTAAAATTTCAGAATTTTTAATAGCAAATATTTCTTCAACAATTAAATTTCATTATTTTCCACACTTAAAGTTCTAAGAAGTTAGATTTTATACCCCCATTTATAATTATTTTTCAACATATACTAATGGAAACATAGACTTTTATTTATAACTAATTATTGTCATCCTATTCAAACTTGAGCTACATAATTATTGTTTTACTGTTTACATGGCATTTCGTGTTTTGTATCGTTCCGAAGACGTGCCGTAGGCACGTGCCCACGGACAAATCTAGTAGGAATATACATATAAAAGTAATTGTTGAAGATAGATATGTAAATATAATATTAATTCATGTACTTAAGTGCAAAAATTGTTAGAACTGTAGGGTATCGGGTGCAAAAATACTGAAGTGCAAATATTTATTCTCTACTACCGGACCCGACGGGTAATATTTTTTAACTAGGACTCAAACTCGGCTCTTGGAAGTCCGGGTACCGAGAGGTACCGGGTTCGGGTAGTGGAGGACCCGATACTAGCTTTACTATTGCCCTCAAAATGAGGCCATAATAGTGAAATACGAAATTTCATGAAAATGATCGAAGACTGTGGACTCTAGTGAAATACAAAATTTGACAAAAATGACCGAAAGCTATGGACTCCCGCAAAACAGTGAAATACGAAATTTCACTAAATTGGCCCAATACGAAATTTCATGGAAGTGGCCCATGAAATGAGTCCAAAAATATGAAATACAAAATTTCACGAGAATGACTCAAAATATGGCAAGAACTGTGAAATAGGAAATTTTGCGAAACTGGCCGAAAACTGTGAACTATAGTTCACAGAATGAGGTCATAACAGTGAATTTCAAAAAAAATATTGAAAACTATGGACTCCCACAAAATGAGGCCAAAACATTGAGACAAAATTTCACGAAGGTGGTCGAAAACTGCCCACAAAATGAGGTGAAAATAATGAAATAAGAAAATTCACGAAAGTAACCGAAAACTTTGGACTATAGCCCCTAAAATAAGGCGAAAATAGTGAAATAAGAAATTCACGAAATTGGCCCAAAATGTGGACTATAGCCTTCAAAATAATGCGAACACAGTGTTACACAAAATTTTCTGAAATTGACAAAAAAACCGTGGTCTATAGCCCAAAAATGAGGTAAAAAAAGTGAAACACAAAATTTCATGAAAGTGGACGAAAAAATGTGGGTTATGTCCCACAAAATACGGACGAAACAATGAAATATGAAAAATTCACGAAAGTGGCAAAAAACTATGGACTACATATATAGCCCAAAAAATGAGGCAGAAACAATAAAATATGAAAATTTACGAAATTGGCCAAAAATTGTTATTTATAGCCCTCAAAATAAGGTGAACACAGTGAAATACGAAATTTCACGAAATTGGAAAAAAATCCTGCCTATAGCCCTCAAAATAAGGCTAAAACCGTGAAATACAAAAATTCAGAAAAGTGACAAAATACTGTGGTCTTAAGCCTACAAAATGCGGCCAAAACTGTGAAATAAGAAATTTTCACGAATATTTCAAAAAAATGTGGACTATATTGCCTGAAAATGAGGCCACAATAGTAAAATGCGAAATTTCACAAAAAAATATCGAAACTGTGGTATATAGCTCACAAAATAAGGTTAAAAAAGGCAAAATTTGAAAAAATCTCACTGAACTTGCCATTTTAAAAAAACTGCACTAAGTTTTTTTTAATGAAAAAAAACTGCGCCAAACTATTGTTTAAAAAAACTCACTTTAATGGGATTTAGGTTTCCGTTAGGCTAAATTTTAAAAAACCACATTCATCTTTCATTTGTGTTTTAAAAAACATCACTTAACTAATCAGATGTTTAAATAACCCCCCCTGAACTAACCCAAACCTAACTCTGTCAATGTGTATTTTTTTAAACAATAGTTTTGTGCGATTTTTAAATAAAATAAACGTAGTGCGTTTTTTTATAAAATGGCACAAAGTTCAGTATTTTTTTATTTTTAAATTTAGCCTTAAAAATGAAATACGAAATTTCATGAAAGTGACCGAAAATTGTGGATTGCCACAAAATGTGGTCAAAACAATGAAAAACAAAATTTCATAAAATTGACCAAAAATTGTGGATTATAAATGTGATCAATACAATGAATTTGAAATTTCTCGAAACTGGCCGAAAACTGTCGACTGTATAGCCCACAAAATAAGGCTAAAATTGTGAAATACGAATTTCACGAAAATAGCCAAAAATTTTGTACTATAGCCCACAAAATGATTTCAAAACTGTCAAATACAAAATTTCACGAATTTAGCTAAAAATTGTGGACTATAATGCACAAAATGAGGTCATAACAGTGAAATAAGAAATTTCACGAATATTTCCTTAAAAGTGAAATACAAAATTTCAAGAAATTGGCCCAAAACTGCTGACTATAACCCTCAAATTAAGGCCAAAACAGTGAAATATGAAAATTCACGAAAGTGACATAAAACTATGAAGTATATAGCCCACAAAATGAAGCAAAAAATAGTGAAATATGGAATTTCAAGAAAATTGCCAAAAAATGTGAACCAATAGCCCACAAAATGAGGCTAAAACAGAGCAATATGAAATTTAACGAAATTGGCTCAAATTTGTGGACAATAGCCCACAAAATATGTTGATAAGCCGAGGTTGCATGCCTAGGGCGCAAAATTGGTCTGCTTCATCACCATGGGAAGGGGACCCAAGGAAATGGCCACATCGCGGAGAAATGTATGGCTCAGAGTCCGGGATACCATGCCGAGGTGGATGGTATGAGGCAGAGACTTTGCGGAGAAATCCGCGCATGGCTCGGAGTTGGAATACCATGCCGAGAACTCCATTATAGCAAAAAATTATGCACTATAGCCAAAACATGAGAACAAAATAGTGAAGCACGAAATTTCACGAAAATGATTGAAAAACTGTGGATTATATACGGACGAAACAATGAAATACGAAAAATTCACGTAAGTGGCAAAAACTATGGACTATATATAACCCTCAAGATGAGGCAAAAACAGTGAAATATGAATGTTTACGAGATTGGCCAAAATTGTGGGTTATTGCCCCCAAAATAAGGCGAATACAGTGAAATACAAAATTTCACGAAATTGACAGAAAACTACGGACTGTAATACGAAATTTCACAAAAAATGCCGAAAATTGTGGACTGTAACCCACAAAATGAGATGAAAATAGCGAAATATGAATATTAATAAATTTGCAGAAAATTGTAGACTATGGTCCACAAAATAAGGTAATAATTTCACGAAAATCGCTGAAAACTTTAAATTATATTGCTCACAAAATAAGTCAAAAAAGTGCAATACAAAATTTCACGAAATTGGCAAAAAATGCTGACCAGCATTCAAAATATGGCCAAAACAGTGAAATACGGAAATTCACGAAAGTGGCAAAAAACTATGGATGATAGGCCACAAAATGCGGCCAAGACAGCGAAATAAGAAATGTCACGAATATTTCTTTAAAATGTGGGCCACAACAGTAAAATACGAAATTTCACAAATATGAGGCCTACAATATGAGGCCACAATAGTAAAATACGAAATTTCACAAATATTATAAAAAATGTGGACTATTGCAAACATAATAAGGTCAAAAAAGTGAACTACAAAATTTCAGAAAGTGACCGAAAACTGTGGATTGCCCACAAAATGTGGTCAAAATAGTGAAAACCAAAATTTTATAAAATTGGTCGAAAATTGTCGAATATAGTCCACAAAATGAGGTCAAAACAATGAAATACAAAATTTCTCGAAACTGGCCGAAAACTGTGGGATAGCCCACAAAATATGGCTAAAACTGTGAAATACGAAATTCCATGAAAATTGCCGAAAATTATGGACTATGACCCACAAAATGAGGTCAAAATAGTGAAAAATAAATTTCACGAAATTTGCCGAAAATTGTGGCTAACTGTCCACAAAATGAGATCATAATAGTGAAATACAAAATTTCATGTAAAGTGCCAAAAACATTGATTTATATAGCTTACAAAATGATGCCAAAAAAGCAAAAAACGAAATTACATGGAATTGGCTCAAAACTACTTACTAAGTGGCAAAAAACTTCATAGGGAAAAAAGGACAAAATAGGTAAATAAGAAAATTCATGGAAGTTTCAAAAAGAAGCCATAATAGTGAAATATGAAATTTCACGGAAGTGGCCAAAAAACCATGCAATTTCACGAAACAGTGAAATACGAAAAATTCACGAAGTGGCAAAAAACTATGCTCATAAATGAGGCCAAAACAGTGGCACAAGAAATTTAAGGATAATGGTCGAAAATTGTGGACTATATACCACAAAATGAGACTATAACATTAAAATTCAAAATTTCACTAAAGTTGCCGAAAACTATGGAGGCCAAAAAATGAGACCGATATAGTAAAATAGAATTTTCCGAAATTGATCACAAATTGAGGCCATAATAAATGATTGAAAACTGTTGTACTCTGGTCCACAAAATGAGGTCTAAAAAGTGAAATTCAAAATTTCACAAATCAGGGCAACAACAGTGGACTATATAGTCCACAATGAGGTCAAAACAAAGAAATACGAAATTTTACGAAATTGGCCGAAAACTACTGAATATAGCTCTCAATATATGTCCAAAACAGTGAAATACCAAGAATTCATGAAAGTGTCAAAAAACTATGGACTATATAGCCTATAAAATGAGTACAAAATAGTGAAATACAAAATTTTGCGAAAGTTGCCGAAAGTTATGGATTATAGCCCACAAAATGTGGTCGAAACAGTGAAACACAAAATTGCATGCAAGTTGCGGAGAACATTAGACTGTAGCCCACAAAATGAGGCAAAACATTGAAATACGAAAATTCACTAAATTGGTAGAAATTGGTGGACTAATACGTCACAAATTAAGTTTAATAAAGTGAAATACGGAATTTCATGAAAAATGCCGATAACTATCTCTACTATTTTAATGGGAGAGTTTGTCACGTAACAAACTCCATTTGTAAACAAACAAACACGTGCAATGCACATGCATAACTAATGTAACGGAGATCTTAGGTTCGATGCCAGACAACGTCAATTTTTTTTATAATAAAATATTTTTATAAAGACGTGCATCGCACGTGTAAATTACTAGTGGATTATAACCTACAAAATGAGACGAAAATAGTGAAATAAAAAGATTCATGAAAGTTGCCAAAAATCGTAGAATATAGCCCACAAAATAAGTTTAATAAAGTGAACTATAAAGATTCATGAAAGTTGCCAAAATTTGTAGAATATAGTCCACAAAATGTGGCAATAACAGTGATATACGAAATATCACGAAAATTGCGGAAAAACTTTGAATTATATAGCTCACAAAATGAGGCAAAAAAGTGAAATACGAAATTTCACAAAATTGGTCCAAAACTTCTAACTATAGCCCTCAAAATAAGGCCAAAATAGTGAAATACGAAAATTCACGTAAGTGACGAAAAATGATCAATTAGCCTCTACAAAATGAGGTCAAAACAGTGAAATATGAAATTTCACGAAAATTGTCAAAAAATGTGGAAGCCCACAAAATGAGGCTAAAATAGTGTACGAAATTTAACGAAATTGGCTCAAATTTGTGGTCTATGGCCTACAAAATGAGGTCACAAAAGTAAAATACGAAATTTGCCAAATTTTTTCGAAAACTGCGGACTAGCCTATAAAATTAGGTAAAAAATTTGAAATACAAAATTTTGAAAAATGCCGATAATCGTAGACTATAACCCCACAAAATGAGGCGAAAATAGTGAAATATGAAGATTCATGAAATTCGCCCAAAATTGTAGACTACAACCCTCAAAATTAGGCAAACCTAGTGAAAAACAAAATTTATCGAAATTAGTAGAAAACTGTTGTTTTATTTAGTTTACAAAATGAGACAAAAAAATGAAATACAAAATTTCACGAAATTGACCCAAAATTGCTGACTATAACCCTCAAAATGAGGCAAGAACAGTGAAATATGAAATTCCCGAAAGTGGCCAAATACTATGGACTATAGCCCACAAAATGAGATCAAAACAATGAAATATGAAATTTTCATGAAAATTGCCAAAAATGTGGGATATAGGCCACAAAATGAGGTTAAAATAGTGCAATACAAAATTTAACGAAATTGGCTTAAATTTGTGGACTATAGACTACAAAATGATGTCACAATAGTAAAATACAAAATTTCACAAAAATTATCGAAAATTGTTGTCTATAGCCCAAAAAATAAGGTAAAAAATGTGAAATACGAAATTTCATGAAACTGACCTACAAAATGTGGTAAAAAATGGCTTAAATTTGTGGACTATAGACTACAAAATGATGTCACAATAGTAAAACACAAAATTTCACAAAAAATATCGAAAATTGTTGTCTATAGCCCAAAAAATTTGGTAAAAAATGTGAAATATGAAATTTCATGAAACTGACCTACAAAATGTGGTAAAAAATGGCCGAAACTTGTGGAATATAGCCCACAAAATGAGGCCAAAACAATGAACTACGAAATTCACGAAACTCGCTGAAAACTGCGAAATACGAAATTTCATGAAAATGACCGAAAATTTTAGATTGTTGCCTACAGAATGAGCTCAAAATAGTGAATACGAAATTTCACGAAATTGACCAAAAATTGTGGAATAGCTCACAAAATAAGTCCATAACAGTTAAATACTAAATTTCACGAGAATAACCAAAAAATGTTGGGCTATGGGCTGCAAAATAAGGTAAAAATGACATGAAATTTGACAAAACTGGCAAAAAAATGTGTACTATAGCCCACAAAATGAGGTCAAAATTGAATACTGTGGACTACAACCCACAAAATGAGGCCATAACAGTTAAATTAGAAATTTGATGAAAATAACAGAAAACTGTTGGACTATGGCCCACAAAATGAGGTCAAAATACGGAAATACAAACTCTCACATAACTGGGGACTACACAACCAACAAAATGCACTCAAAACAGAGAAATACGTAATTACATGTAATAGGTCGAAAATTGTAGACTGTTGCCCACAAAATGACGGCAGAAGAATAAAATACGAAATTTCACGTAAGTGGTCAAAAATCTTGGACTATAGCCATCAAAATGAGACAAAAAGTGAAATATGAAATTTCACGACGGTGTCCGAAAACCGTCCACAAAATGAGGCGAAAATAATGAATTAAGAATATTCACGAAAGTGATCGAAAACTTTGGACTATAGCCCGCCAAATGAGGAGAAAATAGTGAAAAGTGAAATTCACGAAATTGGCCCCAAAATAAGGCGATCACAGTGATATATGAAATTTTACGAAATTGACCAAAACATGTGGACTATAGTAAAAAAATGAGGTAAAAAAAGTGAAATACGAAATTTTATGAAGTGACCGAATAACTGTGGATTCCCCACAA
Source organism: Hemerocallis citrina (assembly GCA_017893485.1). Lineage (NCBI taxonomy): Eukaryota > Viridiplantae > Streptophyta > Magnoliopsida > Asparagales > Asphodelaceae > Hemerocallis > Hemerocallis citrina. The sequence goes on along the minus strand of CM030358.1, from coordinate 468,700,079 downwards.
AATATCAATGAAACAGTGAAATACGAAAAATTAACGAAAGCGGCAAAAAACTATGGAGTATATATATCCCACAAAATGAGAAAAAAACAGTGAACTATGAAAGTTTACGAAATTGGCCAAAAACTGTCGGCTATAGCACTCAAAATAAGGCGGACATATTGAAATAAGAAATTTCACGAAATTGTGTGAAAGTATGGTCTAATATAGCCCACAAAATTAGATCAAAAAAGTGATACAAAATTTTCTCCTCAGTCGATGCGCGAGTTTTCCGACGAGCTATGGCTCTTGTTGACCTGCTTACTCTTTCTCCGCTTAACCAGGACCCATTCTCCTTCGCCATCATCTCTAGTTGGACGGCGATCTTTATCTGGACTTGGGGAGCGACGACGCGCTCTATGCGCTTCGTCGTCTTGTTGTTTGGGTCTGGTTACTTCAGCGTACGAACGACGCTTGTTGTTGCTCCCGTCGTTGGGTGGAAGTGAGAGATCGACCCTCATGTAAGTCTTAGTCTCCTTCTGCCACTCTTCCACTTCCCGACGCTGGGGTTGTCGCGATGATCTGCCTCTGTCTTTGTCAGCGCGCTCCCTCCTCTCTCTTGGAGAAAGGGACCTATGGTACTCTCGAGCTGAGCTTCTTCCCCGTCTTCAGTCGCCTTCGCGGTGTTGCCCTTCGCCCTTTTCTCTGCCTCGTTTGGTCATGGTTGGGGATAGTGAAATACAGGTGAAATACAAGTTGAGTGATGACAGGTGAAAAAAAAGTGAACTACAAGTTGAGTGAAGACAGGTGAAAAAAAAGTGAACTACAAGTTGAGTGAAGACAGGTGAAATAAATGTGGACTTTAACCCAGAAATGAGGCCATAACAGTGAAATACTAAATTCCTCAAAATTTATCGAAATTGTGGAACATAGCTCTCAAAATAAGGTAAAAAATGAAATACGAAATTTCATTAAAGTGACCGAAAGCTGTGGGTAGCCCACAAAATGTGGTAAAAACAGTGAAAAACCAAAGTTCATAAAAATGGCCGAAAATTTTGGAATATACATCAACAACAACAACAAAGCCTTTTTCCCATCTAGTTGGGGTCGGTTACATGAATCCTGGTTTTCCATTCTGCTCGGTTGAGCGCAATATCTTCTATAAGGCCACAAACTATCATATCTTTTCTCACCGGTTCCACCCAAGTTAGTTTAGGTATTCCCCAACCCCTAACTATACCGTCAGTACTTGTCAAACCACTCTTTCTAATGGGGGCACTATTAGGTCGGTGTGTGACATGTTCAAACCACCTGAGGCGATTCTCTTTTAACTTATCTTGAATAGGAGCTATCTTTAGCATGTCTCGTATATATGCTCCTTTCTAATTCTATTCTTCCTGATTTTACCACACATCCATCTTAGCATCCTCATCTCCGCTACACATTTTTTGGACATGCTGTTTCTTTGTTGTCCAACACTCTGCTCCATACATCATTGATGGTCTAACGGTTGTTCTATAAAATTTTCCCCTCAACTTCAAAGGTATATGCTTGTCACACAAAACACCATTGACACTTCTCCACTTAAACCACCCTGCATAGATCCTGTGTATAACATCTTCTCAATTCTCCCAATCTCTTTGTATAATCGAGCCTAAATATCGGAAACGGTCTCTCCCAGGTATCTCTTGATCATCCAGATTCACTACTTCCTCAGTTGTGTTCCAAGAAAATTGTGGAATGTAAATGAGGTCAAAACAATGGAATACAATATTTCTCAAAACTGGTCAAAATCTGTGGACTCTATAACTCGCAAAATATGGCTAAAACTATAAAATACGAAATTTCACAAAACTAAAAGAAAATTGTGGACTATAGCCCACAATATGAGGTCAAAACAGTGAAACACGAAATTTCATGAATTTAGCCAAAAAATTGTGGACAATAGTCCACAAAATGAGATCATAACAGTGAAATACATAATTTCACGAAAAGTCCTGAAAAACTTTGAATTGTATAGCTCGTAAAATGAGGCCAAAATAATGAAATATGAAATTACACTAAATTGGCCCAACATTGTTTATTATAACCCTCAAAATAAGCCAAAATAGTGGAATAAGAAAATTCAAGAAAGTGGCAAAAAACTGTGGACTATGGACCATATAATGTTGCCATAACAGTGAAATGCGTAATTTCACGAAAGTGGCGGAACAACTGTTTACTATAGCCCACAAACTGCAGATGAAACAGTGCAATAAGAAAAATTCACAATAGTGGCAAAAAACTATGGACTATATATTGCACATAAAATGAGGCCAAAATAGTGAAATAAGAAATTTTACAAAAGTTGCGGAAAAATATGGACCATTGCCCCCCAAATTTGGCCAAAACAGTGAAGCACGAAATTGCACAAAAGTGGCCGAAAACTGAAGTTCGTAAAGCCCTACAAAACGAGGCAAAAATATAGCCCACACATGAGGGTAAAACATTTAAATACAAAATTTCACAAAAACAACTAGAAATTGTGGACTATAAACCACATAATATGGCTAGAACAGTAAAATACGAAATCTCATGAAAGTGGCTGAAAATTATGGACTATAGCCCACAAATGAGGCTAAAACAGTCAAATACAAAATTTCACGAAAACGGCCGAAAACTGTGCACCATAAGCCACAAAATGAGGTCAAAACAGTAAAATATGAAATCTCATAAAAGTGATTGAAAATAGTGTACTATAGCCTACAAAATCATAGAAATAAAAAATCTCACTAAAGTGACCAAAAACTGTGGACTATAACAGTCAAATACAAAATGAGGCTAAACCGACTGGAAACTGTGGACTATAACCCACAAAATATGACCAAAACAGTAAATTACAAAATCTCATGAAAGTGACCGAAAACAGTGTACTATAGCCCACAAAATGAGGGAAATAAAAAAATACTATGGACTATAGCCCACACATGAGGATAAAACAATCAGATACAAAATTTCATGAAAACGACTGAAACTGTGGACTATAACCCAAAAAATATGGCTAAAATAGTAAAATACGAAATCTCATGAAAGTGGCCGAAAATTGTAGACTATAACCCACAAAATGAGGCCAAAACAGTAAAATACGAAATCTCATGAAAGTGATCGAAAACAGTGTACTATAGCCCACAAAATGGGGAAATAAAAAATCTCACGATAGTGGCCGAAAACTGTCGACTATAGCCCACACAAGATGATAAAACAGTCAAATATAAAATTTCACGAAAATGGTCAGAAACTGTGGACTACAACCCACAAAATGAGGCCACAAAAGTAAAATACAAAATCATATGAAAGTGATCGGAGACAGTGTACGCCCACAAAATGAGGGAAATAAAAATTCTCACGAAAGTGCCCGAAAACTGTGGACTATTGCCCAGACATGAGGATAAAACAGTAAAATACAAAATTTCACGAAAATTTCGGGAAACTATGGACTATAACCCCAAAAATATGGCTAAAATAGTAAAATACGAAATCTCATGAAAATGGTCGAAAACTGTGGTCTATAACTCTCAAATGAGGCTAAAACAATCAAATACTAAATTTCACGAAAACAGCCAGAAACTGTTGACTATAACCCACAAAATGAGGTCAAAATATTAAAATACGAAATCTCATGAGAGTGATCGAAAACATTGTACTACAGCCAACAAAATGAGGCAAATAAAAAATCTCGCGTCAATGGCCGAAAACTGTGGCTATAGCCCCCACACATGAGGCTAAAAGGTCAGATACAAAATTTCACGAAAACGGGCAGAAACTGTGGATTACAACCCACAAAATATGGCCAAAATAGTAAAATACGAAATCTCATGAAAGTGATCGAAAACAATGTACTATAACCCAAAAATTGAGGGAAACAAAAGTTCTCACAATAGTGACCGAAAACTGTGGATTATATAGCCACACATGAGGCTAAAACAGTCAAATACAAAATTTTACGAAAACGGTCGGGAACTGTAGAAGATAACCCACAAAATGGTGCCAAAACAGTAAAATACGAAATCTTCTGAATGTGATCGAAAACAGTAAAATACAAAATGTGGGAAATAAAAAATCTCACGAAAGTGGCTGAAAACTATGGACTATAGCCGACAAATGAGGCTAAAACAGCCAAATACAAAATTTCATGAAAATAGCCGTAAACTGTGGACTGTACCCACCAAATGAGGTCAAAACACGAAATGTCATGAGTGATCTAAAACAGCGGACTATATCCCACAATATGAGCGAAATAAATAATTTCACGGAAGTAGCCGAAAACTGTGGACTAGCCCACAAATGAGGCTCAAACAGTCAAAAAATACAAAATTTCACGAAAACGGTCGGAAACTTTGGACTATAGCCAACAAATGAGGCTAAAGCAGTCAAATACAAAATTTCAAAAAAACGGTCGAAAACTGTGGACTATAACCCCCAAAATGAGAAATACGAAATCTCCTGAATGGGATCGAAAACAATGTACTAGGCTACTAGCCCACAAAATGAGGGAAATAAAAAATCTCACAAAAGTCGCCAAAAACTATGGACTATAGACCATACATGAGGCTAAAACTGTCAAATACAAAATTTCTCGAAAATTAATGGAAATTGTGGATTATAACCCACAAAATATGGCCAAAACAGTAAAATATGAAATCGCATGAAAGTGATCGAAAATAATGTACTATAGCCCACAAAATGAGGGAAATAAAAATCTCACGAAAGTGGCCGAAAACTATGGACTATAGCTCACAAATGAGATTAAAACAGTCAAATAAAAAATTTCACGTAAATGATCGGAAATTGTGAACTATAACCCAAAAAATGTAGCCAAAACAGTAAAACATGAAGTCTCCGTGATCGAAAACAGTGTATTATAGCCCACAAAATGAGGGAAATAAAAGATCTCAGGAAAGGTACCGAAAACTATGGACTATAGCCCTAAATGAGGCTAAAACAGTCAAGTACAAAATTTCGCAAAAACGGCCGGAAACTGTCAAAATGAGGCCAAAACAGTCAAATACTAAATCTCATGAAAGTGATCGAAAACAGTGTACTATAAGACCACAAAATGAGAAATAAAAAATCTCACGACAGTGGCCGAAAACTGTGGACTATATATCCTACAAATGAGGCTAAACCAGTCAAATACAAAATTTCACGAAAACGGTCGGAAACTGTGAACTATAACCCACAAAATGAGGCCAAAACAGTAAAATACGAAATCTCTTGAATGTGATCGAAAACAATGTACTAGCCCACAAAATGAGGGAAATAAAAATTCTCACGAAAGTCTCTGAAAACTATGGACTAGACTAGACATGTGCTAAAACAGTAAAATACAAAATTTCACGAAAACGACTGGAAACTGTGGATTATAACCCACAAAATATGGCCATAACAGTAAAATACGAAATCACAAGAAAGTGATCGAAAATAGTGTAATAGCCCACAAAATGAGGGAAATAAAAAATCTCATGAAAGTGGCCGAAAACTATGGACTATATCTGACAAATGATAAAATAGTCAAATACAAAATTTCACGAAAACAACCGTAAATTGTGGACTATAACCCACAAAATGAGGCCCAAAACAGTAAAATACAAAATCTCATGAATGTGATCGAAAACAATGTACTATAGCCCACAAAATGAGGGAAAATAAAAAATCTCATGAAAGTGGCCGAAAACTATGGACTATATCCTACACATGAGGTTAATTAAATCAAATACAAAATTTCACGAAAACGACCGGAAACTATTGACTATTTATTACCCACCAAATAAGGCCAAATCAGTAAAATACGAAATCTCATGAAAGTGATAAAAAACAGTGTAATATAGCCCACAATATGAGGGAAATAAAAAATCTCACGAAAGTGGCCGAAAACTGTGGACTAGCCCCACAAATGATGCTAAAACAGTCAAATATAAAATTTCACGAAAATTGTGAACCTACAAAATGAGGACAAAACAATAAAATACGAAATCTTATGAATGTGATCGAAAACAGTGCATTATAGACCACAAAATGAGGGAAATAAAAAATTCATACGAAAGTAGCCGAAAATTGTGAACTATAGCCCACACATGAAGCTAAAGCAGTCAAATACAAAATTCCACGAATACGGAAAATGTGGACTATAATCCATAAAACATGGCCAAAACAGTAAAATACGAAATCTCATGAAAGTGATCGAAAATAGTGTACGTCCACAAAATGAGGGAAATAAAAAATCTCACGAAAGTGGCCGAAAACTGTGGACTACGGCCCACAAATGAGGCTAAAACATTCAAATAAAAAAAAATTCGCGAAAACAGCCGGAAACTGTGGACTACAACCCCCAAAATGAGGCCAAAACAGTAAAATATGAAATCTCATGAAAGTGATCGAAAAACTATAGCCCAAAAAATAAGGGAAATAAAAAGATCTTACGAAAGTGGCCGAAAATTGTGGACTATTATAGCCCACAAATGAGGCTAAAACAGTCAAATACAAAATTTCACGAAAACGGCTGGAAACTGTTCACTATAACCCACAAAATGAGCTCAAAAAAGTAAAATAGGAAATCTCATGAACGTGATCAAAAAGTGTACTATAGCCCACAAAATGAGGAAATAAAAAATCTCACGAAAGTGGCCGAAAACTGTGGACTATAGTCCACACAAGATGCTAAAACAGTTAAATACAAAGTTTCACGAAAATGGTCGGAAATTGTGGACTATAACCCACAAAATTAGGCCAAAACAGTAAAATACGTAATCTCTTGAAAGTAATTGAAAACAGTGCATTATATAGCCCACAAAATGAGGGAAATAAAAAATCTCACGAAAGTGGCCGAAATTTGTGTACTATATAGCCCACACATGAGACTAAAATAGTCAAATACAAAATTTCACGAAAATGACAGGAAACTGTGCACTGTAACCCACAAAATATGGCAAAAACAGTAAAATACGAAATCTCATCAAAATGATCGAAATAAAAAATCTCGTGAAAGTAGCCGAAAACTGTGGACTATGGCCCACACATGAGGATAAAACAATCAAATAAAAAATTTCACGGAAACGACTGAAACTGTGGACAATAACACAAAAAATATGGCTAAAATAGTCAAATACGAAATGTCATGAAAGTGGTCAAAAACTGTGGAAACCCACAAATGAGGCTAAAACAATTAAATATAAAATTTCACGAAAACGGCCGAAAACTGTTGACTATAACCCACCAAATGAGGCCAAAACAGTAAAATACGAAATCTCATTAAAGTGATAAAAAACAGTGTACTAAAGCCCACAATATGAGAGATAAAAAGTCTCACAAAAGTGGCAGAAGACTGTGGACTATACAGCCCACAAACGAGGCTAAAACAGTCAAATACAAAATTTCACGAAAACAGTCGAAAATTGTAGACTATAACCCACAAAATGAGGCCAAAACAGTAAAATACGAAATCTCATGAAAGTGATTGAAAACAGTGTACTATAGCCCACAAAATGAGGTAAATAAAAAATCTCACGCAAGTGGCCGATAACTATGGACTAACCCACATATGAAGCTAAAACAGTCAAATACAAGATTTCACGAAAACGGTCGGAAACTGTGGATTATAACCCACAAAATGAGGCCAAAACAGTAAAATACGTAATCTCATGAATTTGATCGAAAACAGTGTACTATAGCTCACAAAATGACGGAAATAAAAAAGTCACACGAAAGTAGCCGAAAACAGTGGACTAGCCCACATATGAGGATAAAATAGTCAAATACAAAATTTCACGAAAACGACTGGAAACTGTGGACTATAACCCACAAAACATGGCCAAAACAGTGAAATAAGAAATCTCATGAAAGTGATCGAAAACAGTGTAATAAGGAAAATAAAAAATCTCCTGAAAGTGGCCGGAAACTGTGGACTACAACCCATATAGCTCACAAAATGACGGAAATAAAAAATTCACACGAAAGTAGCCGAAAACAGTGGACTAGCCCACATATGAGGATAAAATAGTTAAATACAAAATTTCACGAAAACGACTGGAAACTGTGGACTATAACCCACAAATCATGGCCAAAACAATGAAATAAGAAATCTCATGAAAGTGATCGAAATCAGTGTAATAAGGGAAATAAAAAATCTCCTGAAAGTGGCCGGAAACTGTGGACTACAGCCCATAGATGAGGCTAAAACTGTCAAATAAAAAAAATCGCAAAAACGGCCGAAAACTGTCGACTGTAACCCACAAAATGAGGCCAAAACTGTGAAATACGAAATCTCATGAAAGTGATCGAAAAACAGTGTACGCCTACAAAATGAGGGAAATTAAAAATCTCACGAAAGTGGTCGAAAACTGTGCAATATAGCCCACAAATTAGGCTAAAACAGTCAAATACAAAATTTCACGAAAACGGTCGAAAACTGTTCACTATAAACCACAAAATGAGGCCAAAACAGTAAAATACGAAATCTCATGAAAGTAATCCAAAACAGTGTACGATAGCCCACAAAATAAGGGAAACAATAATTCTCACAAAAGTGGCCGAAAACTGTGGACTAGCCTACACATGATGCTAAAACAGTCAAAAATACAAAATTTCACGAAAACGGTCGGAAACTGTGGACTAACCCACAAAATGAGACCAAAACAGTAAAACACGAAATCTCATGAATGTGATTGAAAACAGTGTACTGTAGCCCACAAAATGAGGGAAATAAAAAATCTCAGGAAAGTGGCCGAAAACTGTGGACTGTAGCTCACACATGAGGCTAAAACAGTCAAATACAAAATTTCACGAAAACAACTGGAAACTGTGGACTGTAACCCAAAAAAAATATGGCTAAAATAGTAAAATACGAAGGAAGAAAAAATACTGAGAAAATTTCAGAATTTCTCCCCTGATTCATGTTGAAATTTTAGATGAGTAGTGTTCATTGTTCCGGTGATATCTGGAGTTGTAGAAGTCCAAATTCTCTGATTCTTTTTACATTTGACAGCTAAGACAATTTCCGTCGATTAATATTTGACACATTTTCCAGATTCATACTCTATCATGCCTAAAATTAGCAATCAAATTAGGTCTAGAGAACAACTCCGTCCGGAAACTCCCAAATTATGCAATCCTATAAAATAAAATCAAGAATTAAAATTAAAGTAAACGGAAAGAAAAAAATCTAAAGAAAGGAAAAAAGATAATGGGTTGCCTCTCAAGAAGCGCCAAGTAAGTCTTCAGCCAAACGTGAAAACTGAGATGGTTAGGTGATACTAACATCCAACAACATAAGAACATATTTTCTAACCACTTCCTTCATGTGTGGATTATGTTTTCTCTGTCCATACAACATACTAGATGACTGCTGTTTAAGCTCGAGTTTGAATCGTTTCTTTCTTGAAGATGACTTCGATATCCCCACATCTTTGAATTTCAGCTGAGAAGAAAAATGAATAGATTGTGCAGCTTCCAAATACTGAACATATTCCAAAACCTTTTCTTTCTCGGATTCAAAAGTTGCTGAATTTGTTAGACACTTCTATCAGTAACTTTTCAACTCCAGCCATATGTGTCTCGCTCACAACTAAATAAGTTTCACTTGAAAACACGAGTGAACTTTGGCAGGAATCTCCATAGATTTGACGACATCAAACATTACTTTCTCATCCTCAACCCTCACAATAAGTTTTTCTTGTTGGACATCAATCAAAGCTCTCCACATAGCTAGAAAAGGTTGCCCTGGATTCAAGAATCTTTTTTCATCTTCCTTCACGTCAAGCACAATGAAATCAGCAGGAAATATGAACTTGTCAAACTTCACCAAAACATCTTCAGTTATACCTCTTGGGTACTTGAAAGATCTGTTCGCCAATTCCAAAGAAATTGCACTAGGCTTTGCTTCTCCAAGACCAAGTTTCCTGAAAACCGAGAAGGCATAAGATTAATATTTGCCCCTAACTAATACAAAGCTCTATCAAAAGAGCAATTTCCAATAGTACAGGGAATCGTAAAACTCTATGGATCTTTAAGTTTAGGAAAACTGTGGACTATAAGCCACAAATGAGGCAAAAACAATTAAATACAAAATTTCATGAAAATGGTCGGAAACTGTGGACTATAACCCACAGAATGAGGCCAAAACAGTAAAATAAGAAATCTCATGAATGCGATCGAAAACAGTGTACTCTAGCCCACAAAAGTGGTCGAAAATTGTGGATTAGCCCACAAATGAGGCTAAAATAGTCAAATACAAAATTTCGCGAAAACAGCCAAAAAGTGTGGACTGTAACCCACAAAATGTGGCAAAAATAGTAAAATATGAAATCTCACGAAAATGATCGAAAAACAGTGTACCGCCCACAAAATAAGGGAAATAAAAAATCTCGTGAAAGTGGCCGAAAACTGTGGACAACCCACAAATGAGCCTCAAACAGTCAAATAAAAAAATTTCGCGAAAACGGCCGAAAACTGTGGACTGTAACCCACAAAATGAGGCCAAAATAGTAAAATACGAAATCTCATGAAAGTGATCGAAAAACAGTGTACTATAGACGACAAAATGTGGAAAATAAAAAAATCTTACGAATGTGGCCGAAAACTGTTGGACTATAGCCCACAAATTAGGTTAAAATAGTCAAATACAAAAATTTGCGAAACCAGTCGGAAATTGTGGACTGTAACCCACAAAATGAGGCCAAAATTGTAAAATATGAAATCTTACGAAAGTGATCGAAAACAGTGTAATACGAAATCTCACGAAAGTGGCCGAAAAATGTGGACTATAGCTCACAAATGAGGCTAAAACAGTCCAATAGAAAATTTCACGAAAACGGCTGGAAACTGTTCACTATAACCCACAAAATGAGGCCAAAACAGTAAAATACGAAATCTCATGAAAGTGATCGAAAACAGTGTACTATAGCCTATAAAATAAGGGAAATAAAAATTCTCAAGAAAGTGGCCGAAAACTGTGGACTATAGCCCACACATGATGCTAAAACAGTCAAATACAAAATTTCACGAAAACGGTCGGAAACTGTGATATACGAAATCTCATGAGGGCAAAACAGAAAAATACGAAATCTCATGAATGTGATATAAAACAGTGTACTAGCCTACAAAATGAGGAAAATAAAAAATATCACGAAAGTGGCCTAAAACTTTGGACTATAGCCCTAAAAAAGTCAAATACAAAATTTCACGAAATCGGTCGGAAACGGTGGACTATAACCCACAAAATGAGGTCAAAATAGTAAAATACGAAATCTCATGAATGTGATCGAAAACAGTGTACTGCTCACAAAAATGAGGGAAATAAAAAATCTCACGAACATAGCCGAAAACTGTGGACTTTAGCCCACACATGAGGCTAAAATAGTTAAATACAAAATTTTACGAAAACGACTGGAAACTGTGGACTGTAATTCAAAAAAATATGGCTAAAATAGTAAAATACGAAATGTCATGAAAGTGGACGAAAACTGTGGACTGTAACTCACAAATGAGGCTAAAACAATCAAATACAAAATTTCGTCCAAATATATAGACTGGGAAGTGTATCGATCAAAAATAGAAATGATACATTCCAAAAATGTGAACAGTGCAAAGTTCGGTCGGCCGCACTTTCGGTGCAGTCGACCGTTCATCTCTCTGACGTAAAGTCGAGAGATGAAGGGTCGTCTGCTTCTTACGTAACTGTGAAGTGCAGTCGACTGTGATGCGGTCGATCGTCATGAGGTGCGGTCAACCGTTATCGCACTGTTTCATGACGAATCCATTTTATATTCTTCCCAAAAACCAATCAATTAAATATAGATAAAATCTCACAAATATAGAATGATAGCAATTGGTCTTGATAGCTTTCTTGGACACTAATCGATCATGTGCTCTTTTTGAATATCTTCTTCTTTTGCTTGATTTTGCAATCTTTCTTTATTACTTTCCTTCTTTGAATATTCTTGAATCTCTCTTGGATCCCTTATTGATATTATTTGATCCTGAAAATCTGAACAACTCAATTTAAACTTATTAATATTTATAGACACGTTTTCTGCACACCAAACCAAGAGTCAACAATTGCTTCTTTTTTAGAATGTAAACCTTAGCGCACTTATTTTGTCTGGGTTATATATTTGTTTATATAGGTATTTTCTGTGATATTATAAATGAGGAGATACAAATTTATTGCTTATGTACATTAGATAATGATGATATATGGTGCAAAGCTTGCCAAATACTAGGTTGTAGATCAGTCCCGCAAATTAGACACGTTTTCTGCACACCAAACCAAGAGTCAACAATTGCTTCTTTTTTAGAATGTAAACCTTAGCGCACTTATTTTGTCTGGGTTATATATTTGTTTATATAGGTATTTTCTGTGATATTATAAATGAGGAGATACAAATTTATTGCTTATGTACATTAGATAATGATGATATATGGTGCAAAGCTTGCCAAATACTAGGTTGTAGATCAGTCTCGCAAATTGTTTAAAATTAATGGGTTCATATTTTTGTAAATACTGGTGTTTTTGGAGTTGAACCCATATTTTTATGCTGAAATCAAAGTTGAGTAGTTTGATTAAGTCATTGTTGCAACTTGCCTTGGTCTTGAAAGGTAAGCAGTATATAAATACCCAACCAGTTTTTATTTCAGATAAAATCTTAGGTTGGATGTGGATTTCACACAAAAAAACAGAGCAATTTTGGGTTTGAATAACATCCGAATACGATAGCTGTATATTAATATCCAACCAGTTTTTTTATTCAGATCTAAAGCTTATGTTGGATGGGGACTTAATAAAAATATTAGACAGAGTGATTCAGGATTTGAAGAACACCTGAATCTAAGACAAGCAGCATCAAATTGGAGAGGGTGACAAGATTGCTATCGGATAGATTTGAAAGGTAGTTATGATAGGGTTGCATTAGAAGGAATCGCGTTTCGGATCAGATACATCCTTCTATATGTTATTAGTCAAATGAATTGTTATGGTTTAACTATTCTCTGATAATTCTGAGAGTTAGGATTCTGCTATAGGAGAGCTAACCAATTGGCGTATCAAACAATTAGAATAGGATTCCGAGAGCTGGATGCATATTTGAATGTGTTGCTAACAATGCCATGTCAATTTCCTGGGGTAGTCTGCAAATTGGAGAAGGATTATGGTTATCGAAATAGCAGTTTCTTTGAGTATAATCGTTAAATGCTGAATGGTGGGGACTGGCAAACCTAGATTCCAGTGATTTTAAAGCTGTGGTTTCTATGTAATGCGGTCGGGTTTCTTGTTTACCAAATACCAACCCATTGGATGATCCTCAATTGCCTGACTGCCCAACAACCACTGCTGGCTACTTGATTTAGTGATGGTTGTCTTTTTTTGTTTCTTTATGTAATTTATTTTTTCATTCCTGTAATAAATGTAATTGTAAATATATTTGTGACTCCATGGATTATGAGCTAAGAATCTGAGGTGTTTCACACCAAGTGGAATAAAACCATAATCTTGTATACCACCATTACATTTGAATCCTGAGAGGAGTATTCCGGTGAAGGTTAAACCTATCAATCTCTGGTGGTCACCAGTGGCCAATCTCTCAGGATCTTCGAGGTGAAGACCCCCCTCACCTCAACAGATTCCACAGCATCAACCACATTGTTTACTGGTATACAAATCATGATTATGTACCCTAACAATACCTTTTCTTTTCCATTGTAATTCACTTGTAATATTGTGATATAACTTTTATGTTCCAATGAATCAATCTAGTAGTGCATTGACTTTTGATTATTAGTTAAGAGTGATACATTCCCCAATAAACCTTAATTATATGATACTTTCTTTCCTGTTTTTATCTGCAGCACTTTTGAACTCCCTAACTGAGGTGATCACTTTTGCACTGGAGATGATGCTGAGAATGAAGATGGAGGAAGATGATGCTAGGCCTTCATATACTGTAGCCGATAATATTTTTAGAGTTTAATTTCTTTTCCAGAATTTTTGAGAGTTTTTATTGTGTAACTAGGCCTAGGGTTTCTCAGATATAGTTTTTGTAGTGTCTTCTATATTTACTGTTTTAGTGGCAATGCAATACGTGTATAGTAATCAGCTATATCAGAAACTGGCAATGAATATCTGGGGTAGTTTCTTTAGTAAAGGCATCATTGTTTATCTTCATTGTAATCATATTGGTGACCTGATTTGGGTGGTATAAATTGGTTGGCTTAGGCAGTTTTCTTTGAAAGATCAGAAAATAGTTGTTTGGTTTGTTATTCATATTACAATGACTATTTAGCAAAGCTTTTATGGGCCACACTTTACTGTTATAGACCGTTGCTCACCATTTTTGTTGATTTTGAGAAAAAAATTTGAATCTTTAAAGTCTCGGCCATATTTTATTGGGGCTTGCTAATTTTGGTCATATTTCACGAAGTTGTCCATATTTTGTAAGCTATAGTCCATTTGTTTTAGTCGATTTTATGAAATTCTGAATATCTATCTTTTGGTCACATTTTATGAACTATTGACTGCTTTATCAGTTTTTCTTAACTATTGAAATCACTTTTGACTGCTTTATGAACAAAATGGACCAAAATTTATGAAATTTATAGACTATTGACTGCTTTGTCGACAAAATGTGGGAAATAAAAAATCTCACGAAAGTGATCGAAAACTGCGGACTATAGCCCACAAAGGATGCTAAAACAGTCAAATACAAAAATTCACGAAAACGACCGGAAACTGTGGACTATAACGCACAAATGAGGCTAAAACAGAAAAATTTGAATTCTCATGAAATTGATGGAAAACATTGTACCACAAAATGTGGGAAATAAAAAATCTTACGAAAGTGGCCTAAACTGCGGACCCACAAGTGATGCTAAAACATTTTTTTTTTTTTTTTTTAATTACGAAAACGGTCGGAAAATGAGGGAAATAAAAAGTCTTACGAAAGTGGCCGAAAATTGTGGACTCAATAGCCTACAAATGAGGCTAAAAGAGTAAAATAGAAAAAATTTCTCGAAAACGATTGGAAACTGTGGACTACAACCCACAAAACGAGGCCAACACAGTAAAATACGAAATCTCATGAAAGTGTATTGAAAAAAGTGAACTAAAGCTCATAAAAAGAGGGGAACAAAAAATCTCACGAAAGTGGCCGAAAACTGTGGATTATAGCCAACAAATGAGGGTAAAAC
This sequence comes from Hemerocallis citrina, assembly GCA_017893485.1. Lineage (NCBI taxonomy): Eukaryota > Viridiplantae > Streptophyta > Magnoliopsida > Asparagales > Asphodelaceae > Hemerocallis > Hemerocallis citrina. Next base: position 468,684,890 of record CM030358.1, on the reverse strand, counting down.
AGTCAAATATAAAATTGCACAAAAACGGTCGGAAACTGTGGACTATAACTCATAACATGAGGCCAAAGTAGTAAAATACGAAATCTAATGAAAGTATTCGAAAACAGTGTACACAAAATGAGGGAAATAAAAAATCTCCCGAAAGTGGCCGAAAACTGTTGAATACAGCCACAAATGAGGCTAAACCAATCAAATACAAAATTTAATGAAAATGGTCGGAAACTGTGGACCCACAAAAAGAGGCCAAAACAGTAAAATTCGAAATCTCATGAAAGCGGTCGAAAACAGTGTATAGCCCATAAAATGTGGGAAATAAAAATTCTTACGAAAGTGATCGAAAACTGTGGACTATACCCCCCAAATGAGGCTGAAACAGTCCTATACAAAATTTCACAAAAAACGAACGGAAACTGTGGGACTGTAACCCCAAAAATGAGGCCAAAACAGAAAAATACGAAATCTTATGAAAGTAATCGAAAATAGTGTACTATAGCAACAAAATGAGGGAAATAAAAAATCTCACGAAAGTGGCCGAAAACTGTGGACTATAACCCACAAAATGACGCCAAAATAGTAAAATACAAAATCTCATAAAAGTGTTCGAAAACAGTGTACTATATAGCCCACAAATTAAGGGAAATAAAAAATATCACGAAAGTGTCCAAAAACTGAGAACTATAACCCACAAATGAGGCGTTAAATACAAAATTTCACGAAAACGGTTGGAAACTGTGGACTATAACCCACAAAATGAGGCCAAAATAGTATAATACGAAATCAAAGGAAAGTGATCGAAAATAGTGTACTACAGTCCACAAAATGAGGAGAAAAAATATCACGAAAGTGGCCGAAAACTGTGGGATATAGCCCACAAATGAGGCTAAAACAGTCAAATACAACATTTCACAAAAACAGTTGGAAACTGTGGACTATAACCCATAAAATGAGGCCAAAATAGTAAAATACAAAATCTAATGAAAGTGATCGAAAACAGTGTATTATAGCCCACAAAATGAGAGAAATAAAAAATATCACGAAAGTGGCCGTACACTATGGGCTATGGCCCACAAATGAGGCTAAAACAGTCAAAAACAAAATTTCACGAAAACAACCGGAAACTGTGGACAAATAGCCCACAAAATGAGGTCAAAACAGTAAAATACGAAATCTCATAAAAGTGATCGAAAACAGTGTACTATAGCCCACAAAATGAGGGAACTAAAAATTTCACGAAAGTGGCCACAAACTAGCCCACAAATGAGGCTAAAACAGTCAAATACAAAATTTCACTAAAACAACCGGAAATTGGGGACTATAACCCACAAAATGTGGCCAAAATAGTAAAATACGGAATCTCTTGAAAGTGATCGAAAATAGTGTGCTAGCCCACAAAAAGAGGGAAATAAAAAATCTCACGAAAGTGGTCGAAAACAGTGGACTATATAGCCTACAAATGAGGCTAAAACAGTCATACAAAATTTTACGATAACGGACGGAAACTGTGGACCCACAAAATGAGGCCAAAACAGTAGAATACGAAATTACATGAAGGTGATCGAAAACAGTGTACTATAGCCCAGAAAATGAGGGAAATAAATAATCTCACGAAAGTGGCCGAAAACTGTGGACTACAAATGAGGCAAAAATAGTCAAATACAAAATTTCACAAAAATGGTGGGAAACTTTGGACTGTAACCCAAAAAATGAGGCCAAAACAGTAAAATACGAAATCTCATGAAAGTGTTCGAAAACAATGTACTAGCCCCCAAAATGAGGGAAATAAAAAATCTCACGAAAGTGGCCGAAAACTGTGGAATATAGCCTAAAACAGTCAAATGCAAAATTTCACAAAAACCATCGGAAACTGTGGACTATATAACCCACAAAATGAGGCCAAAACAGTAAATTACGAAATCTCATGAAAATGTTCGAAAACATTGTACTATAGCCCATAAAATGTGGGAAATAAAAATTTTTGCGAAAGTGATCGAAAACTGTGGACTATACCCCAAATGAGGCTAAAACAGTCCAATACAAAATTTCACAAAAACGACCGGAATCTGTGGACTATAACCCAAAAAATGAGGCCAAAACAGAATAATACGAAATCTTATGAAAGTGATCGAAAACAGTGTACTAAAGCCAACTAAATGAGGGAAATAAAAAATCTCACAAAAGTGGCCGGAAACTGTGGACTATAGCCCACAAATGAGGCTAAAACAGTCAAATACAAAATTTCACGAAAATGGTCGGAAACTGTGGACTATAACCCACAAAATGACACCAAAATAGAAAAATACGAAATCTCATGAAAGTGATCGAAAACAGTGTACTATAGCCCACAAAATGAAGGAAATAACAAATATCACGAAAATGGCCAAAAACTGTGGACTATAACCCACAAATGAGGCTAAAACAGTCAAATACAAAATTTCACAAAAACGGTTGGAAACCGTGGACTATAACACATAAAATGATGCCAAAATAGTAAAATACGAAATCTAATGAAAGTGATCGAAAACAGTGTACTATAGCCCACAAAATGAGGGAAATAAAAAATATCACGAAAGTAGCCGTAAACTGTGGGCTATAACCCACAAATTAGGCTAAAACAGTCAAATACAAAATTTCACGGAAACAACCGGAAACTATGGACAATAACTCACAAAATGAGGCCGAAACAGTAAAATACGAAATCTCTTGAAAGTGATCGAAAACAGTGTACTATATAGCCCACAAAATGTGGTAAATAAAAATTCTCCCGAAAGTGATCGAAAACTGTGGACAATAGCCCACAAATGAGGCTAAAACAGTCAAATACAAAATTTCACGAAAACGACCGGAAACTGTGGACTATAACCCACAAATGAGGCTAAAACAGAAAAATACGAAATCTCGTGAAAGTGATTGAAAACATTGTACTATAACCTACAAAATGGGGGAAATAAAAAATCTCAAAAGTGGCCTAAAACAGTGGACTATCGCCCACAAATGATGCTAAAATAATATATAAAAAAAACTTTTTACGAAAATGGTCGGAAACTCTGGACAATAGTACACAAAACGAGGGAAATAAAAAATCTCACGAAAGTGGCCAAAAACTGTGGACTCCATAGCCCACAAATGAGGCTAAAATAATCAAATACAAAATTTCTTGAAAACGGTCGGAAACTATGGACTAACAGTAAAATACGAAATCTCTTGAAAGTGATTGAAAAAGGTGTACTATAGCTCACAAAATGCGGGAAATAACAAATCTCACGACAGTGGCCGAAAACTGTGGATTATAGCCCACAAATGAGACTAAAACAGTTAAATACAAAATTTCACAAAAACCGTCGGAAACTGTGGACTAAACCCCCAAAATGAGGCCAAAACAGTAAATTACAAAATCTCATGAAAGTGATCGAAAACAGTGTACTATATAGCCCACAAAACGTGGGAAATAAAAAATCTCACGAAAGTGATCGAAAACTGTGGACTATAGCCGACAAATGAGGCTAAAACGGTCAATTACAATATTTCACGAAAACGACCGGAAACTGTGGACTATAACCCAAAAATGAGGCTAAAATAGAAAAATACGAAATCTCATGAAAGTGACCGAAAACATTGTACTATAGCCCACAAAATATGGGAAATAAAAAATCTCACGATGGTGGCCAAAAACTGTGGGCTATCGCCCACAAATGATGCTAAAACAAGAGAAAAAAACTTTTCACGAAAACGGTTGGAAACTGTGGACTATAGTCCACAGAATGAGGGAAATTAAAAATCTCACGAAAGTGGCCGAAAACTGTGGACTCAATAGCCTACAAATGAGACTAAAAGAATCAAATACAAAATTCCTCGAAAACGGTCGGAAACTGTAGACTATAACCCACATAATGAGGCCAACACACTAAAATACGAAATCTCATGAAAGTGATTGATAAAAGGGTACTATAGTCCACAAAATGGGAAAAATAAAAAATCTCACGAAGTGGCCGAAAACTGCGGACTATAGCCCACAAATGAGGCAAAACAGTCAAATACAAAATTTCATGAAAGCGGTAGGAAACTGTGGACTATAACCCATAAAATAAGGCCAAAATTGTAAAATACGAAATATAATAAAAGTGATCGAAAACAATGTACTAGCCCACAAAATGAGGGAAATAAAAAATCTCACGAAAGTTGCCGAAAACTGTGGATTATAGCCCACAAATGAGGCTAAAACAGTCAAATACAAAATTTGACAAAAACCGTCGAAAACTGTGGACTATACCCACAAAATTAGGCCAAAACAGTAAATTATGAAATTCCCTGAAAGTGACCGAAAACAGTGTACTATAACCCACAAAATGTGGGAAATAAAAATTCTCACGAAAGTGATCGAAATCTGTGGACTATAGCCCACAAATGAGGCTAAAACGGTCAAATACAAAATTTCACGAAAACGAGCCGAAACAGTGGACTACAACCAAAAAATGAGGCTAAAACAGAAAAATACGAAATCTCATGAAAGTCATCGAAAACAGTGTACAACCAACAAAATGAGGGAAATAAAAAATCTCATGAAAGTGGCCTAAAACTGTGGATTATCGCCCACGAACGAGGCTAAAACAATCAAAAAAAAAACTTTTTACGAAAACGGTCGGAAACAGTGGACTACAGTCCACAAAATGAGGGAAATAAAAAATCTTACGAAAGTGGCCGAAAACTGTGGACTTTATAGCCTACAAATGAGGCTAAAACAGTCAAATACAAAATTTCTCAAAAACGGTCGGAAACTGTGGACTATAACCCACAAAATGAGGCCAACACAGTAAATATGAAATCTCATTAAAGTGATTGAAAAATTGTACTATAGCCCACAAAATGAGGGAAACAAAAAATCTCACGAAAGTGGCCGAAAGCTGTGGACTATAGCCCACAAATGCGGCTAAAACAGTCAAATACAAAATTTTACGAAAACGGTCGGAAACTGTGGACTATAACACACAAAATGAGGCCAAAATAGTAAAATACGAAATCTAATGAAAGTGATCGAAAACAGTGTACTATAGCCCACAAAATGAGGGAAATAAAAAATCTCACGAAAGTGGCCGAAATCTGTGGACTACAGCCCACAAATGAGGCTAAAACAGTCCAATACAAAATTTCACGAAAATGGTCGGAAACTGTGGACTATAACCCACAAAATGAGGTCGAAACAGTAAAATTCGAAATATCATGAAAGTGATAAAAAACAGTGTAATATAGCCCAAAAAATGAGGGAAATAAAAATTCTTACGAAAGTGATCGAAAACTGTGGACTATACTCCCTAAATGAGGCTAAAACAGTCCAATAGGATAAAACAGTCCAATACAAAATTTCACAAAAACGACCGGAAACAGTGGACAATAACCCCAAAAATGAGGCCAAAACAGAAAAATATGAAATCTAATGAAAGTGATCGAAAACAGTGTACAACCAACAAAATGAGGGTAATAAAAAATCTCATGAAAGTGGCAAAAAACTGTGGACCATAGCCCACAAATTAGGCTAAAACAGTCAAATAGAAAATTTCACGAAAAGGGTCGGAAACTGTGGACTATAACCCACAAAATGACGCCAAAATAGTAAAATACGAAATCTCATGTATGTGATCGAAAACAGTGTACAGCCCACAAAATGACGGAAATAAAAAATATCACGAAAATGGCCAAAAACTGTGGACTTAGCCCACAAATGAGGCAAAAATAGTCAAACACAAAATTTTTCGAAAACGGTTGGAAACTGTGGACTATAACCCATAAAATGAGGCCAAAATAGTAAAATACGAAATCTAGGGAAAGTGATCGAAAACAGTGTCCTATAGCCCATAAAATGAGGGAAATAAAAAATATCACGAAAGTGGCCGTAAACTGTGGGCTATAACCCACAATTGAGGCTAAAACAGTCAAATACAAAATTTCACAAAAACAACCGGAAGCTGTGGACAATAACTCAGAAAATGAGGCCGAAACAGTAAATTACGAAATCTCGTGAAAGTGATCGAAAACAGTATAGCCCCCAAAATGTGGTAAATAAAAATTCTCACGAAAGTGATCGAAAACTGTGGACTATAGCCCACAAATGAGGCTAAAACAGTCAAATACAAAATTTCTTGAAAACGGTCGGAAACTGTGGACTATAACCCACAAAATGAGGCCAACACAGTAAAATACGAAATCTCATGAAAGTGATTGAAAAAAGTGTACTATAGCCCACAAAATGAGGGAAATAAAAAATCTCACGAAAGTGGCCGAAAACCGTGTATTATAGCCCACAAATGAGGCTAAAACAGTCAAATACAAAATTTCACAAAAATTGTCGGAAACTATGGACTATACCCACAAAATGAGGCTAAACAGTAAATTACGAAATCTCATGAAAGTGATCAAAAACAGTTTACTATAGCCCCCAAAACATGGGAATAAAAATTCTCACAAAAGTGATCGAAAACTGTGGACTATAGCCCACAAATGAGGCTAAAATTGTCAAATACAAAATTTAACGAAACCGACCGGAAACTGTGGACTATAACCCAAAAATGAGGATAAAACAGAAAAGACGAAATCTCATGAAAGTGATCGAAAACATTGTACTTAAGCCCACAAAATGTGGGAAACAAAAAATCTCACGAAAGTGGCGTAAAACTGTGGACTATCGCCCACAAATGATGCTAAAACAATCAAAAAAACTTTTTACGAAAACGGTCGGAAACTGTGGACTATAGTCCACAAAATGAGGGAAATAAAAAATCTCACGAAAGTGGCCGAAAACTGTGGACTCTGTAGCCTACAAATGAGGCTAAAACAGTCAAATACAAAATTTCTCGAAAACCGTCGGAAACTGTGGACTATAGCCAACACAGTAAATACGAAATCTCAGGAAAGTGATTGAAAAAAGTGTAATATAGCCCACAAAATGAGGGAAACAAAAAATCTCACGTAAGTGGCCGAAAACTGTGGACTATAACCCACAAATGATGCTAAAACAATCAAATACAAAATTTCACGAAAACGGTCAGAAACTGTGGACTATAACCAATAAAATGAGGCCAAAATAGTAAAATACGAAATCTAATGAAAGTGATCGAAAACAGTGTACTATAGCCCACAAAATGAGGGAAATAAAAAATCTCACGAAAGTGGCCGAAATATGTGGACTACAACCCACAAATGAGGCTAAAACAGCCCAATACAAAATTTCACGAAAATGATCGGAAACTGTGGACTGTATAACCCACAAAATGTGGTCAAAACAGTAAAATTCGAAATATCATGAAAGCGATCAAAAACAGTGTACTATAGCCTACAAAATGTGGGAAATAAAAATTCTTACGAAAGTGGTCGAAAACTGTGGACTATACTCCCCAAATGAGGCTAAAATAGTCCAATACAAAATTTCACAAAAACGACCGGAAACTGTGGACTATAACCCCAAAAATGAGGCCAAAGTAGAAAAATACGATATCTAATGAAAGTGATCGAAAACAGTGTACTATAGCCCATAAAATGAGGGAAATAAAAATATCACGAAAGTGGCCGTAAACCGTGGGCTATTACCCACAATTGAGGCTAAAACAGTCAAATACAAAATTTCACGAAAACAACCGGAAACTGTGGACAATAACCCACAAAATGAGGCCGAAACAGTAAATTACGAAATCTCATGATAGCGATCGAAAACAGTGTACTATATAGCCCACAAAATGTGAAAAATAAAAATTCTCACGAAAGTGATCGAAAACTGTGGACTACATCCCACAAATGAGGCTAAAACAGTCAAATACAAAATTTTACGAAAACGGTCGAAAACTGTTCACTATAACCCATAAAATGAGGCCAAAATAGTAAAATCCGAAATCTAATGAAAGTGATCGAAAACAGTGTACTATAGCCCACAAAATTGGGAAAATAAAAAATCTCACGAAAGTGACCGAAAACTGTGGACTACAGCCCACAAATGAGGCTAAAACAGCCCGTTACAAATTTACACGAAAATGGTCGGAAACTGTGGACTATACCCACAAAATGACGTCAAAACAGTAAAATTCGAAATCTCATGAAAGTGATAAAAAACAGTGTACTATAGTCCACAAAATGTGGGAAATAAAAATTCTTACGAAAGTGATCGAAAACTATGGACTATACCCCCCAAATGAGGCTAAAAAAGTCCAATACAAAATTTCACAAAAACGACCGGAAACTGTGGACTATAACCCCAAAAATGAGGCCAAAACAGAAAAATACGAAATCTTATGAAAGTGATCAAAAACAGTGTACGCCAACAAAATGAGGGAAATAAAAAATCTCACCAAAGTGGCCGATAACTTTGGACTATGGCCCAAAAATTAGGCTAAAACAGTCAAATAAAAGTTTCACGAAAAGAGTCGGAAACTGTGGACCATAACCCACAAAATGATGCCAAAATAGTAAAATCCGAAATCTCATTAAAGTGATCGAAAACAGTTATTACAACCCACAAAATGAGGGAAATAAAAAATATCACGAAAATGGTAGAAATCTGTGGACTATAGCCCACAAATGAGGCTAAAACCGTCAAATACAAAATTTGACGAAAATGATCGGAAATTGTGGACTATAACCCAAAAAATGAGGCCAAAATAATAAAATACGAAATCAAATGAAAGTGATCGAAAACAGTGTACTAGCCCAAAAAATGAGGGGAATAAAAATTCTCACGAAAGTGGCCGAAAACTGAGGATTATAGCCCACAAATGAGGCAAAAACAGTCAAATACAAAATTTCACGAAAACGACCAAAAACTGTGGACTATAACCCCACAAATGAGGCTAAAACAGAAAAATACGAAATCTCATGAAAGTGATTGAAAACATTGTACTATAAGCCACAAAATGGGGGAAATAAAAAATCTCAAAAGTGGCCTAAAACTGTGGACTATCGCCCATAAATGAAGCTAAAACAATCAAAAAAAAAAAATTCGAAAACGGTCGGAAACTCTAGACAATAAGTCCACAAAAGGAGGGAAATAAAAAATCTCACGAAAGTGGCCGAAAACTGTGGACTCTATAGCCCACAAATGAGGCTAAAATAGTCAACTACAAAATTTCACGAAAACGGTCGGAAACTGTGGACTATAACCCATAAAATGAGGCCAAAATATTAAAATACAAAATCTAATGAAAGTGATTGAAGACAGTGTACTATGGCCCACGAAATAAGGGAAATAAAAAATCTCACGAAAGTGGCCAAAAACTGTGGACTACAACCCACAAATGAGGCTAAAATAGAGTCCATTACAAAATTTCACGAAAATGGTCGGAAACTGTGGACAATAACCCACAAAATAAGGCCAAAACAAGAAAATTCGAAATCGCATGAAAGTTGTCAAAAATAGTGTATTATAGCCCATAAAATGTGGGAAATAAAAATTCTTATGAAAGCGATCGAAAACTATGGACTATACTCCCCAAATGAGGCTAAAACAGTCCAATACGAAATTCACAAAAACGATCGGAAAATGTGGACTATAACCCCAAAAATGAGGCCAAAACAGAAAATTACGAAATCTTATGAAAGTGATCGAAAACAGTGTACTATAGCCAACAAAATGAGGGAAAATTAAAAATCTCACGAAAGTGGCCGAAAATTATGGACTATAGCCCACAAATGAGGCTAAAACAGTCAAATACAAAATTTCACGAAAAGGGTCGGAAACTGTGTACACCCACAAAAGGACGCCAAAATACCAAAATAGTAAAATACGAAATCTCATGAAAGTGATCGAAAACATTTTACTATAGCCCACAAAATGAGGGAAATAAAAAATATCACGAAAATGAACAAAAAACTGTGCACTGTAGCCCACAAATGAGGCTAAAACAGTCAAATACAAAATTTCACGAAAACGGTTGGAAACTGTGGACTATAACCCATAAAATTAAGCCAAAATAGTAAAATACGAAATCTAATGAAAGTGATTGAAAACAGTGTACTATAGCCCATCAAATGAGGAAAATAAAAAATATCAAGTACAAAACAGTGGGCTATAACCCACAATTCAGGCTAAAACACTCAAATACAAAATTTTACGAAAACAACCGGAAAGTGTGGACAATAACCCACAAAACGAGGCCGAAACAGTAAATTACGAAATCTCATGAATGTGATCGAAAACAGTGTACTATAGCCCACAAAAGGTGGTAAATAAAAATTCTCACGAAAGTGATCGAAAACTGTGGATTAAAGCACACAAATGAGGCTAAAACAATCAAATACAAAATTTCACGAAAACGACCGGAAAGTGTGGACTATAAGCCACAAATGAGGCTAAAACAGAAAAATACGAAATCTCATGAAAGTGATTGAAAACATTGTACTATAACCCACAAAATGGGGGAAATAAAAAAAAATCTCAAAAGTGGCCTAAAACTGTGGACTATCGCCCACAAATGACGATAAAACAATCAAAAAAACTTTTTACGAAAACGGTCGGAAACTCTGGACAATAGTCCACAGAAGGAGGGAAATAAAAAATCTCATGAAAGTGGCCGAAAACTGTGGATTATAGCCTACAAATGAGGCTAAAACAGTCAAATACAAAATTTCACAAAAACCGACGGAAACTGTGGACTATACCCACAAAATGAGGCCAAAACAGTAAATTACGAAATCTCATGAAAGTGATCGAAAACAGTGTACTATAGCCCACAAAACGTGGAAAATAAAAATTCTCACGAAAGTGATCGAAAACTATGGACTATAGCCCACAATTGAGGCTAAAACGGTCAAATACAAAATTTTACGAAAACGACCGGAAACTCTGGACTATAACCCAAAAATGATGCTAAAACAGAAAAATGAGGAATCTCATGAAAGTGATCGAAAACATTGTACTATAGCCCACAAAATGTGGGAAATAATAAATCTCACGAAAGTGGCATAAAACTGTGGACAATCGCCCACAAATGATGCTAAAACAATAAAAAAAAACATTTTACGAAAACGGTCGGAAACTGTGGACAATAGTCCACAAAATGAGGGAAAGAAAAAATTTCACGAAAGTGGCCAAAAACTGTGGACTCTATAGCTTACAAATGAGGCTAAAACAGTCAAACACAAAATTTCTCGAAAAAGGTCGGAAACTGTGGACCAGAACCCACAAAATGAGGCCAACACACTAAATACGAAATCTCATTAAAGTGATTGAAAAAGTGTACTATAGCCCACAAAATGAGGGAAACAAAAAAACTCACGAAAGTGGCCGAAAACTGTGGACTACAACCCAAAAATGAGGCTAAAACAGTCAAATACAAAATTTCACTTAAACGATCGGAAACTGTGGACTATAGCACATAAAATGATGCCAAAATAGTAAAATACGAAATCTAATGAAAGTGATCGAAAACAGTGTACTATAGCCTACAAAATGAGGGAAATAAAAAATCTCACGAAAGTGGCCGAAATCTGTGGACTACAGTCCACAAATGAGGCTAAAACAGTCCAATACAAAATTCCACGAAAATGGCCGGAAACTGTGGACTATAACCCACAAAATGAAGCCAAAATAGTAAAATTCGAAATATCAAGAAAGTGATAAAAAACAGTGTACTATACTCCCCAAAGGAGGCTAAAACAGTCCAATACGAAATCTAATGAAAGTATTCGAAAACAGTGTACTATATCCCACAAAATGAGGGAAATAAAAAATCTCACTAAAGTGGCCGAAAACTGTTGACTACAGCCAAAAATGAGGCTAAAACAGTCAAATACAAAATTTCACGAAAATGGTCAGAAACTATGGACTATACCCACAAAATGAAGCCAAAATAGTAAAATTCGAAATCTCATGAAAGTGGTCGAAAAAGTGTATAGCCCCTAAAATGTGGGAAATAAAAAATCTTACAAAAGTGATCGAAAACTGTGGACTATACCCCCCAAATGAGGCTGAAACAGTCCAATACAAAATTTCACAAAAACGACCGGAAACTGTGGACTATAACCCCAAAAATGAGGCCAAAATAGGAATATACAAATTCTTATGAAAGTGATCGAAAACAGTGTACTATAGCCAAAAAAATGAGGTTAATAAAAAAATTTACGAAAGTGTCCGAAAACTGTGGACTATAGCCCACAAATGAGGCTAAAACAGTCAAATACAAAATTTCCCGAAAAGGGTCGGAAACTGTCGACTATAACCAAAAAAATGATGCCAAAATGGTAAAATACGAAATCTCATGAAAGTGATTGAAAACAGTGTACTATAGCCCACAAAATGAGGGAAATAAAAAATATCACGAAAATGGCCAAAAACTGTGGACTAGCCCACAAATGAGGCTAAAACAGTGAAATACAGAATTTCACGAAAACGGTTGGAAACTGTGGACTGGTTGGAAACTGTAGACTATAACCGATAAAATGAGGCCAAAATAGTAAAAATACGAAGTGATCGAAAAGTGTACTATAGCCTGGTCAAAATATAACATTTGTAGACATCTCATAACCCAAAAACCCTAACTAGAAAAAACTTGATTTTGGTGTGTGGGGCGGCAGCTAGGGTGCGCCGCCGCTGCCCCGGTGCTCCGCCCCCACCGTGCTTCCCTTCTTCCCCCTTCTTCCCGGTGCGTCGCCGATCTCAGCTTCGACGATCTCAGTTTCGACGCGATCTTGGATCTGAGAAGGGGGCCAACGCCCAGTGGTCGTGGCCGATGGTGCGGCCCTGATCTGAGGCCGATGGCGAGAGGCGTCGATGGCCCAGATCCGACCCTTTCTAGTTCCGCTCGGTGGTTTGGCAGCCCCCCCCCCCCCCGACGACGATGACCCATTCGATCTGAGGCGTGGAATGCCAGATCTGAGGCCAGCGGCATGGTGCACCGATTGCCTAGGTCTGTGCTATACTGTTGGGGCCCGGATGTCGGCAGCCCCTCTCCTCCCCCCCCCCCCCCCCCCCCCCCCCGGCGCGCGCCGGCGGTTTTTGGATGGGGTTGGATTTGGTGGGCTTTGTTTGTGGTTGGCCCGGTTGTTCTTCGTGCTTGCCACCATGTCCACACTCTTGGAGCCATTCACGGCGATCTGCCGCTGTGATTTGGTGTTTCCGAGGGTTGGTAGTGCGTGTGAAGAAGCCGGGTGTGCTTAGAGGTGCCGTAATCCTCCAATAGGGTTAGGTTGTTTTGCACGATTGCGGAGCTTGGGCCCAAAGATGGGGCCCCTCACTTGTCTCTACTTCCGGGGTGCTTGTCTCAATCGGCGCGGAGCGACTATGTCGCGCCAGAGCATCCTCCCGCGTCGGTTGTCGCGAAAACCTTAGATCTGGGGTGCAAGTGTGGGAGTTCGGTGGTTCGGTTTGGGGCTAGGTGATGGGGTGTGGGGTTCAGGTATGGTTGGTCTGGAGTGTCCTACGATGTCGCCGATGAAGTCTTCACAGCACCTACTATCGGGCTATTGAGTGCACTTCAGCTTAGGCCACTGACTCGTGACAGCGTCGTCTCTTCCCTCGAAGTGGGAGTATGAGTTGAGATAAGTCTGTTTGGTGAGAAATCGTCGGAGAGAGCTTGAGCGTGAGAGAGGTGAAGGTATCCTCTACACGACTCTCTCTTGAGTGTGGTGGTTGGTGGGGTGAGTGAGATAGTTGTGTGGTGAGAAATCGCCTGAGAAAGCGCTATCGTGTGAGAGGTTAAGGAATCCTCTTCACGACTATCTCTTTGGTAGAGGCTGTGGGAGCTACTGGCACGTTTGTAGGAGGTGTGGTGGAGATGGTGGGAGGGGGCGATCGCCGTGCGTGTGCCATGGGGTCAGTTTTCGTTCTGCGGGGCTTGGGCCCAAAGATGGGGTCCCCCCAGCGAGGAGAAGACAGGGATCGGCGGGTGATAAAATCCTGTCAGACTTGTTTCAGGTGGGTGTGCATGTGCCGTGGAGGCATTGTACAAAGCTAAACTGACGTACTCACAATTTTGCTGGACCGAGCTTGTTTGTCGGCCCACCCTCCAGGGTTGTTGGAGGAATTTGTTGTCTGTACGCGTCATGCTGCTTCATACATGTTTTATTTTCTGTATGTAGTTTGTATTTGGGCCCAGTACTCTGGGTTTGTTTCATTATGCACTTATCAATGAAACAGGGTGGCCAGATTCCACCTTTCCCCTCAAAAAAAAAATTTGTGTACTATCGCCCATAAAATGAGGAAAATAAAATATATCACGAAAGTGGTCATAAACTGTGGGCTATAACCCACAAATGAAGATAAAACAGTCAAATACAAAATTTCACGAAAATAACCGGAAATTGTGGATGAGGCTAAAATAGAAAAATACAAAATCTCATGAAAGTCAATGAAAACATTGTACTATAACCCACAAAATGGAGGAAATAAAAAATCTCAAAAGTGGCCTAAAAATGTGGACTATCGCCCACAAATGACGCTAAAACAATAAAAAAAACTTTTTATGAAAACAGTCGGAAACTCTGGACAGTAGTCTACAAAAGGAGCGAAATAAAAAATCTCACGAAAGGCCCCAAAAACTGTGGACTCTATAGCCCACAAATGAAGCTAAAACAGTCAAATACAAAATTTCTTGAAAACGGTCGGAAACTGTGGACTATAACCCACAAAATGAGGCCAGCACAGTAAAATACGAAATCTCATGAAAGTGATTGAAAAAAGTGTATTATAGCCCACAAAATGAGGAAAATAAAAAATCTCACGAAAGTGGCCGGAAATAGTGGACTATAGCCCACAAATGAGGCTAAAACAGTCAAATACAAAATTTCACGAAAACAGTCGGAAACTATGGACTATAACCCATAAAATGAGGCCAAAATAGTAAAATTCGAAATCTAATGAAAGTGATCGAAAACAGTGTACTATAGCCCACAAAATGAGGGAAAAAAAATCTCACGAAAGTGGCCGAAAACTGTGGATGATATCCCACAAATGAGGCTAAAACAGTCAAATACAAAATTTCACAAAAACCGTCGGAAACTGTGGACTATACCCACAAAATGAGGCCAAAACTGTAAATTACCAAATCTCATGAAAGTGATTGAAAACCGTGTACTATAGCCCACAAAACGTGGGAAATAAAAATTCTCACGAAAGTGATCGAAAACTGTGGACTATATAGCCCACAAATGAGGCTAAATCGATCAAATACAAAATTTCACGAAAACGATCGGAAATTGCGGACAATAACCAAAAAATTAGGCTAAAACAGAAAAATACGAAATCTCATGAAAGTGATCGAAAACATTGTACTAGCCCACAAAATGTGGGAAATAAAAAATCTCACGAAAGTGGTCTAAAACTGTGGACTATCGCCCACGAACGAGGCTAAAACAATCAAAAAATTTTTTTTTACGAAAACGGTCGGAAACTGTGGACTATAGTCCAGAAAAGGTGGGAAATAAAAAATCTCAAGAAAGTGGCCGAAAATTGTGGACTTTATATCCTAAAAATGAGGCTAAAACAGTCAAATATAAGATTTCTCGAAAACGGTCGAAAACTGTGGACTGTAACCCACAAAATGAGGCCAACACAGTAAATAGGAAATCTCATGAAACTGATTGAAAAAAGTATACTCTAGCCCACAAAATGAGGGAAATAAAAAATCTCCCGAAAGTGGCCAAAAACTGTGGATTATAGCCCACAAATGAGGCTAAAACAGTCAAATACAAAATTTCACAAAAACTGTCGGAAACTATGGACTATACCCACAAAATGAGGCCAAAACAGTAAATTACGAAATCTCATGAAAGTGATCAAAAACAGTGTACTATAGCCCACAAAACGTGGAAAATAAAAATTCTCACGAAAGTGATCGAAAACTGTGTACTGTAGCCCACAAATGAGGCTAAAACGGCCAAATACAAAATTTCACGAAAACGACCGGAAACTGTGGACTATAACCCAAAAATAAGGCTAAACAAAAAAATATGAAATCTCATGAAAGTGATCGAAAACATTGTACTATAACCCACAAAATGTGGGAAAAAATAAATCTCATGAAAGTGGCCTAAAACTGTGGACCATCGCCCACAAATGATGCGAAAACAATCAAAAAAAACTTTTTACGAAAACGGTCGGAAATTGTAGACTATAGTCCACAAAATGCGGGAAATAAAAAATCTCACGAAAGTGGCCGAAAACTGTGGACTCTATAGCCTACAAATGAGGCTAAAACAGTCAAATACAAAATTTCTCGAAAAAGGTCGGAAATTGTGGACTATAACCCACAAAATGAGGCCAACACAGTAAATACGAAATCTCATGAAAGTGAAAAAGTGTACTACATCCCACAAAATGAGGGAAACAAAAAATCCCACGAGTGGTCGAAAACTGTGGACTATAGCCCACAAATGAGGCTAAAATAGTCAAATACCAAATTCCACGAAAACGGACGAAAACTGTGGACTATAACCCATAAAATGAGGCCAAAGTAGTAAAATACGAAATCTAATGAAAGTGATCGAAAACAGTGTACTATAACCCACAACTTGAGGGAAATTAAAAATCTCACGAAAGTGGCCGAAAACTGTGGACTACAGCCCACAAATGAGGCTAAAACAGTTCATTACAAAATTTCACAAAAATGGTCGGAAACTTTGGACTATAACCCACAAAATGAGGCCAAAATAGTAAAATTTGAAATCTCATGAAAGTGGTCGAAAACAGTATACTATAGCCTATAAAATGTGGGAAATAAAAATTCTTACGAAAGTGATCGAAAACTGTGGACTATAACCCCCAAATGAGGCTAAAATAGTCCAATACAAAATTTCACAAAAACGACCGGAAACTGTGGACTATCATTCCGAAAATGAGGCCAAAACAGAAAAATACGAAATCTTATGAAAGTGATCGAAAACAGTGTGTTATAGCCAACAAAATGAGGGAAATAAAAAATCTCACGAAAGTGGCCAAAAATTGTGACTATAGCCCACAAATGAGGCTAACACAGTCAAATACAAAATTTCCCGAAAAGGGTTGGAAACCGTGGACTATAACCAACAAAATGATGCCAAAATGGTAAAATACGAAATCTCATGAAAGTGATTGAAAACAGTGTACTATAGCCTATAAAATGAGGGAAATAAAAAATATCACGAAAGTGGCCGTAAACTGTGAGCTGTAACCCACAAATGAGGCTAAAACAGTCAAATACAAAATTTCACGAAAATGACTGGAAACTGTGGACTATAACCCACAAATGAGGTTAAAACAGTAATATACGAAATCTCATGAAAGTGATTGAAAATATGGTACTATAACCCACAAAATGGGGGAAATAAAAAATCTCAAAAGTGGCCTAAAACCGTGGAATATCGCCCACAAATGACTCTAAAAACAATAAAAAAAACTTTTTACGAAAACGGTCGGAAACTCTGGACAATAGTCCACAAAAGGAGGGAAATAAAAAATCTCACGAAATTGGCCGAAAACTGTGGACTCTATAGCCCACAAATGAGGCTAAAACAATGAAATACAAAATTTCTTGAAATAGGTCAGAAACTGTGGACTGTAACCCACAAAATGAGGCCAACACAGTAAAATACGAAATCTCATCAAAGTGATTGAAAAAAGTGTACTATAGCCCACAAAATGAGAGAAATAAAAAATCTCTCTAAGATGGCCGAAAACTGTGGACTATAGCCCATAAATAAAGCTAAAACAGTCAAATACAAAATTTCACGAAAACAGTCGGAAACTGTGGACTATAACATATTAAATGAGGCCAAAATAGTAAAATAAGAAATCTAATGAAAGTGATCGAAAATAGTGTACGAAATTTACAGAAAATTGTAGATTATAGCCTACAAATTGTGGCTAAAACAATGAATTACATACTTTCACAAAATTGGCCGACAAATGTGGACTAACCGACAAAATGAGGTGAAAACAATGAAATACGTAATTTCATGAAATTGGCCAAAAATTGTGGACTTTGTCCACAAAATATGGCCAAAACAGTAAAATACAAAATTTCACAAATTTGGTCGAAAACAATGACTATAGCCCGTGAACTGTGGTTAGAACACTGAAAAACTAAAATTCATAAAATTAGCCCCAAAATAGTGAAGTACAAAATTTCATTAAATTGGCCCCAAAATGTAGACTATAATTCGCAAAATATGGCCAAAACAGTGAAATACAAAAATTTAATAAATTGGCCGAAAACTTTGAACTATAACCCCCAATATGTGGCCAAAACAGTAAAATACGAAATTTCCTAAAATTGACCCAAAAATGTGGCTAAAAATGCAATATGAAATTTCACAAAATTTGGTAAAAACCGTGAACTACAGTCCACAAAATGTGGCTTTACAGTGAAAATGTGACAAAAAACAGAAATACGAAATTTCACAAAATTGACCAAAAACTGTAAACTACATCCCTCAAAATGTGGCAAAAACAGTGAAATACAAATTTTTTCCAAATTGGCAAAATGTGGCTAGAACCGGGACCCGGAAAGGCTACTGAGCCACTTGGCTTCATTCACTCCTAAAGAAGTGAATCCCAGGAAGTGAACTCCAAAATCAGTTACAACACAAATCAGTTACAACACTGAGATTATGGACACTTTTTTTTTCGAAATTGATTTTACCATATTTTGTAAGATTATACCGTATTTGTCGATTTTGAGAAACTTCTGCTATAATCAAAATTTCCCAAGATTTAATCAATTAAGTCCATAATCTCACTCCAGTGGCCACATCTACACCCTAACCTGCCAATCTCTTTTCCACCTAGGGGAAATAAAGTAGGAAAAAAAACTACCAGAAATAAGAGACTCAATTGTTAGCCACTAGCTCCCTACTCTGTATCAGAAGAAAACTGAGATGAGGGGCCATTGGCTATTGGCTAACAATGAAGGTAGCACACAGATGGGGTATGTTGCTATGCACCCATAATCTATTGAAAAGTCAATACATATCGAGAACATGCAATATAAAGTTATTTTAACATCCTATTGTTACCATTCAAGTACATGTAATTAGACATGCTATATAAGACACTAAAGAGTCTGACAACAGATTTACCAAAAAATGGACATAAGAGTTCCAATATCTGCCCCCCCCCCCCCCCCCCCCCCCCCCCCCCCCCCCCAAAAAAAAAAAACAAAAAAAACGAAAACTACGCCAAATATACAAACTAACAAAAAAAACTACTTATAAACGAAAACTACGCCAAATATACAAACTAACAAAAAAAAACTACTTATAAATGGATCCTTTCACAGTCCTTGGCACTGATCCCACCTAGCTTTCACAGTAGCCTCTTCATATAACATTTTGATCCACAAGAGAGATTAATTAGTTTCCCCCAACTGGAGTTAAGCCATGCCTGACAAACCTGAAAGATAAATGCAAATCTGTCCAATATTTGAAATACATACAGAATATGCGAGCTTTATTTTTATTTTTTATTTACTCTTTTTTTGGGTAAGTAAAAACATGGCAGTTTTCTTTCGGTAATACAAATATGCGCAACTGAGATTTGAAGGAACTCGGCAAAAGACATTAAGATCAGCTGCATGACTTAGATGGTGCATGAGTACATATGAGGATGCCTTTTTGCTGAATCAACTCAAGAGTGAACAATAATTTCAAGTCAGTGTATTTTCAGAATTTCCATGTGTAGTTCTAATGGCCCTCCCATTAATACTTAGTAATATTCACCTACTATCAAACATTAAAGGTCTTGGCCAGGGAACTGGAGTAGCCAGCCAGCCATATGCTGATAAATCTAGTGTAAAATACGTACCAACCTTCTGCGGGAGTTGTAAGCAACAGTTTCTGTAAACCAAGCTGAAATGAGCAAGAAACGAGTGACGCAACTCGCTCACGCTCGTATTAGGCATCTAGCCATATGCCCGGATTGAATCCTCTTCTTATGTAAAGTCAGCCTAGCTGAAGACAGGTGGATTTAGTCAGGAGAGCCCGGGATTTCTATACAAACACGGAATCGGAAACCTAATGCGAGTGCAGATGCCTTCTCTATATTTATATTTTTGTTTTTTTTTTTTGCTACGAAGATGCCTTTTCTATATAATCTGCAGAACATAAGCAGAATGTACTTCTATTAAAAAACTAAGAATAATATCCAAAAAATTTATATCTAAAACTATTGCATGGACCAAATAAAATATGAACAAAGCATCCATAGAGAAACTTAAGATTCAAGTTGCTGGCAGCCTGCAGAAATAATCAGATATTCTGTAAATGATACATCTCTCCCCAGGACATCCATTAGGCCTGACACTAACTAATTAGTAATTACGTTATTAAACTAACACTAAAAAAATTTCAGAACACCACATGCGCCACTTTACAAGAAATTACAAGTGTTTATAAGAATATTATGAATCTCACTGTTTTGGCCATATTTTATGGCTATAGCCAATTGTTTTTTGTTTTTTTAACACTAATTTTGCGAAATATGAAATTTCACTGATATTCTATAGTCCACAATTTCGTCGATTTTTAAAAAAACTCTAAATATCCACCGTTTTAGCACAATTTTGATAAATATGAAATTTCATTGTTATGCCACATTTTGTGAGTCACAGTCCACTGTTTTCGTCATTTTTTTTAGAATTATAACTATAACTATTTTGGAAATATTTGATGGGTTAAGCCAATTTCGAGAAATACGAAATTTCACTGATTTAGCACGTTTTTGGGTTATAGTTCACCGTTTTAGGCAATGTTATTGTCGGCGTTTGGCGAGACAGGGCGGTCTATGCACCGTCTACCGCCTTACCACCAGGCAGGCGCCTAAGGGGTCAGCTCATTTTTCTCAAAAAATTATGTATTTCATTTCATATGCTGATAAATCTAGTGTAAAATCTAGAGTAACCAGCCAGCCATATGCTGATAAATCTAGTGTAAAATACGTACCAGTCTTCTGCGGGAGTTGTAAGCAACGAAAGTTTCTGTAAACCAAGCTGAAATGAGCAAGGAACGAGTGACGCAACACGCTCGTATTAGGCATCTAGCCATATGCCCGGATTGAATCCTCTTCTTATGTAAAGTCAGCCTAGCTGAAGACAGGTGGACTTAGTCAGGAGAGCCCGGGATATCTATACAAACATGGAATCAGAAACCTAATGCGAGTGCAGATGCCTTCCCTATATTTTTTTTTTAATTTTGTTTTGCTAAGAAGATGCCTTTTCTATATAATCTGCGGAACAAAAGCAGAATGTACTTCTAAAAAAACTAAGAATAACATCCAAAAAAATTATATCTAAAACTATTGCATGGACCAAATAAAATATGAACAAAGCATCCATAATGAAACTTAAGATTAAAGTTGCTTGCAGCCTGCAGAAATAA
This sequence comes from Hemerocallis citrina, assembly GCA_017893485.1. Taxonomy (NCBI): domain Eukaryota; kingdom Viridiplantae; phylum Streptophyta; class Magnoliopsida; order Asparagales; family Asphodelaceae; genus Hemerocallis; species Hemerocallis citrina. The sequence continues at coordinate 468,663,572 of CM030358.1, read as the reverse complement.
TCAGATATTCTGTAAATGATACATCTCTCCACAGGACATTCATTAGGCCTGACACTAACTAATTACGTTATTAAACTAACACTAAAAAAAAATTCAGAACACCAAATACGCCACTTTACAAGAAATTACAGGTGTGTTTCTAAGAATATTATGAATCTCACTGTTTTGGTGATATTTTATGGCTAAAGCCAATTGTTTTTGTTTTGTTTTTACTAATTTTGATAAATATGAAATTTCACTAATATTCTATAGTCCACCATTTCGTCGATATTTTAAAAAAAACTCTAAATATCACTGTTTTGGCCATAATTTATGGGTTATACCCCACCGTTTTAGCACAATTTTGATAAATACGAAATTTCATTGTTATGCCACATTTTGTGAGTTGTCCACTGTTTTCGTCAATTTTTTGACAATTTTAAATATTACTATTTTGGAAATATTTGATGGGTCCACTGTTTTAATCCGTGAAATTACAGTGATTTGGCACTTTTTGGGTTATAGTCCACTGTTTTAGGCAATGTTTTTGTCGGCGTTTGGCGAGGCAGGGCGGTCTATGCACCGTCTACCGCCTTACCACCAGGCAGGCGCCTAAGCGGTCAGCTCATTTTTCTCAAAAAATTATGTATTGTCTAGGTCTCGGCCCACAATTTGTTAGACATTTATCTTGTTTCTTTGACCCATAAAAAAATGAGCTCTCGACCTGAGAGAGCGTGTTAGAATACAAGTGTGATTTCCCTGAACTCTTCGACAACATCGAAGTTTTAGCTTAGTGGCAGGGAATTTCACAAAAAGAAAATATAATATTGCATAAAATACAAGATATATATAATATTAAAAAAATAACTCAAAAAATCATAAATGGGAATTAGCTCAATGATAAAGCGCTCGTTTTGTGTATTGCCCATTATTAAGATTCAAATGAGAAAGGGGAGATTGATTTGAGATTTTGAGGATTTGGGGAAAGCAAGGGCGATTAGAGGGATTTCTGATTTAGGAATTTTGATTTTTTGGGAAGAGGGAGATGCACCAGGGTTGGGGGTTTTAAAAGTGGGGATTTAAGTGAACCGGTTCACTTAACACACAAAATTAGCCCAGACCCGCCTAGGCAACCAAACCGATTTTTTTAAAGGCTCATCCCCTAGGCGAGTCAGCTGGGGACAGCCTAGTGCCTAGGCGGCCCCCTAGAGGGATTTTTTGAACACTGCACTATAGTCCATTATTTTCGTCGATTTTGTGAACATTCTGAACATTACTGTTTTGACCATATTCTACAGGATATATAGTCACACTTTTTTTATCCGATTTTGAAATATATGAATTTTCACTTGTTTTGTCATGTTTTGTAGGCTATATAGTCCACTGTATTTTGACGATTTTGAGAAATACAAAATTCCACTAATTTAGCCACATTTCGTGGGGAACTCAACTGACTTTGTGCTAATTTTGAGAAATACTACATTTCACTAATTTGGCCACATTTTGTGAGCTACGTCCCCACCGTTTTCATCGATCGATAAAAAAAAATCTGAATATCAAGTTTTGGCCATATTTTATGGGTTATACACCACCGTTTTTAGTCCATTTTGATAAATACAAAATTTAACTTATATGGCAACAGTTTGCAAGCTATATTTCACCATTTTCATCAACTTTGAGAAAATTCTGTATATCACTATTTTTGGCCATACCATATGGGTTATAGTCCACACTATTTATCCAATTGATCGAATATAACCCAAAACATTACTAATTTGGCCACATTTTGTCGGTTATGATCAACTGTTTTTTTTTCATTTTAAAAAAATACTGTATCACAATATTTTGGCCATATTTTATGGGGATATATAGTCCATTGTTTGAATCATTTTGAGAAATATAAAATTTTATTTGTTCAGACATATATTGTGGGCTAAAATTCCACATTCATCGACTTCAGAAAATTCTGAATATCAGTATTTTGACCATATTTTTATGTGCTATACAATTCACTACTTAGCAGATTTTAAGAAATACCAAATTTCACTGATTTGGCAATATTTTGCACGATATAATCCACCATTTTCTTCAATTTTGTGAAAAATTCAAAATATCATTATTTTAGCCATGTTTTAGGGGCTATAGTCCACTATTTTTAGCCGATCTTGAGAAATACAAAATTTCACTGATTTGGCAACATTTTGTGAGCTGTTTCCATCAGTTTCGAGAAAATTTTGAATGTCACTATTTTGGCCATATTTTCTGTGCTATAAACCACCGTTTTAGCTAATTTTGAGGAAAACAAAATTTCACTAATTTGGCACATTTTTCGAGATACAGTCAACCGTTTTCGGTGACATAAAATGCTAAATCTAATCATTTTGGCATATTTTTTAGGATATAGTCCCATATATTTTTCTGGTTATAAGAATTACGAAATTTCATATATTTCGCCACATTTTGTGGGCAAGTCCACCGTTTTTGTCGATTGAGAAAAATTATGAATCTCATTATTTTGGCCAAATAAGAGCTACACCCCACTGTATTTTGGCCGATTTTGATAAATATGAAATTGGACAAATTTGGCTAAATTTTGGGGGCTATAGTCCATTGTTTCATCGATTTGAAGAAAATTTTGAATCTCACTGTTTTGACCATATTTTATGGGCTATAGTCCCCTGTTTTTCAGTCAAATTGAAGAAATACGAGATTTCAATGATTTGGCCACATGTTGTGAGTACTACACCATTTTCGTTGATTTTGTTAAAATGTTGAATATCACTATTTTGGCCATATTTGATAGGCTAGTCCCCTATTTATTAGCTAATCTTGAAAAATACAAAATTTCACTGATTTAACCACATTTTGTGGTATATCGTCCACCGTTTTCTTTTTTTTTGAGAAAATTATGAATATATTTGTTTAGGCCAAATTTTATAGACCAAGTCCCCACTATTTTTAACCAATTTTGATAAATACGAAATTTCACTGGTTTGGTAAATTTTCTGAGCTACAATCCACCACTTTCATCGATTTAAAGAAAATTTCGAACATCACTGGTTTGACCATTTTATAGGCTATTGTTCATTGTTTTTTGCCGATTTTGAAAATTACTAAATTTCACTTGTTTAGCCATATTTTGTGGGCAAGTCCACCATTTTTGTCAAGTTGGAGAGAATTCTAAATCTCATTGTTCTTGTCATCATTGTTATTAAAAAAAGTACGCTTTTTATGATAAGCGGCCAAAAAAGTCAAAGCGATGAGATTTAAACTAAAAGAGAAATAAAGCAAACCTATTATCAATCCACCAATTTTATCACTTTTTTAATTGAGCAGACCGCTTAATTGGCCCGACCCGCTTAATTTGTTGCTCAAACTGATGCAAGTGTGAAAAAAAATAATGATAATAACACAACTTAAAATACTTTTGGATGCAAACAACCCAATATCCAAATTGTTTGTTTCTCAAAGTCTATAATCCTTCAATGCAAGCAACCCTTAACTTGCGAAATGTGGACTACTTGGCCAACCTATTCTTGCTAGGTATTTTTTTATCAATTTATGTTTAACATTATATATATTTTAAATGCTATGTTACTCGATATGTTCCTTCATTTTATAACATTTCTATTCCATGATCATGCAATTTGTATCATTTTTCTTGAAGTGATTCAGTTTGGAAGGGGAGGAAAATTAGCCCCGAGATACATAGGACCCTATAAGATATTGAAAAAAATTGGAAAGACAACTTATCGGTTAGAATTACCAGAAGAGATATTTTTACATCATTTATTCAATGCACAAAATTTTCTACCAGTTTTTACATTTTCTTATACTTGTTACAATTTTCATGAATTTGTAGAATTATCCTAAATTTTAAATTTTAAATAATGAAAATGAGAAAAGCAGAGCACTTAATCATGCGCTTAATCACCAAGGTTTTAAATGTTGGATATCGGTGTCGTGTAGGCCTAGAAATTTTTTTGTACATCGGGATATCTAAATATGTCGGGTTGTTATGTGGGATAGAAAACAATATCGTAGATATGATCTATATGACATGAACAAACATTGCATTCAAACATTCATCACATAATAACACAAATAATACAAAACTAAACAAATTAATGTGCACACATTGCACATTAATTATATACAATAAATCATATGATGCCAAACATACATATGAATGAACTAAAATATAGCATAATGAAATTGAAAAATATAAACAAAATATATAGACTTTAGATATAGAAACCATTTCAAAGCTTGGCATATCCAATTCAAAACAAAAGACAAGAATAACTTACAGGAATCCAAGCAAACAGATAAAGTTTTGAAATGTCATAATAATTTCAAACATAGCCAAAAGTTATTGGGCTCAATTGGGTTGGCATGGATAATGATTTTGGGTTTGATTTCATTCAAACCTGAAAAGCCAAAAAACCTTTTTGAACAGATATTACCGACACACTTTGAAAAAATATACGGTGATATATCGGCCGATATTGGATATATCGGTGATATATTCCCCAAAAAGACATGTACTAATTATACAAGTATATCGTTTCAGTTTACTCTCCAACCGGATATACGAGCCGATGTATTGGATATATCGAGGATATTTAAAACATTATTAATCACGCTTAACCTCTAAAAGTGATAAGCGGTTAAGTACGTTTTACGCAAAGTTTGAGCACTCGGTCTCGGTATCGAACATTTTTGAAATGATACGTATGCCGAGTTTCGGTTGTTTCCTTTAGTATCGTTCCCAGTTTCAGTTTTGTTTATAATATAGTTTGCTAACATTTCATATGTACATTTGTAGTCATATTAATTATAATGTTAAATCTTACAAATATGTATATCAAATCAATTAAATTTAGACCTTGTATATTGAATTTTGATTAAGAGAACCCAAGATTTTAGCATGTTTCGGAAAAAGTGGTAATTAAATTATTATATTTATGACTTTTTTTTTGGCGAAGCATATGATATAATTTCATTTACCAATAATTATTGTATATATATTTTCTAAATAGAGCACTTAAATATCTAATAAGCCTACTGGGCCAAATCAGGGTGGGTTAGAGCTTTCAAACCTGTAACTTTCTGGTGGATATTTTTCACAAACTAATCCACTGACCTGACCCGACCCGGTCCCTACACAACTGACCACAAATGCTACCAAACCCGAGTTTCTAATGGAAAGAAGCGGCGCACGCTAAGAAAAGGAGGGCATAGCAGCAGCAGTGACAACGAGGCTTAAATAGGTTAGTTTATACTCTCGTTCTCTTCTCATCTCTTCTATCATTTTTTCCTTTTCATTAAAGTTTTCGTAGGAGATTTAGTTAAGATTTCGTCCTATCTACACCTAAATGAAGCAAAACCAAGTTCTTTTCGTTTTTTAGTAGAGATTTTTCTTAGTTTTCTTTAGAATTTTACAATTTCGGCCAATACCGATTTCTACGGCCCTGTTTCGGATCATTTACCTTCGAAACCGATATGAAACGACCAAAATGAATCGATTTCGGACGAAACCTCAAACCTAGATTTTACGTTATTAAAAACCTTGCTTGTCATATTTTAAGGGTTATACTCCATAGTTTTTAGCCAATTTTGAGAAATACAAAATTTCACTGTTTTTGGCACATTTTGTGGGCCTTCGTTTGCCCACCTTGTCACTCTAATGTCTAGTTAACAATGCAAATTTGCGTATGTAGAAAATAGTCTACGTGTTCTCATAAATCATCCAGTTGGAGTTAGAACAATAAAGATCAACAAATAGAATAACACTTTCAAAGAGAGGTGAGTTGAGAATCTTCTGACCATCCTCGATCGTTTTTTGAGCTTGCTGATTCAAAATCGTGGCAGTCATAACACCTTCCACAGCCGCGATGACAAAGCTTTTCCTTGGATTGCATTTTCTTTGACTTATTTTATCAACCTTGCTTCCCCATGGATTCCATTTTATTTGGCCTATTTTAATAAATGTTTTCTGCTTCAACATTCTCGGGCTCTCTTAACGATTTGATAACATTCTTGGAATATTAGTTGTACTAACCTCTTGGAGTTCTCCTTTGATTTGTATGTTTAAGGAAAATGGAAATTTTTTACTATTTAGTATTTAATTTTACCCACCTTGAAAAACATTTCTTGCTCGCCAACAGTCCACCATTTTTGTCGATTTTGAGAGATTTCTGAATCTCATTATTTTTGCCATACATTATAGGCAATAGTCCACTGTATTTTCCCGATTTTGAGAAATACGAAATTTCACTAATTTGCCCATTTTGTGGGCTATAATCCACCATTTTGGTCGATTTTGTTAAAATTCTTAAAATCACTATTTTTGCCATATTTTATAGGCTATAGTCCACTGTTTATAGCCGTTTTTTAGAAATACAAAATTTCGTTGATTTGGAACTTTTTGTGGGATACTAAGAAACATCTGTAGCACATAAAATTTATGTACTGAGAAAACTTATGAAAAAATATAGGGAGAAAAAGAAAGATCTACATATTGTATTTATAGATCTAGAAAAAGCATATGATAAAATTCTTAGAGACATAGTATGGTGGGTATTAAATAATAAAAAAGTAACTATTCGGTATATTGAGGTGATTAAGGATATATATGAAGGGACAATGACCACAATTAGAACAACCTCAAGAGAAAGTAGTGAATTCTCTATTACAATAGGTTTACACCAAGGTTCGGCTTTAAGCCCCTATCTCTTTACTTTGGTTATGGATGAATTGACGCGAGAAATACAAGATGAGGTGCCTTGGTGTATTTTTTTGCCGATGATGTCGTCTTAGTATAAAAAGAGACGGTGAGATTTATGAAGATGTTATACATAGGATCCAAGCAGAGCGGCTTAAGTGGATGAGTACAACAGGTGTTTTGTGTGACAAACGTATGCCTTTAAAGTTGAAGAAAAAAAATTATAGGATGGCTATTAGCCCAACAATTATGTATAGAGCAAAGTGTTGAGCAACCAAAAAAAATGTCCAAGGAAGAGTATAACAGAGATGAGAATACTAAGATGGATGTGTTGTAAAACCAATAGGGATAGAATTAGAAACGAGCATAAACAAAACATTGTAAATGTTTTTCCTATCCAAGATAAATTAAGCGAGATTCGTCTCAGGTGGTTTGGACATATCACACGTAGACCTAAACTTACTTGGGTGGTAACGGTGAGAAAAGATATGATAGCTTGTGACCTTACATAAGATATTATGCTAAACCGAGCATAATGGAAAACCAGGATTCATGTAGCCGACCCCAACTAGTTGGGAAAAAGACTTAGTTGTTGGTACTTTTTGTGGGATACAATCTACAGTTTGTCAATTTTGTGAAAATATTTTAATATAACTATTTTGGTCATATTTTATGTGCTAGTCACCTTTTTTAGTCGTTTTTAGAAAAAATAAATTTCATTGATTTTGCCACATTTTGTGGGTTAAAAAAGTCATTCGTTTTCGGCGATTTGAGAAAATTTTGAATCTCACTGTTTTGGACATACTTCATGGGCTATAGTCCTCTGTTTTAAGCCAATTTAGAGAAATACAAAATTTCACATTTTTTGACACATTTTTTGCATTATAGTACACTGTTTCCGTTGATTTTGAGAGAATTCTAAAAATCACAGTTTTTGCTATATTTTATGGGCTATAGTCCACTGTATTTTGCCGACTTTAAGAAATACGAAATTTCATTGATTTGACCATATTTTGTAGGCAAGTTCATTCCAAACCTCATTGTTTTGTCCATATCTTATGAACTATATTTGTAACACTTCGGGTCCACTCGCCTAGTAGTATAGTAACCCCAAGTTGTTCCTGTAGTCACGACCTGATATTTTCCACAGCCCGCCACAGAGCTAAAGTCTCACCCACAATACCAACTAGTTGGAAGGCAACTTGGGTTCATGGACTTATCATATATGGACCCAAGAGCTTAGTAATTGCTAGGTGTATTAATAGGAATTATTGATGGGCTTCCTAGTTAAATAAATATATGGGCCTGTAGGATGGGCCTATAGATAGTAGGCTAGAAAGTTTGGATATAAAATATGCGTAAAATAGGTTGCATGTTGTAGAAAATTTAGTCTCATATAGGATAGGAGGGTGAGCGGAGTGTTCCTTATATAATAAAGTCCATGAACCCAAGTCGTCTTCCAACTAGGTAGTATTTTGGACGAGACTTTAGCGATGTGGCGGGGCAGTAGAAAATATTGGGTCGTGACTACGAGAATGACTCGAGGTAAGCAGACTACTAGGTGAGCCGACCCGAGGTGTTACGAATGGTATCAGAGCCATCATTCAACCCCTATGGTGGGGACACAGTGGGTGTACACACTAGTAAGACTAAGGGTAGTATGTTGGTAGAAAGTCCAGGTCAGGACGCTGGTGGGATCAGGATATTGGCATCTATGTGAACTACATTGGCTAGAAAGGAGGTTCGGGCTAGATGCGGGTCCGAGCTTAACGAAGACACTAAGTCCATAACGAGGGATGATTGTAGAATTTCTAATAAGGTTTAGTGAATGCTAGGTGTATTAATAGAAATTATAGATGGACTTCCTAATTGAATAAATATATGGGCCTGTAGGATAGGCCTATAACTAGTGGGCTAGAAAACTTAGATATAAAATAGCCGAGTAAATTAGGTTGCATGTTGTAGAAAGTTTATTCCCATATTGGATAGGATAGTGACTCGAGTGAGTGGAGGTCCTTATCTAATAAAGTCTATGAACCTAAGTTGCCTTCTAGCTCATATTTTGGGTGAGACTTTAGCCTATTGCGGACAGTGGAAAATACCAGTTCGTGACTACAGGATTGACACAGGGTTACCAAACTACTAGGTGACGCACTCGGGGCGTCACAATAACCTAGTGTATTTTTGTTGATTTTGAGAACTATGATTTTTTTTTTTTTAATTTTGCAGCATTTTGTAGGCTGTAGTCCACTGTTTTCGTTGAATGATAAAAATTATGAGTATCACTGTTTGGCCATATTTAATGGATTATACTTCACTATTATTTTTAACTGATATTAAGCAATACAAAATTTCACAGTTTTAGTACATTTTGCGGACTAGTCTGCTTTGTCGATTAAATTAAATTTTATTATCACAATTTTGGTCATATTTAATGGGCTATATAGTCCACTGCTTTTAGCCAATTTTGAGAAATACACTATTTCATTACTTTGACACATTTTGAGGGCAATTGTTCACCGTTTTCGTCGATTTTAAGAAAATTCTGAATATCGCTATTTTGGCCATATTTTGTGGGCTATTAGTCCATTGTTTTTTTGCCTAATTTAGGAAAATACAAATTTACTGGTTTACCGCATTTGGTGGGATGTGGTCCACCGTTTTCGTCGATTTTGTGAAAATTTGGAATACAACTGTTTTGACCATATTTTATGGGTCTATAATCCACTATTTTCAGCCGATTTTGAGAAATACAAATTTTCACTTATTTGGCACTTTTTGTAGGCTATAGTTCACAATTTTCATAGATTTTGAACATATTCTGAACGTCACTGTTTTGGCCATATACTATGGGCTATATAGGCCACTATTTTTAGCCGATCTTGAGAAATACAAAATTTCACTTTTTCAGCCACATTTTGTGGGACCATTTTCGTCTACTTGGAGATTTATCTAAATCTCACTGTTTTCACATATTATATAGGGTTATAGTCCACTGTATTTTGCAAATTTTGTGAAAACACTAATTTCACTAATTTGGCACATTTTGAGCTATCACCATTTTTGTCAATTTTGAGAAAACTATTTGACATATTAGGTGCTATAGCCAATTTTGATAGATACAAAATTTCACTGATTTGACCACATTTTATGATCTACATACCACCGTTTTCGTCGGCTTTGAAAAAATTATGAACATCACTCTGTTAGCCATAGTTTGAGATATAGTCCACACTTTTTAGCCGATTTTGATCAATATTAAATTTCACTGATTTGGCCACATGTTTTAGCTATAGTTTACAGTTTTGTTCGGTTTTGAGAAAAACTCTGAATTTCACTTTTTTGCTATATTTTGTGGGCTTTTAGTCCACCATATTTGTCGATTTGGAGAGAATTCGGAATCTCACAGTTTTGGCCATACTTTATGAGCTCTAGTCCATTAAATTTTGCCGATTTTAAGAAATATGAAATTTCACTGATTTGGCTACATTTTTTAAGTTATAAAAAAAATTGTATCTCACTATTTGGCCATATTTTATGGGCTGAAGGTTATTGTTATTAGCCGATTTTGAAAGTACGAAATTTCAATTATTTGGCGCCGTCTGTGGGTTTATAGTCCACTGTTTTCGTCGGTATTGAAAACATTATGAATAAACTATTCTGGTCATATTTTACGAGCTAAAGTCCACGATTGTTTAGCCGATTTTAGAAGAAAAAAGATTTACTAATTTGACCACATTTTGTTGGCTATAGCACTGTATTTGTCAATTTTGAGAAAATTATAAATATCACTATTTTGGCAATATTTTAGGAGCTATAGTCCACAGCTTTTAGCAAATCTTGATGAATAAGAAATTTCACTGATTTGGCCGCAATTTTTGTGCGCTATAGTCTACCATTTTTTCGATCTTGAAAAAAAAAATATGAATATTACAGTTTTGACTATTTTATAGGCAACAGTTCACTATTTTAAGCTAATTTTGAGAAGGCTAAAATTGAAAAAACCCCCCTAAACTATCCCATATATGCAGAAAACCTCACTCACCTTTTTTTTATGCAGAAAACCACTCAACTATGGTGTGAAAAACCACATCATGACTCCGTTAGGGTTCCGTTATACGGGTGGTTTTTCACACCAATAGTTGAGTGCGGTTTTCTACATAAAAAAAAGGGTAAGGTTTTCTGCATTAAAAAAAAAGGTGAGTGAGGTTTTCTGCATATATGAGATAGTTTAAGGGGGTTTTTTCAATTTTAGCCTAACGGAACCCTAACGGAGTCATGATATGGTTTTTCGTACCATAGTTGAGTGTGGTTTTCTGCATAAAAAAAGGTGAGTGAGGTTTTCTGCATATATGGGATAGTTTAGGGGGGTTTTTTCAATTTTAGCCTTTTGAGAAATATGAAATTGCGCTATAGTCCATTAAATTCTGAATATCACCGTCTTCACCATATTTTATGTGTTCGTCCACTCTTTTTAGCTGATTTTGAGAAATACAAATTTTCACTTATTTGGCCACATTTTGTGGGATATCCATCGTTTTCGTTGATTTTGTGAAACTCTCACTGTTTTGGCTATTTTTTATGGGCTACACCCCACTGCATTTTGCAGATTTTGATAAATACGAAATTTTACTAATTTGGTATAATTTAAGGGCCAAAGTCCACCGTTTTCATCGACTATAAGAAAATTTTGAAAATCACTCTGGTGGCCTTCTTTTATGGGCTATAGTCCAAGATTTTTAGCAGATTTTGAGAAATATGAAATTTCACTGATTTACCACATTTTGGGGATACAGTCCACTGTTTTCTTTGATTTAGAGAAACTTCTGAATATCACTCTTTTTGCTATCTTTTATCGGGCTATAGTCCACGAATTTTAGTTGATTTTGAGAAACACGAAATTTCACTGAATTTGCCACATTTTGTGGGTTATAAACCACAGTTTTTGTCGATTTTAAGAAAATTCAGAATCTCCTATTTAGCCATATTTTATAAGCTGTCCACTGTGTTTAGCCGCTTTTGAGAAATATAAAATTTCACTGATTTGGCACATGTTTCGGCCATATTATATGGACTATATATAACTCCGTCATTGCATATCCCAAGCTAGGAATACGGTGTAACGCCCCGGATCCCCATTACAGGACATCCGTGACATCACCAGAATCTTTCCCTTCAAATGCATCTCAACACAGTAAATAACACGGAAAATTAAAACACCTTTATTGCCATCAGAGTTATTACATCAATAATTACAAATATCAATCTGTCCTTGACCAAGGAATACAAATTACATAACTTATTACAACTGATTATAAGAATATTCAAACTCTTCATGTGAAGCTGTCAGCTGTCTTCCAGATCGGCAATTGATTGGTCATTGCCGAAACTCCGCTGAGTGGTCTATTTGCCTCCCTGGGACTTGCCCCTCAGCTTGAGCCTTCTGCTACGCGACCTTGATATTTCTGCACCCGCTCGAATGGTAGGCATGTATACTGCCATTCCCCTTGGATGCCCTCTTGATCTTGGGTTGTCCTGCACTCGTGACCTGATATCCATGTACCTAAAAGGTGGGGTACGACAGTAATTCTACTGACGCAATGCTGATAAGAAAACAGCAATCTCCAACTATCATACCCACAATTCAACTTGAATGCTAAGCAGTTAAAATCCCCGAATAAGCCCGATTAATCTCCGATTAATCGCTAATCGGAGGCTAAGCGATTATTTTTTTAGCGATTTACAATATTTCAATAGTTAGCGATTTAATCGGGATTAATCAGCCGATTAGTGGTTAATCGGCCGATTTTAAGTGGCCGATTAACCGATTAAATCTTCTTCTCTAATTTTTATGCTCGTTTGCATTATTTGGGCTCAATCCGACCCAAATTCAAAATCCAAATTTAAACTTCAAACCGCTTCTGGTCTTCGTGCAAACCCAAATTCGACATATTGTCGCTATCTTCTTCCTTGTGCAAACCCAAATCCAAATTAAATATCTTCAAACCCAAACTCAAACTGATTCTCTTCTTCTTCCTCAAGCAAAGCTAAACCCGAACTGCCGTCGCTACCCCTGTACCATCGCATACTTGATCCGGTCCACATTTGCTCCTCTTGTTGCTCGCACTGCTCTTCCTCCCCAATTGTTTTTGTTTGATGGAACCCATCAGCAAACCTGACCCAACCCACATCCAAAATCCAAACTCAACTCAAACCAAGTACTCTTCTTTTTTTTCTATAACTATATGTTCCTATTTGATAATCTCATAATAGCTTTTTGTTAAGATTTAGGGTTGCTACATAATGAGAATATATCTTTTTTTAATTATATATATAACAATTTTTCCGATTTAATCCCCGATTATTTTCCGATTAACCGATTAATCACTAATCGCTCATAGACCGATTAGTTCCAAAAACCGATTTTAACTGTCTAGCCTGAATGGAAAAGATACGTGTATCCTGATTTCCTAGTGTTCGTGTATGCCATGACTTGAAGTTTATTACAAAATCCAGAGTACAGAACAGATGCACTTATTCTAATGTTAGCAAGACTCTGGACACACATGCATCCCATACTACATGTGCCCCAGATCAAAACCGTTTCTCCAATTTCAGGGATTTGAACCCCCGCTATGCAATGCATTCTAATTCGGTACACTTCCTGTTCCTGATAGTATGACATAGTTGAGGAGGTATAAATAAGACATAATTCGGGGCGCTACCCCGTTGTCACCATTAATTGTTACATCGGACCCTCCTCGAAAGCTGTGACGAACTTACAGATATACACGCAACATATTTATTGCGCAGAAGATCCATTATGATTCGTTCCGTGTCCAACATAGAACATGACGGCCTCGAAGGTCTAAAACCCCCTATCCGCCAGGAAATCGATATCCCGTTCTTACCATGGTACTTCAAGAATCAACAGTGCAAGATACGCACAGCAGCACATATCCCTAATGACAGAAAGAGACAACCCCATATTATCACCATCTAGTGTAACTCTCAGAACAAGTTGGATTTAGGGAATCACCCCTATCACCAATTCGGTCTTCGAGCGAAACAATAAAGAAAAAACTAATCAATGCAGTACGGAAACATGTTACCCAAAATATACATGGTGTCGATCAAGCAATGTCGAGCCTGACTGGTCTATCAAAATAACAATCATCACGGGAATCACCTCCACTGATTCCCAATACCTTCACTGATCAGCGACCAATTAATCCCGGCTCGTGACCCTCAGCGAGTAGTCCAACGGCACCCCCAAGAAAGCAATATAAATCTGAATGATGGTAAGCACACACATAACCAACAATTCTGAACATTGACAGACTCAGGCATCGAGACACCAGACACGAACCGACCAGAGCTATAACCCAACTCACTCATGTCCACCATGAGCACTAAGCACAGGAACTTGTCTAAGTTCCAAATGAAATGCTAAAAACATCATTAAAACACGATAGCTCATGATCACCACACTGCGGTATGCAGAGGGTTCCTCATCAATTGTCCGATGAAACAGTTCAAGAAATAGCAGTAGCTGTAACCCAAGCTACGCTCATCGGAAACCAACACTCTCAGAATTTCTAGAAGGTAGGGAGATCCACTGCAATCCTCTAGTGGACGACTCCCTCACATTCTTTAAGGAGCTCAAGTCCCCAAGTCAATTTAAGCTTGAAGTTTAGTCTGGACAACAGGTTGCTAACTTGCAACGTCCATCACTTCCGACACACAATTCGAAATTTCTTGATATCCCCCATTCTGGAAAGATAAGACCCTAGTCTACAACTCTCCAGTTGACCATTTCCTCAAATTCAATCATCTTGACACCCAAATAACCCTTATATATTCTCAGCAGTATATTCCTTCTTGCACCCGCTACACCTTCCTAACATCATAAAAATTTGCTCAACTATCGGAATTACTCGATTCCGGGTTCCATGGATAGGTGGGAGTGTTTACTTCAACTTTCTAGTTGAACATCTCTTCAGGTTCAATTATTTAAACCCTCAAAAATACCAAAAATCCATCAGGTGCACAAACAGGGCAGAGTTGGTCTTTCTAGCGAATACTGCCTTGACTAAGACCGAATCGGTTCCATCTTGGGAAAATCATAACTCTCAACCTACAAACTGGAGTTACAAAATTCCAGATGGGTTAGAAAGCTGACTCCCTACTATAAATCTCTAATTGGCCAGTCGTCCAAATTCTTAATAAATAATAATGCCAGTCGTCCAAATTCTTAATAAATAAATCCATGATTATTTATCTCCACGGACTAGTCAACTTGTACTAGGCTGAACATAGCCCACCTCGAAATTCAACAACAATTCCACCTTAAGTCCGATGCTCATGAAATTTGAGATTCTCAATCTACACATATACCATTTCATTGTGTCCAAAATTTGCATTCAGATTCACATCACACAATGAGTTACGACTCCTCAAACATAGCATAATTTTCAGCTGCTCTTTCAGCATGGTTTTTTGTCACTGTGTACAGTTTATTCTTGAAACCTCATCAAACGACCTCTAAAAATTCTAAGGGCCTGTTTGTTTTAGTATTCTTTTTTTTTTCAGAAAACTCAATTCTGAGTTGGCGTTTGTTTTAAGTGTTTTTCCAAACAATATTCAGAATACTCATACCCCCTATTTTCCAAAACAGCTCCTTTACAACTCTTCTCACATCTCTCCCAAACTCTCCCCCCTCTCACCTGGCCGGGCTTCGAGATGTCGACCCCGCGCCCCGTCGAGAATCCGACCGCCTCGCCGGTGCAGAGCCGAGCTCCCACTCCGGAGCTCCGAGCTCAGTGCCGATCTTCAACCTTTGAGCCGTACCCATCGGAAGACGGAGGAGAGGAGCTCGACGTCGGAAGAGCGAGAGTGGAGCTCGGCGAGCAAGGTGAGGAGGAGAGCTCGGCACCGCGGAGCTCGTCGAAGCATTCTCGTGAAGGATGGAGCTTGTTGACGCCATGGCGATGGGTTCGCGCTCGGGATGGGGAGACCCGTCGGAAGTGGAGGTGGTCGGCCATGGCGGAGCTTGGAGACAGGCCTGGTGGAGCTCGGCGCTTCGGAGCTCGTCGAAGTGGAGCGGAGCTCGCTGGCGGAGGAGTTGGGTTCGAGCTCGGCATCGGCGATGATGGAGCTCGTGGTTCAGCCATGGCGGTTGGTGATGGATGCGAGCTCGGGATGGAGAGCTCGACGCCGGAGCTAGACGACGGAGGGTGTGAGCTCGGCCATAGTGGGTAGAGCTTGGCGACGACACGGTGGTGTCGAGGTTGAGGAGAGCTCGGTTGCAGACGGAGCTTGGCTGCGATCGAAGCTCGCGCCGTGGAGCCGGAGCTCGGCAGTGGAGGCATGGAGTTCGGCGCGAAGTTTGTACGGAGCTCATGGTTCGAGCGTGGGTGGAGCTCGAAGAAGGTGACGAACTGTGTGTTTTTTGGTTTTGGCGCCAAACGTAGGAGAAGAAGGGAAAGTGGTTTCGGGTTTGGATCCTCTTAATGTGTTTTTTTTTTTTGTTGTTGTTCGTGGGTCGGTGCTAAGAGCGTTCGGGCAGCTCCAGCACCCGTGGAGATGATGGCGTCTGTTTTTTGCTCGATTCACATGCTGCTAAGGTTTCAGATAACAGTTTCCAGCTTGAAGTTGGGGTTATTGGTTTGCTCTTTGGTGTTGTGTTGGAATCTTACTGTAGTGGAGTTGCAATTGGAGGTGTTTGCTGTCTTGGAATTTATTGAAGGAGTTGTTGCCATTTTGAGTTGCTTTGGGAGTTGCTGATTGGAGACTTGCTGATTTGGATTTGTTGAAGTGGAGTTGCTGCTTACTTCTTTGGAGTTGCTATTATTGGAGTTAGTATTGGTTGAGCATGTTTAAATGGGATTGTTTTTTTTTTATTGTCTAGTGCTTATTTTCTTGAATAAATTGTTTCGCTCTGCTAGAAGAAATCTTCTTTTATATAATCTTTTCAACAACTGCAGCCTGCAGGTTCAGCGTACTCAATTTATCCAAATATATTTATCCAAATACACCACGCAATCCAAAAAATCCAATTACTACTCACATTCAAAAAAAAAAACATCCTATTTGTTCGAGCATGCAATCTTCTATCATACTACTGATACTACTTACTCTCACATGCAATCTCACCAAAACAAACTAAAAAAATGTCCGCAAACAGTTTTCAGCAAGAAATATAACCGAACAGCTTTTAAACTCTCTTTTTCAGAAAAACAGCTTTCAGATAACAGTTTTCAGCTAGAAATATAACCGAACAGCTTTTGAACTCGTTTTTTCAGAAAAACAGCTTTCAGATAACAGCTTTCAGCAAGAAATATAACCGAACAGCTTTTAAACTCTCTTTTTCAGAAAAACAGCTTTCAGATAACAGTTTTCAACTAGAAATATAACCGAACAGCTTTTGAACTCGTTTTTTCAGAAAAACAGCTTTCAGATAACAGTTTTCAGCAAGAAATATAACCGAACAGGTTTTAAACTCTCTTTTTCAGAAAAACAGCTTTCATATAACAGTTTTCAGCAAGAAATATAACCGAACAGCTTTTAAACTCGTTTTTCAGAAAAACAGCTTTCAGATAACAGTTTTCAGCTAGAAATATAACCGAACAGCTTTTGAACTCATTTTTTCAGAAAAACAGCTTTCAAATAACAGTTTTCAGCAATAAATATAACCGAACAGCTTTTAAACTCGCTTTTTCAGAAAAATAGCTTTCAGATAACAGTTTTCAGCAAGAAATATAACTGAACAGCTTTTAAACTCGTTTTTTCAAATAAACAGCTTTCAGATAACAGTTTTCAGCTAGAAATATAACAGAACAGCTTCTGAACTCTCTTTTTCAGATAAACAGCTTTCAGAATATAGTTTTCAGAAATAAATATAACCAAACAGCTTTTAAACTCATTTTCAGAATAACTCTATTCAGAATACAGTTTTCAGAAAACTCTATTCAGAAAACTCTTTTCAAAATAACAAAACAAACGCAACCTAAATTTTGAGAATCCCTAAATAGACTCATACCAAAAGCTACTCCCGAAATTTTATAGCAATATCATAAACACACAAGGAGTTATGGCCCTTTAAACTTCAGCCCAAGAGCAATCAGCTTCAGCTACAACTGTCCAGACCAGTCGCACTCCACAATTTTTTTGAGGTATCGAACGACCCCGAAAAATTATGAAATTTTAGACTACAATTTTAGACACATACAAGAGTGTCCACAAAAATTTTCAGCTCAAATTTACCAACCTACACCGAGTTACAGGGTCCGAAAGACCCAGCCAAAATCCACACTGCAGCGGCAATTTCGGTTGCTCTCTTTCCAGATTTGAACCAATTGTTTGGGCTACTAAATTGCTTCTAAAAATTATGAAAAAAATTCATAGATGCTATTCGTACCTAGGAGAACAAACCCCGAAAATTTGAGCCCAAAATTCTGAACCATTTGGGAGAAAGAAATTTCCAAACTTACCCTCACAAACATGCTTCTTAACAAGCTTAAGAAAAAGTTGTTCTTACCATACAACTATATTCTCCTAGCACTTCACATGCTCATACATGGTAACAACATCATAGCCACTACTACTACATATCCATTTCACACCCAAAAAAAATAAATATCAAGTTTTAGAGTTTAAGAGATCACCCACATGAAGTTTGCAAAAGAACCTCCTTGCTCCTAGCCTTGCTTGCTTGTTTGTTTTCCTTTGCTCCTGGCACTTGTATTGCTTGGCCAACACTTCTCCTACACTTCTTCTCCTCCTTCTCTATTTCAAGACTCCACCTTTCTTCCTCTCCTCCTCTTCTCCACCTTTTTTTTTGAAGCAAAATAGAACAAGAAGAATGAATGAGAATGATGGAATGGGGTGTTTATAGGGGATGGAGAGTTGGGGTTTCTTGGAGAATGGCCGGCCAAGTGTAGGGAGGAGATGGGAGGGAGTGAAGTGAATGGTGAGATGTGGAGCCAACTCATCTTCTAGAAACTCATGGAAAAGTTCTTGGAAGCTTCATGGAAACACCTTGGAAACTTCTCTTTCCCCCAAGTCAATATCCACATGGTGATTTGTTTCCACCATTGGATCTCATCAAGATCAAGCTATGATCATGTGATGCTAGGGTTCCTAACCCTAGGTTAGGTCAAGGAACCCTAGGTCACCATACCCTTAACCTACCTTAGTGTATGAATATAATCCATGTTTAATTCAAACACTAGCTCAAATTAAAATGACCAATATATAAATAATTTAAAATCTATAAAAACCCATGTCTTATGGAAATTAAATTTTCTCCCGACAATTGTCTGGTCAAAACAATCGGGACAAATCCACAGTTAAATTGAGAAGATATTCCGAGTCTATCTTATTGAGTTCAGAACAGCTCATATATCTGAAATCTCTCAATTAAACTGATAATCATTAGAAAAAATATGTAATCGTGTACATTACTCAGACGTGCACGGATAACTATGCAAAAATAGTCATATGCTATTTTGCGGGGTATTACATACGGCCACAAACTGAACAATGAGGGTTGCGTTAGGTAGTTAATAGCCAAGGTAAAACCTGTCAAATTCCATGAACATGAATCCTAAAAATATACGCGCAATGCCAGGGCATTTCCTGTAAGCTATGTGTTTTGTCTGTCTTCGGATACTTCAAAAAATGTGCAAATAGAGTCGCACCGGCACCCGGGTGCGGTAGAAAATGGACAAAGGTCCCGCACCAATCTGGACGTGTGCGGGTAAAGCTAGTCCATGTTAGTAGGCTTAGGTTAGCGACTTGGAATATAAGAACACGGACAGGAAAAGACAAAGCTAGTAGATACCATGATTAGAAGGAATATTAATATAGTTTGTTTACAATAAACAAAGTAGGTAGGGAAAAAAGCTAAAGAGATAGATGGTTTTAAATTATATTATACCGATAAAATTAGAAATCGAAATGGAGTAGGAATTTTAGTAGATACGAAATTCAAAGAAAATGTAATAGGTGTTAATAGGAACGGAAAAAGAACAATACAAATTAAGCTTGTATTAGGGAAAAACATAATTAATAACATTAGTGCATATGCACCCCAAGTAGGATTAGATGCACAAGCAAAAAATAAATTTTGGGAAGAAATGAATGAGATAATTCAAGGACAACCCTTATGTGCAAAATTATTTATAGAAAGATATTTCAATGAACATGTAGGAGAAGAGAACATGGGATATGAAAGGGTACATGGAGGACATGGATTTGGACATAAGAACGATGGAGGAGAGGCTCTCTTGAATTTTACGGTATCGTATAATCTTATACTAGCAAATACTTATTTTAGGAAGAGAGATGAACATTTGATAACATTTAAAAGTGGGGTAAAGATGAGCCAAACTGACTTTTTCATTACTAGAAAGGTGGATCGTTTGACGTATAAAAATTGTAAAGTTATATCGGGAGAGTGCTTAACCTCACAACATAGATTAATGGTGTAGAATGTTAAGATCAGAAAATATATGTGTGAGGAAGGAGACTATTGTAAGTGTACCATGAGCTAATCTAACCCATGATGGAGCTTAGTTTCTCTAGAAATATCTAGGAAAATAATTGCTTTTGAAAATCTAAAAGTGCTAGAATTTTCCACCATGAAAATTGGTGATGTTGAAAAACTTCCACGGTGATGTTGAAAAAATGAATTGGAGCATTTAAATTAAAGCACATAACAATTTCAAAGCTTCTACACTGTTCCACCCTCCCCAATATAAGGTGATCTTCCTCAGTTTGGATGCAAGCAATTGAGAGAGTTCTACTCCAAAGTGAAGTAAGGTGTTCCACTCCAAGTAAAATGAGAGTTCTTAGTACAACTTCAAGTGTGTGAGAGTGAGGGTTCTTGTATTCTCTTGTTGTACCCATTATTTGAATAGTGGAAGAAAATTATATCGCTGCTCTGTGGACGTAGGGACAAATTGCCGAACCACGTTAATTCCTTAGTATCCACTATTATTTATTATTCTTTTCTTTTGTGTAATATTGTTCGATCCTAACAAGTGGTATCAGAGCAAGCTTAGCTCACTGATGCAGAATGGAAGGTGATGGTGGCTCCATGATAAAGCTAAAAAATTCCAACTGGGTCACTGGAAACCAAGGATGGAGGATATTCTCTACTGGAAGGATTTAAATGAGTCGATCGAAGGTGTAGAGGCCAAGCCAGAGAAAATGTCAGACGCTGAGTGGACAAAGCTAAACGGGAAAGCTATTGGCCATATCATACAATGGTTGGATGATAGAGTGTTCCACCATGTCTCTAAGGAGACCGATGCCCATGCTCTTTGGTTGAAGCTTGAGTCTTTGTTAGAGAAGAAGACGCCTGCGAAGAATGCCTTGTTGATCAAAAGAGCTCATCAACCTAAAGTACAAGGAAGGCACGAGTATAGCCAAGCATGTCAACAATTACCAAAATGTGCTCAACCAGCTAGACACCATGAACGTGATGATCGATGACAAGCTGCAGTTGTTCTTATTTTTGGGATCCTTGCCAGGCAGCTAGGAGACGTTCATGGTGACTGTAAGTAATTCTCCACTAGATAGTGTTCTTGCTATGGAAAATATTAAAAGTTGCATATTTAATGAAGAAACAGACAATTTCAGGAACATAAAATAGTCAAGTTTGTGTCATAGAGAATAGGGGGAGCAAGTCTAGAGCACCAAGGGATCATGACAGAGGTCACAGCCAGTCAACGTCCAGATTCAGAGGTACCTATCATCATTGCGGCAAAGCATGCCACATGAAGAAGAAATGCCACAAATGGAAGAAACAACAAAAGGGAGGCAATGACCAAAAGAAAGAAGAGACCAATAACACTTCAGGGTCGGCTCTGAGTTCAAGGAGGGCCGAGGCGAACTCCCAAAATGGGGCCCCATACATACAAAAGAAAAAAAAACTATATATAATAAAAAAATTGCACATTGTTCAATGCAAAATAAGATATTTAATTATTACAATAAAGCATGACTTCTTCTCACATTCCATGTAGCAAACTCATTAATTAAATGTTGAAGTATTGAAGTGTTGAAATATAATGGAGATTTTGAAAAACAAATTCAATCAATAAATCAACAAAAAAACCTACAAAAGCTCAAATAAATTAAAATCAATCAAAGCACTAGCCCAAGTAATTAAGAAAATATATAAAGGCCCAAATAATTAAATTTGGGTGCCCCTAAAAATAATTATACAAATTGTAATTTTACTTTACGCGAAAAATACGTAACTACAAGTAAAAGGGGAAAAAATTGGGGGCCCCTAAAATTGGGAAAAATTCGGGGGGCCGAGGCGGCCGCCTCCCCTACCCCCACTACAGGGTCGGCCCTGACCGCATTGTTATGTGGTGACGGCATGGAGATCATCTCTATTGGAGAATGGCTACATGCTGGTAATCCCAGTCGGGGTATTGAATGGATTTTCGATAATGGTGCTTCCTTCCATGCTACATCGAAGCGAGAGTTCACTTCAGATATGAAGGTGACTTTGGAGTGGTGAAGATGGGAATGGGAGCCACTCCAAAATTCTTGGAATTGGAGATGTTTGCCTCCAAACGAGTCTCAGATGTCAGTTGTCATTGAAAAAAGTGATACATGTTTCTAGGTTACGTCTCAATCTGATATCTCTAGCTGTGTTGGACCTACAAGGTTATGACCACTAAATTAGCAATGGAAGATTGAAGCTAACCAAGGGCTCGATGGGGGTAGCAAGAGCCAAGCTTTGCTGCACTTTGTACAGGTCATATGCTATGGCCTGTCAAAGTGAGTTGAATAATGTGGAGGACTCGTCACCAGAATTATGGCACGAAAGATTAGGCCACATGAGTGAGAAAGGCCTTCAAGTTTTAGCAAAGAAGTCACTCGTTCCCTTTGCCAACGGTATGCCTATTCAACCTTGTGTGAGTGAGGGTTCTTGTATTCTCTTGTTGTACCCATTATTTGAATAGTGGAAGAAGTTTATTTCACTGCTCCGTAGACGTAGGCACAAATTGCCGAACCACGTTAATTCCTTGGTGACCATTATTATTTAATCTTTTTTCCTTTATGTACTATTGTTCGATCCTAACAACTAGGGATCCAAAAACTAGATTGTAGAATTTGAAGGAAAAGAAACTAGAGATTATTTGAGATAGCAACATGGAATTGGTATGATGTGTACTACATGCATAAGAAAAATCACAAAGAAGGTTCTTGAAGAATCTAAAGTTAGAGGAGTGCAAACTGAAGAAATATGATGGTGGTAAAAAGTAAGTCCAAAATATTGTGGAAAAAAACAACTTTCCAAATATGGCAAAATATTAGAATTGAGGAGGATTTGAAGAGATATAAGACCTTTAGAAAAAAGTTAGGAAAGCCGTAAGATATGCAAAAAAAAAACTTACGATAATTTATACACAAAATTAGGAACAAAAGAAGGGATAGAAAACAAAATAACTAAATCTACAAGCTAACCAAACAAAGGGATAGGAAACAAAAGATTTGGATATAATAAGGCATATTAAGAGCGAGGATTCAAAAGTCTTGGTAAAAAATGAAAAATTAAGAAAATATGGCGAAGTTACTTTGAGAAGTTATTAAATGAAAAAGTTGTGGGCAACTTAAATATAGAAAAATCGAGAGAATCGGGAGCATATGTTTCTCTGTAGAATTAGATCTCAGAGGTTCGAAATGTTCTAGGAATGATGAAAATAGAAAAAGCTTTATAACCGGATGGTATACGCATTGAAGTTTGGAAGTGTCTAGGGGATGTAGGAGTGAGTTGGCCAACAAGATTGTTTAATGATATTTTGATAACCAAGAAAATGCCTAATGAATGGAGGAATAGTATTTTAGTACATATACATAAAATTAAAGGAGATATACAAAGTTGCTCCAAGTACAAAGGGATTAAATTAATAGGCCATACAATGAAACTTTGAGAGAGAGTGATCGAACATAGTCTGAGACTAGAAACAATAGTGTCTAAGAATCAGTTTGGATTCATGCCTAGGAGATAAACAATGGAAATAATTTATGTACTATAAAGACTTATTAAAAAATATAGGTAGAATAAGAAAGATCAACATATGGTGTTTATAGATCTATAAAAAGCATATGATAAAGTCCCTAGAGACAGTATGGTGGGTGTTAAATAACAAAAGAGTAATTATTAAGTATATTGAGGTGATTAAGAACAAGTATAAAGGGGCAAAGGCCACAATTAAAACAACCACATGAGAGTATTGAATTCCCTATTACAGTAGGGTTACACCAAAGTTCGACTTTAAGCCCCTACCTCTTTGCTTTGATTACGAATGAATTGATACAGGGACTACGAGATGAGGTGTCTTGGTGTATTTTTTTGCCGATGACGCCATCTAAGTGACCAACACTAGCACAGGATTCAATGCTAAATTAGAATTATGGAGCAAAACTTTAGAAGCTAGAGACTAAAATAAGAAAAACTAAAACAGAGTATATGTAGTGTAATTTTAGTGATATTCGGAATACAAATAAGAAAGCAGTGAAGCTTGATGGTCAAGAGATACCTAAAAGAGACTGTTTCCGATATTTAGGCTCGATTATACAAAGAGATGGAGAGATTCGTGAAGATGTTATACATAGGATCCAAGCAAGGTGGCTTAAGTGAAGCGTTAGTGGCGTTAAAGTGTGACAAACGTATACCTTTGAAGTTGAAGAAAAACGTTATAGGACCGCTGTTAGAGCTGCAATGATGAACTGAGAAGAGTGTTGGGCAACAAAAAAACAACAGGTCCAAAAAAATGAGTTTAGCAGATATAAGGATGCTAAGATGGATGTGTGGTAAAACTAGGAAGGATAAAATTAGAAACAAGCATATACGAGACATGGTATAGATAGCTCCTATCCAAAATAAATTAAAAGAGAATCGCCTCAGGTGGGTTGGACATGTCACACGTAGACCTAATAGTGCCCTTAGTAGAAAGAGTGATTTGATAAGTATTGAGGGTAGAGTTGGGGTAGGGAAAGACCTAAACTTATTTGGGTGGAAACGATGAGAAAATATACGAGAGCTTGTGGCCTTACAGAAGATACTGAACTAAACCGAGCTGAAAAAGAAAAACTAGGATTTATGTAGCCGACCCCAACTAGTGGGGACAAAGGCTTTGTCGTTGTTGTTGTTGTATACGAACTATATATATAGTACACAGTTTTTAGCCTAATTTGAGAAATATGACATTTCACTTATTTGACCACATTTTGTGGGCTATATAGTCCACCATTTTCGTCAATTTAGTGAAAAAAATCTGAATATCATTGTTTTGGACATTTTTGGGGCTATAGTCCTCTGTTTTTAGACGGTTTTAAGAAATATGAAATTTTGCTGATTTGGTCACTTCTTTTGCGCTATAGTTCACTGTTTTCGTCAATTTTGTGAAAATTCTGAACATTTCTATTTTAGCCATATTTTATGGGCTATATTGTGCACTGTTTTTAGCCGACATCGAAAAATATGAAATTTCACTTGTATGACCATATTTTGTGGGCTTTCTACCGGTTTCGTCAATTTTGAGAGAATTATAAATCTCATTGTTTTGGCCATATTGGATGGGCTATAGTCCACTGTATTTTGCAGATTTTTACATAGACAAAATTACACTAATTTGCCATATTCTATAATCCACCGTTTTCGTTGATTTTGAGAAATGTTTGCTATATTATCTAGACAAAAAAGGAAATTCAAAATTTCTCAAGATTGGCCGAACTACATCAAACTAATCCACAAAAATTGGCCTTTTCCACATAATATTAGTATCACAAATTAGATGCCAACTCCTTTTCTTATCTAATATATCTTTAAACACATTAAGTTTATGTTTTCGGCGTGTTCAAAACTTAACTGCACGGATGGACGTTCAAAATTTAATTGGACGGATGGACGGATGATATATACTGATGTTTAAATGTGTGGTTGAGATTTTTTAAGTAGAAGGTTGGATAAAAGGGACAGTTTATAAAGTTTGGAACATATGTGTGTGCTTGGTATTCATAAGTACAACCATAATACACACAATAAATGGTAGAAATATATTACATATTACTCAATTTGACTTCTGAACAGTGAGTATAATCCTAGATAAACATGTGGAACTAAAGCATAAAGTAGAACAGACCGAAATTAAAAAAATTACAATTCGATCTCATTCAATTTTTGACGCATAGTTACTGACATAGAAACAAAAAAGGCCCAGTCAACAAGAATGTTTTCAGTGTCTTATTATTTCATCATCATAGAGTTAACATCCAATTAAATCCTCCAATCAAATTTGCCTACCCTTCAAACACAATGTCGGAGGTTACTCAGGAAAAAAATCACCATCTTTAGGACTCTAAAGCCTCGTACTTCGAAGACCTATTTTCAAAAGGATTAAAATATCTAACTTGGGATTTTAGATGTCATTCTATGATATAATTTTTTTAATCAAATTCATATGAACAATGTGATCTCTGGGTTGTTTTTGAATAATTAGGACCTCATGGGTATGAATGACCTTGGAAGTTTGTTATCGTAAATTCTGGTTTCTGTTGCATGTATATTCCAATAGAACTGCAGGATCTGGGAAAACTTTTCACTCCTTTTCTTTACTACATTACCAGAGTCTGAAACGAATGTTGAAATGTTTAAGAAGTAATAATCGACAGCATAAATGTTATGGTATACATAATACATGGAACTTAAAGATCCAATAACTTGTTACAAAGGGGACAAGGAACAAGATGAGAATAAAATAGTTTAGCATGAGTCGTAAATCAAAGGAACCACATGAATACCCGGGATTCAACTGCACAGACTGGGCAAGGATAATTACCTTAGCTGCAAGGAAGTTGCCACTTGCATGACAAACTCCAAGTTGATGCCAACTGCTATTTTCATCATGTCAACGGAGTTTCCATATAGAGGATCCAGAAGAAACTGTTGGTTCTATTGTAAGACGAATTCTCCCATATGCTTCTAGCCCACCTTCTAATGAATCAAAATCAGTTATCCGATATGGACCAACATACCTTCCCATGCTTCCTGGAAGTATTGATGGCAAAGATATTGATCGAAAAGAATTGAGATTTGGCCAAAAGAAAGCTTGTACCATATCATTTATGTATTTTCTGTGTAAGAAATGTATTTTTTAAAATGAAATAATTTATGAGCATTCATGAATTTATGGAAATCAGATGAATCATTCAAGATATCATTATGAAAATTGAAGGCACATCAGCTAATTAGAGAGTTTTCCCCAAAACATTTAGCTTAAACTTCGTGAAAAACTAACATGTCCAGGTATTGCTATTGAACTTCTTATTTCTAATCATCATCATCTAAGCCTTGTCCAATTAAAATGTAGTCGGCTAAGGAGCCAATGCTCCTAGAAGATTTGACAAAGTTTTTTATGTTAACCCTCTCTAACTAGTTGATGAAAATTCAAATCTATGAGAAGGAAGCGTATACCATAGTTCAAGAAAGACCACTTGGGACCCTCCAAATTCTCCAAGACTATGGAGAAAAATGGTAAATTTGCTATAGGGAATTTAATCAAACTCTAAGGCAGATGTAAAGTCAAGAGCCAAAATGGAAGCCTTCCCAAAACTTCTTAGTTCTAACAGTTATTAATAAGAAAAAACAAGACCATTAATACTATGATTTGATATTCTAAATTCGAAATAAATGGAAACAACCCAATGATAGGTTTCAGTTCTTATCCAGAATTTTCCAACCCTAACATATTTAGCTTACCATTTATATAATTAAATTACAGTATTATATTAAATTCATATATTTATACTATAACTCAGCAAAATGGGGTTGTGCTGCCCACCGCTGAGTCACTGACTCTTGACAAAAAAAATTTAAAAAGACATGAAAAATTTAAATTTTCAATAAATCTGTTCCCAACTAAGAGAGGGAACAGTTGTCAGACTTTATAAAAAAACATCTTTAGCCACACTTTAAAAAAAGAGAATCTGCTGCCAACTTTTAAAAAAAGGGAATTAAATGTGTTGTCAAATTTATAAAAAGAGAATCTGGGGTGGGCGGACAAAAAGTGGGTAGGGAGAAATAGTAAGGGCCCAGCATTATAC
The DNA here is from genome assembly GCA_017893485.1 of Hemerocallis citrina. Lineage (NCBI taxonomy): Eukaryota > Viridiplantae > Streptophyta > Magnoliopsida > Asparagales > Asphodelaceae > Hemerocallis > Hemerocallis citrina. The sequence goes on along the minus strand of CM030358.1, from coordinate 468,635,734 downwards.
GTAGGGGTAACCTAGTTACAACTAGAGAGTTGGAGTTTGCAAATTGTAGGTAACCAACCCACTTCAACTAATTTCAACCCCACAGTTTTACATTTTAAAGTTCAAGTTGAATCAACCATCTGCACCGGCCAAGTTAAATCTCAATCTACATTTGGAGTGCATAGCCTCTCACATGCATCTCATATCTAATTTGGTGTAATGGTAAAGTTGAATCTTATCACTATCCTACTGAATGCACTAAATGACTTTCATCTCTAAATCATTTTGGTCGACTGGCTGTATAAGATAATATGATATCAGATGTGCAGGATGTAGATCACCGAGTATATGATGTAAATTTTAAATTTTAAATGAACATATTAAAAGACTGTACGAGGTGACTGAATGATAAGGTGTGTATGAGGATGACAAGTTCTTGGTGCTACTATTTTCTCCCTTTAAAATAGAAAAAAAAAACTGGCTGTACTCTCTAATCATAATGATTATTTTCTATCATCTACATGGATGTCGTTGCTGACAATGACTCCTGCGACTATTGGAAGTCATAAATAAACGTACCAATGCCAATCTTGCAAGTTGAATTTGACATGAGCAATAAAACAATATATTATACCACAAGCAAACGCTTGTTTTTACATTGAACGGGCTGTCCAATTTGAACCCCACACAACATTAGTAGGGAAATAAATAATTAGGTGCAAAGGCACATACAATAACAGGCACTTACAACATTATGTGCTTTTGTAGCTGTTATTGCTTTTGTAAAGCATTATACGTGATATCTAAATTTTACTTTATTTTAAAAAAATTATGAGTACAAAATATCAATCTTAATGAAGGTTACATAGTCCACAATTTGGTGAAATGCATATGTCCTCTCCTCTCTCTCTGCCAATAGCTTAACAATTTGGACATGGGTCCCATGAATAACTACCGAACAAGTACAAATTTGATACCCTACCAAGAAGGAGAGAGATTCTGATGCACACAATAATAATTAACAACAAATCATTTTTAGAATAAAATTTCCTTTAATTGAGTTGCAACAACACAGCTAGTTGTCAGCCATCTCACCGATTTTGACAGTGCACATGGAAATGATAATACCAAAGTAAAAAAGTTGCAGGCATTAGCATTGAGTACTGTGCACAAAGGGAACAAAAATCAACCATAAGCCCCCACAGGTTCTTTTTAATATAATCTCTAATATTATAATGGGAGAAGGCCTTAGTGTCATTTGTGAATCTATTAACGCGTGCATTGCACATGCATAACTAATATGAAGGAGATCTCAGGTTCGAGTCCTCACTACGTCACATTGTTTACTTTAAATATAGTAAATATGCATCACACACGTAAATTACTATCTATCTATCTATCAATAATATAATATATAATTTACTATTATAATGGAAGAGTTGGAGTTGTAAATCTACCTACTTACGTGCAACGCTAACTCTCTCCCATTGTAGTCTTCACGTTTACTTTTAAAAATATACAATTCTATTTATTAAGACATATATCACAGGTGTAAATCAAAAATTTTACTTTAAATTTTTTACAAATTAATACGTGCATCGCACGTGTATATTACTAGTTCTACATAAGTGCAATGGCTCAGATAGCCAACATCAAAGGATGGACAACAGGTGGCCAGTATCAGCCAACCAGGTTGGTTTCTATCATTTTCAATTTTACTTGAGTGACTCCTGTATTCGCCTTTAATCTAGTGTTACAGTAGAAATATGTCAGGTTGAAAATATATTTTAAATTTTTAATGCTAAATAACACCTTCGATGGCAGCAAAGATTCGTATTAGGAAAGAGAAAGCATGCTTTACTTAGAGCCCAACCTTTGTCTAACTCAGTCAAATAAAGACACAATCCTACCAGTCTTTGTTTTCTTTTGGAAGATTAAGATTCAGTCATCAATTCATCATAACTTAGGATTAATTTTTTCCAGGAAATCTATAGTGAGGTGTCAGTGTATCACTGAATTTTCTTACTTCTTAATCAGTAAGTCAGTAACATATGATGTGAAATTTACTGAAACGTCTGAAATGGAAATGGAAACATGCAAAACTATTTTATTTCTTTTTTTTTTCATATCAATATCTTGAATCTTAACATTGGTCAAATCTACCTAGTGCACACTTCTAGAATGAAGTCGTAACAGTATCGGTTACATGTCGGACACCGACACCTCATGGACACTCCTTGGACACGTTCATACACATTTGAACACTTCTCATGCATGTTCTAAATTTTATAATATATCTTATATGTTGGACACTTATTAGACACTTATTAGACACTTCTCAAACACTTATTTGAACATATAATCGTTAATTTTCAAACACTTCTTTAAAATTATTATACCAGTTAAACTGGTATTGCTCAGCACTATGGATCTTCAATTTTGAAATGGACAGTGCACATATTGTTACATTTTCATGAACTATGATGATCTTCTATTTTGATCGTGCATTTCAAAATTATACTATTGGATACTCTGTGTTTATATGCACCATTATGACAGATAATATTATATCCATGTCCCTAGCCTACTTTTTACAAATTTTCCGTGTCTTGTACCCGTATCAGTGTCGTGTTCCATATCCGTGTCCGCATCCATGCTTCCTACTCCCTAGGGTCAAATAAACAGTTTTTCCCGGCTCCCAGTTAATATTATTAATACATAACTATGAAGACAAAATTCCCCTTACCTATTCAACAAGGACGAACCCAACTCCTAACATCTCTCCTGCTTCTCTCCTTTCCCAAACTCCCCTCTACACTAAAACCATCTCCATAGTCCACAGAAAACATTCCACACCCAATCCTCTCAAAATCGACATCCAATAATACCGCACCTCTTCTCCCAAAAACAAAAACCCAACGAATTAAACCTAACAACAATCTCAAATTCTCACCAAAACCCTAAAGACATTCAATCAGTTCTTGATCCAAACCCTAACCTAACGTAATCATAACCGTTTTGTATACAAATCACATCATATGTAAGCAAAACCCTAACTTTTATCATCCACAACCAACAAGATCACAAATTGACGGTCAAATTACAAAAAATTAAGATCAAAACGTACAATACCTCGAAAATTGCATCAAGATGCACGCTTGAACGATCTCACCCAAGAAAGCGGCGATCTTTGGCGGCGGATGGAGAGATCGGAGGAGTTGGAATGGCGGGCTCCGACATTGGGTTGGGAATGAGCGAAACCCTAATTATTGAAGGAGATGAGGGGGGAAATGAAATTGTATCGCGTTTATTTCAAATAGAAAAATGTAGTGAAATTGGTAGTGGCTCTAGCATTATTTTTGGATAAAATCAATTTGGATAAATTACACTAAACCCCTCATGTTTTACCTTTTTAGCCTTTAGAGCGTCTACGGTCGTGTGCTATTTATGCAAAAAATGCATTTTATAGCAAACGACGAGCTGCAGTCGTTTGTTATTTATGCATAAATAGCTACAGTAGATTGCTATAAGTGAGAGTGGATTTGAGAGAAATGCATAATATACAGGACGCAGCTTCACTTTGTGTCCCTCTAAAAAAATATTTTTTAAATTTTCCGACGCAACTTCACTTTGCGTAGCTCACCAAAAATATTTAATATTACGTAATTAAAAAACCAAACAAATTCCTCCACCCCCTTCGACGCAACTTGACTTTGCGTCCAATGGGGGGAATATTTAGTTATTTTTTTGTTATTATTATTTTTTCAACTAAAAATTGATTTTAAATATTAAAAAATTCCGAAAAAAATTGAAAAACCGTGGGACGCAATTTCACTTTGCGTCTATCACTTTTTTTTCTTTCTTCCGATGCAACTTCACTTTCCGTCTAACATTAAAAAATTAATTAAATAATTTGTTTCGTCCTTCTGACGCAACTTTACTTTGCGTCTAGTATTTTTTATCTTAAATTGCTATAAAATAGCATTAGACGACTGCAGCAAATGCTAGAAATGCTATATGTAAATATGCATTTTGCCATTTTTGACAATCACGACTGTGGATGCTCTTAGCCTTCGTGGGTGTTTGGATTTGCATATTTGCAATGTTTTGACAATTTGTTAAAAAGGCAAAATTTTCCCAAAATTTTTCAAATCCAAACACCCGCTTACCAAGATTCATTTCTTATGCAACTCATCAATGATTGACAGGTGATGTTAAGGTTTTATTTTGTACAGATACACGTGCTACTAGGAGACACGAACGAGACAACCCAAAGTACAAAAGATAACATCGGCTAAACAAAGAAGAACAACAATAATAATACAATAAGTCCCGAGCAAGAAGAAGACAATCCTGTGTGAGTTCCTGACTCTGCACCCGTCCTTAACTATTCTCCCTCGGCTATCCTCAGCCTTTTCACCGATTCCTGAGCACTTGCCCAATCGACAATTGTAGCAAAAATGTTATGAATAGAAAATTGAAGTCTACAATTTCTATTGCGGAAAATGAAGTTGTTTCTTTCTAGTCATAGATTCCACATTACAGCTGCTACCGTTATATCCCATGTCCTAATGTCCTCGCGTTTAATATAAATATCTCTAATGGACTCCCAAATGTCAAATGTTTTATTTTGTACTTGGTGTAATTGTATGGAATCTAATGTTAAGTTAAAGTATTTTTTTACCTGGAATGGATTAGGTTAATCGCCAACGTAAAAGTTAGGTAAGGTTAATACAAAATGAGGTTAAAAAATGAGTAGAGTTCAGTGAAACTTGTATAGATTTTTTTTATTACAGGTATTTCATTTAAGATTTTTTACAATTTGGCTTGTCAATGAATTGAGTAGCTGCGATTTTGATGCCAAAATCAAATTATTTGCAATCTTGTCTCATAATTTGATTGACATGACAAATTTCTTAGTCCCTAACTTCAACTTTTTGTCTACCTAGGGATTGATGTTATTTTGAGGAGATCTAGAGGCTCCTCCAACGCATTAAGTTGTAATTTTGGTCTAAATTGATTCATATTAAGAGACCAAATTGCACATTCTGATTTTGGAAACTAAATTGCAAATAGCCATCAACAAAGGGACCAAACGACATAAACCTTCACATATCAAAGCAAGAGTTCTCCAAATAATCTTCTTAATCTGAAACATAAACAGTACCTAGTATACGAGGAAGTCTCTGACTCATAAAAATAAGCAGCACAGAAGAAACCGACATATCAACGAAACAAACCTACATATAGCCAAAGAAATCTTTACATATTTGCCAAAATTCTCAGAAACTCTAAGTTACAAGCATCGAACAACAACAGCAGCAATTTAGATAATTGACATTCTATGAACAAAGAGTTTCCGCGCAAGCATTCCCTTTTAAAATATGAGATAAAATTAATTCTTCTGTGTGTTTTTTTTTATTAGAATGGTGAGGCGAATGCCCCCTTAGATTCATTAAAAAGATCTTAATGAACCGGTACAAATCAAGAAACGAATGATGTCCATTCCTCCCAACAAACTGGGAATAAATGAGACTCATTCGTGCCAAAAGTCTAAATTAACGTCCCCTACCAGGCATCTCATAATACTACCAAAATATACAGATAACCCAAGCGAACAAACTCCACGTACAAAATAAACTAAGATAAGAAGCTATAAAGTACGACATAAAGCAGACGACCGCACCCATAAGGCCCTCAACTGCAATTAAGGGAAAAGGAAGACTCAGATTGCCCCCCCCCCCCCCCCCCCCCCCAATCTGCCGCATAGGTGGACGTGGCATAGTTAGCAAACTTTTCTTTGATCTTCTTATGCGCTTCCATTCCTGCTTTTCCAGATCAGAACACAGAATTAGAGGTGATAGAATTAAAGATTTGATGCAGATGCTTGTGTGTGCCTCTAAATATTCTGTTGTTACGCTCTACCCAAATTGCCTAACATGTGGCAGCAACCCCTATGTCCCAAATAACCCTGTAAGCTTTGGGCACGACCGCCTTCCTCCAGTCTCCCCAAAGGGATTCCAGTGAGTCCAGCACCGGCGATGCGATGTGATGTGAAAGCGTTGCCTTCCTCCAGTCTCCCCAAAGGGATTTCAGTGAATCCGGCACCGGTGATGCAATAAAATTAATTATTCTGCATGTTAAAATGCATATAACAACTCTTCATTGAATTTAGCGCTTCCTTTTACTTGTCTTGATCGCCCTCGATAAATGTCGTACAGTACCTTCTTTCTTGTAGAGTTGCTCTTCGGGCTTCTTTGAAATGCCACAGTTCTTGAACTGGGTAGCTTCCACTGGGATTGTATTCCTTAATTTCAAATGAACATTTAATTACTGCCTTGTTCTTCCCCAGTTCATTTTTCATGTCCTGCAGTTTTTCGCCATCGTCATTTATAACTTATTGTATCAAATCGTAATGTGATTCTTTCGGATGAGTTTAAAATGATAAAGAACAGAGATTGAATGTTGTCATAAAATTTATTGTACAAAATCTAGCAGAAACTACAAGTAAACTGATTACACATAATCCGAAAATCCGACTGCAAATGTGAAATGGTTTAGATGATAAGTATTCAGTGCCTTGGTTTACAATTTTAGAGAGCCAGTTGAGAATGGAGTATGATGATTAAAGAAATGGAAGAAGAAATTTTTCGTATGGTGGAAACTGAGATAAAAAAAAGAGTGATCTTTATGGTTTAAACCAGAGCAGAGTTGAGGTAGGAGACGTTCTCGGTGTGGACTGCGCACTTGCCTGTTTGCGGTTTTGCGTCTTTTGTTATTTAGGCAAGAGGAGGTTGCTGTTCTGGGTGCTGCTGTTTGTCCGAGCTCCTCCCTGCCAGGGCCAGTCCCAAAATTTATAGGGCCTCATGCGGAAACAAATAAAATAAGCTTTTTTAAAAATATTTTAATACTAATAATTAAAATAAGAAATCATCAATAACAGGGTTTGAACCTGCACTCATTAGATTTAAAATCTATCATCTTAATCACTCAAACAAATTGACTTTTAGGTTAAAATAGGAAATGAAATCTCTATTAATTCCAACGGGCCACTCATTGGTGGGCCCTGTGCGACCGCACAGGACGCACAGGTCCATGGCCGGCCCTGCTCCCTGCCTGTCTATGTAATCCGGTCTGGGGTTTGGAGTTTGTGTGCCCTTTTCTCTTCACCTGTTGCTCCTGTGTTTGGCGTTGCCTGAGTTTTTTTATGGCTACCTGTTTCTGATTATCAATTGGATTAGCTTGTTATTTTTTCCTATGTCCTTGGGACGAGTTGTAATGGGCTGTGGCAAAAGTCTCTTTTGCTGTATTTAGCTTTTGATTTTTTTTTTGCTTGGGTCATTGTGGCCATTTTTTTTTTTTTTTTTAATATTTTTAGCTTACTCCGCTTCAAAAACCCCTCTTTAAATTTATAACTAAATCTATTAGTGTATTCTGAACTGGATCTTTGTTATGGAATAAATGCTTTACTTCGTCTGATTTTTCAAAATTACAGCTAAGTATCTGTTTGTCTGAAGTAGTAACTAACCTAGGGTGGAAACAAGAGTCTGATTCTGAGGAATCTATGATATGGCTCTGATACCAAAAAGAGGGGTGTGTAGTATAAAAGGAGGGGGGTGAAGGTGAAAGTTATGAAGTGATGGTGGTGATTATAATTGAATTACGACTTATGCTAGTTAAACTTATCCCTACCGGGTACTCCCTCTCTAAATTATGTATTTCTATGTCCCCGTGTTACTGTAGCTACAGTAATTATTATTATTATTATTTTTTTTTAAAGATATATCACGGCGAGGTAGGCCTCATGTTTAACTTCTCAGCTAAACCCAATTCCCCCTTAGGGCATACTCAGAGCCTTTCGTCTAGAGTCGGCTTTCTTTGCCTATATGGTCACTCCTGGTTAGAAGACCTACCTATGCCATTATGATATACCCAGAATAAAGGATAAGAGGAGTTTTATGTGCAAAGCAAAGCGAAAAACTAAGCATATAATACAGAAATTTTATTTATTTGGGGAACATAGTGGATACATAGTAAAGAGGTTTTCCTTCCCTTTCGGGAAATCCCTTAACGATCTAAGAAAAACTTATAATGAGTTCAAGCTTGAGGAGCTTGTTCCTTACAGTACATGCAATATTTTACAAAGCTTTGGTGAGGGAGAACATTGGAGTACATGAGGAGTTTTTGAAGCCGGGTAAGGGATTGGCGATAGAGGGGGGTGAAGGTGAAAGTTAGTGTATTCTGAACTAACTTTCACCCCCCTCGTTTTTTTTTTTTTTGGAATAAAGATGACATCGTCATCGTTTCATTAATGATGAGTTAACGAAATATAGTAGTACCAGCATTACAAAATAAGAAATAATATCAAAATACATCTAGCATCCAAAAGTCTGATGCATCAAATAGACAATAAAGGTACAGATAGAAATGAAACAGAGTAGTCATCCAACGCTGCTTTGTATCACCCCATGGTCGCCTCCTAACCTTCCTTGCGTAGCTTCTTCCTATTTCCCGCCTCACCTGCCCAGGCATAAATGCTTTTTGGTGTGTTCTACTACTTGTAAACTTATTTTTTGTATATTACTCTGTTATTAATATATTCTAATTTACCCGGGCTGGAGTCCTTCGACTCCATCCGATCTATATAAAGAAAAAAAAATTCACATTTTATCTCGTCTATTTAGCACTCACAAGCATGTAAGAGATTTCTTTTTGATATAATTTGAATGGTTAGAAGTCTTCAACTCCATTTGTAAAGTTATAAATCTATTCATTAATGCAAGGATGACGGGTCATCTTTATTCAAAAAAAAAAAAAAAAAGTTAAACAAATCGAAAACATATTTATATTCCGAGCATTGAACTTATAAAATAAATATTTTTTTTATGAAAACCCGGGATTTTATAGTTGCCAGAGGTTTCTATAGGTTTCTCTAGCGAAATGGATCCTAACCTAAAAATTGTAACCACTCCATGCCCGCACACACTTATGCACCTAGGCCCAGTCCCACCAAAAGCCTACTCTGTTCGAAAAGAGCAGGCTTATGCTGATACGCAGCCCTCATAGACAAATTCTATATACAATGCCTCAACCTCATTAAGTACCCAGTATATGGGACTAAACTTCGCTCTTTCAGGTTTATTTCCCTCATGCTAGTTATCCCATTTCTGCAAGTCCTAAGAATCCGGATGAGATTCGGATTATTGTGATCGACCGCAACTTTGGGCAGTCGACAGCCGACGGCGCTATAGTTGTTTGTGGGTTGGATCTGGATGATCTGTTTTAGGCCCAACTTCTTCTCCAAGTTAGATTGTACGGCTCATATCGTGTGTCTCTTAATTAAGGATATATTAGACAACTAATGTCTGAAGATTACAACTTACGATTTCTCTAAATCTAGATTGTATTAATAACCTTGAGAGGCATGAAAGATAGTACTTCATTGAGAGTTATGCTTTGTAAACAACTATTTATCTTTTAGTGAGGCTCGATAGATAAATATGTTCTTGGTGCGAGTATAATACTTTATATCTTCACCAGTTGAATAATATTTTCCTTAATTCTCACCCGGATTAGGCGTAATCAAACCGGGACAAATCATTGCGTGCTTTGTGTGCTTCGTTTAATCTACTTGTTTGATTGTTCGCCATTGAATCTATTATCGCTAAACTCAGCATCGATTATTCCTAACACGAACACCTCCCTCAGACAATTCTCATTCTCTTTACTAAGAGCATCTGCAGTCGCTTGTTATTGGAACATTTTTTTACAAATTTTGGCACACACACAAAAAAAAAACCCTGCACTCGTTTGTCATTTTACCCTTTTTTGCAAAAGCAGGAACGGAGTGTTTGTCAATTGCCCAATTTGACAATGTCAAATTATAGCAACTAGTAATTTACACGTGCGATGAACATTTTAATAAATATAGTTTTTTAAAATAAAAATTTAGACATAGTCTGAATTTGAACTTAGAACATTCTTTCTATTAGTTATGCATGTGTATTGCACGGTTTGGTAGATTGACAAAACATTTACAAATGACACTAAGGCCTTCTCCCGTTATAATATTAGAGATTAGAGATAACGATTAGAGTGTTTCATCCAACAATTTCACGGCTCATAAAACTAGTAAAACTAGTTGTACACATCTCACCAAACATGCCATGTACGATAACCCAAGTGGGGTATCTGCAAAATCCCCTCTAATTTGATTTTTCTGAGTTTTGAATTTCTCCTCTCCTCTTCTCTGCAGCTTGCAGGCCCCAACTTCTTGACCTTTTCCTCTCTCTCTCAAACCAACAAATACTTGATTGATTCATGAACCCCATACTTTCTTTCTCATCATCAGACAATGAAGTGCTTCCACTTCCCCAACATAGCCAATGACAACATGGCGGCACCCACCAGTGCCAGGAGGCAATCTGTTGGTTCGGGTTTGGATCCGGATCGGAGGCTGTTGAAGTTGAGGGAGTTTGAGTTCAGTGAGCTGAAGGCGGCAACAAAGGGGTTCAATAGGGCTTTAATGGTGGGAGAAGGCGGGTTCGGTTGCGTTTACAAGGGTGTGATTCCTTCTCAGATTGGTGGTGGTGCTGAGGGTGGTTGTTTGGATGTTGCAGTCAAGCAGTTGAATCGAAATGGGTCTCAGGTATGACTAAGTTTATTATTATTATTTAATGTTGCCCATTTTAATTAGTCCAAGTTTGATGCATATCTAAGGCTCCGTTTGTAATTGCTTTTGGAGGGTGCTTCTGAAAGCACTTTTTAGATGTTTGACAAACTTAATTAAAAGTATATTTAATCAAAGTATTTTATTCCAAAACTGCTACTTTTAGCATTCTTTTTCTTGAGGGTTTTTCTCACATGGGTCATCAACAAGGGTAATGCTACACCTACTGCCAAGTTTACAACCTTTTCATCCACAACCTTAGGTGGCACACTACTATTGGACATTTTTATCACCTACTCTACACCTACTCTATAAAAACCTCCACTACTAATATGCCACCTAAGGTTATAGATGAAAAGGTTGTAAACTTGGTAGTAGGTGTAGCATTAACCCATGAACAAATATTTCAATTCCATATACCTCACTCACAAATACGTAATTCCATATAACTCATTTACAATATGAAATTCATTCCAAATAACCACTTTTGTTACCAAAATTTAATTCCATATAACTCACTCAAAAGTACTTATATGGAATTAAATATTTGTGAGTGAGGTATATGAAATTAAAATATTTGTTAGTGACCCATATGGGAAAAACCCTTTTCTTAAAGCATCTAAAATGTTGCATTTAGCTTTTTAAAAAGTGATTTTACTTGCTTGGAAAAATCGAAGTCAAACACTGGTACCATCACTTTTCATTCACAGCAATACCAAACAACGCCTTAGTGTTATTAATTAGTTTTGTTTCCTTGTAATTAACTTACATGAACCCATTAGTATTTGGATATCATCAATCACTTTTTGGGGGAGCTAATATAAGTGTGTATAATTTCCTCAACCCTTCCCATGAGTTTTGGTTTAATGACAGGGTATGTCTTTCGCATGGTTTTCCGAGCAAACCATATTCAATTTCTACCAGACACATATATTAAATTGTGAATTTTATTTAAAAAAAGAAAATGTTAGGTATAGAACAAGCATCGATCCACAAAAAGAGCATTCAGCTTGTTGCGGCGTGTTAGAATATAACTTCAGAGTTTCAGTCTTTCACAACGTAAGAAATTTCTTTATTTGATATTGCTGCACATCAACTCTATCAATGAATTAGTCGGAGTTTCACTATTATTATTTCTTTTGTACTTTAAAGTTCGTTGGTAAAATTGATTCTACTGTTTTTAAGAGCATCCACCATCGTTTGCTAAAAACCTAAAATATGGAAATTTTAACCAAAAATCGCCCACTATTGTTTGCCAAATACCTATTTTTTGGCCAAATCGTGAACAGTCGATTGCTATATATAGCAGAGTGAAATAGCAATTGCCAAATATAGAAAACAGAAGATGATCTTCCTTCTCTCAAAAATTTTCAAAATCCATTGGTTGGTAACGATCAATCTGGAAAACAATTTTGGGATCGAGTACTTGCCACATTTAAATCTCTACTAGGCACTCCGACCGACCGAACGACTGGCTCTCTATCAAGTTGTTTTTGTGCAATTTCAAAATCTGTTGCATTGTTTATTGCGAAGTTGGGTAGTGTCACAAATAGAGCTGCAAGTGGAACAACTGAGGTGGATAAGACGGAGGATGTTATTTTTTTTATTAGACGGAGGATGTTATTCCGTCTTTATATTATATTTTATCTTTTACCCAAATTTTAGCTTTAACGATAGCAGCGCAACACATTCATTTCTAAATACCTATTGCCAAATACCTATAATTTAGCACCAACGATAGTGGATGCTCTAAGAGCATTGTTATTAATCTTGCCATCATAGTGAAATTTGATGATAATGGGAAGTGTTGCATTGCTCATGTTCATCATCGGTGATATTTCTTTTATCATATTCCTCGTTGTGTGTGCATGATTTCATAGCTAGTTCTTTCAATCATACAGTGATGAGTTAGATTAGTATTTATAGATGACTCTTGTGAATGCACCTCGTTTACTATTAGTTTGTATGATTTTAATTTAAATTGTTCAGGGACACAGGGAATGGATCACAGAAGTGAACGTCTTGGGGGTTGTAAAGCATCCTAACCTCGTTAAGCTTGTTGGTTATTGTGCTGAAGATGACGAGAGAGGGATTCAGAGGTTACTGGTATATGAATTGATGCCCAACAAAAGCTTGGAGGACCATCTACTTGGTCGAGTCTCTTCCAATCTATCGTGGCCATTAAGATTAAAGATTGCCCGTGATGCTGCACGCGGATTAGCATACCTACACGAAGGAATGGATTTTCAGGTACTTGTTCGTATCTTTTTCTTGACCAATTAACTAAGTCACCTAACCTCATTTTTGAATTATCTACTGTTGGCATGATATAACTAATGGAGAAAAAGATTTGAGAAGAAAGGAGATGAGAAATGCATCATGTGCTCTTCTCTTTTATCAATTTGGATGGATTTAGATATCCAAAATTTGGAATGGATGACCTTGAAGTTTCTCCCCCCTGTTTAGTTTCTTGAGTTAAGAAAAAAGTTTAAATGATCCAAAATTAGGACTATTTTGTTCATATCATTGATTCATTGGTAGAGTTCTCGACTCTGAGTCAAAGCAAATTGCTCCATCATTATCCAGCTACTACTCATAAGCTGTTGTTGACGGGGAGATTATAGTGATCATCAAGTAGGCTAGATTATTCATAGTGAATATACAAAAGAAGAGCTTAAGCTATTGATTATGGAAGTATTTATACCTAAATTCCTAACACCTAAGGTACCAGCACACAGACATGGTTAAAGGAGTATTCTGCCTTTTAGAGGAGGTTGAATCGTACCATTGTTAACTTCCTTTAAAATTTCCTTCTCTGCTTTAAGAAAATTCCGGCACCTGCTTGTATGCTGAATTCCTAAGAAAAAACATCGATTGATGCAGTTAATATTTCGGGATTTCAAGTCGTCCAATATTCTTCTGGATGAAGATTTTAATGCGAAGCTTTCAGACTTTGGGCTTGCGAGACATGGACCAGTAGAGGGAGTTAGCCATGTCTCGACATCAGTAAGTCTCACATTAATGATATGTTTAGATATATCTGTACTGATATAATTTCAAATTGTCGAACTTTTTGTTCTTTACGGTCCCCAAATACTTGTATATTATCTTAGTTTTTCTGCAAGATGAAGGCTCATATTTTGCAATCTTAACCATTTCAAAGCAAAATCATCTTTAATTATCTTGAAAGACACTCCTTCCTGTTGAAAAATGCCTAATACTGTTATTATGATTATATTTGGCCATAACAATCTCTCAATTAAACCGAAATCTTATGAAGTGAGCTTCTTCGTATATCTTCTGATTCCAGCCTGTATCATTAATATCTCAAGAGACATGATATGTTTCCAACAATTCAATATGATCTATTAAGAAATATATTAGTATCTACGATACGCTTATGTTGTGTATCATATGATACATGAACTCTACAATGAATTTGTTAGAAAATGGGTGTTTTATACACCATTTACGAACCGATTTTTGAGCAATTTTTTGAGTAAGATCCTCAATGAATTATTGAGAGATCTTGATTGATTTGTGTTCTCCTTCGTGAGTAGATCAAAATCATATATTGGTTTGCTAAAAACGGTTAAGGGGTGAATGAGAAATTGTCTCTCAAAGTGAGACATTTTTATTCTTGAAATGGGTTAAGGGAATATAGTCCCACATCGGAAAAATAAAAGGAAACAGAAGAGGATATATAGTAACCTCCTTTCAAGCATTGTAAGATGGCTAGAAGAGAGGCGCGCTCTCGCGTGCGCAAGGGTGGTTGCAAATCTCGGACCGGATTACATGCGACTTGTGTGCGCCCGCACGATCTGCGGACACGAATGCCGTACCGGCTGAAATAAATACAGAAACGGAACACACTAAAGGCATTCAAAGGCAATGACACTGTCTGATACACAGGTCTCGACTTCTCAACTTGTAATCTGATATTGGTCTTTGTAAGTTGTTATTTATTTATTTTCTTTTCAGTTTTTCTTTTCCCCCCCAAATTTCTTCTCTGTTTTTGTGCCTCGCAATCAACTTTATAAACAATTTTTGTAACAGAATTGACTTGACTAATATATTAGTTCATAGAATACATGAACCCTATGTGATTTGTGTTTCTTTCGATTATAGGATGCAAGGGATTTAAGTGATTATTATTGTGAAATACACATTTCTTTCTTTGCTCAGATTGTGGGAACCGTAGGCTACGCAGCTCCCGAGTACATTCAGACTGGGAGGTTAACTTCAAAGAGTGATGTTTGGAGTTTCGGAGTCGTCCTCTACGAGCTCATCACTGGAAGAAGGTCGATAGACCAAAACTTACCGAAGAGCGAGCAAAAGCTCTTGGAATGGGTGAAACCTTACACTTCAGACCAGAAAAAACTCCACAATATTGTTGATCCAAGGCTCGAAGATCAGTACTCCTCAAAATCCGTGCAAAAAGCTGTCACTTTAGCTAACAGATGCTTGATGAAGAACCCCAAATCTCGGCCTAGGATGAATGAAGTCGTAGAAATGCTCACAGAGACTATCGAAATGCCAACCTTAGAGGACAATGTGGGTGAATTAGAAGATCCGGTATGTAGTTACAGTAGAGTTTTCGACATTAAGGAAATGATGAGTTTGCGGAGCAGAACTGTTGGCATGCTGGACTGGTTTACGCCAGGGCCTGTGAGTAAGCTTGCGAGAACCTGGAGATGACTTTGTCAGTATGTAATGATCGGTATTTTCTTTGCATGATTTAAGAGAATATGTTCTTTTGGGCTATGTTTGCCAAATAATACGATGGTATCGCTATTGCTATTATCCAATTCTATGTATATAGGACAGTGGATGAATGCATTTTGCGAGAAGGATGAGTTATTGTTGTAATTGTTTCGGCTTATTGGAAGTAATGGAATGCTGAGGGTGACATGTATATACTGAATGTGGTTTTTTTTTTTTTTTTTTTTTTTTTTTTTTTTTTTTGAGATTAAAGATGACAACGTCATCGCTTCATTAATGAATGTGGTTGTTGTTGCCGAGAAGGAAGAGTTTCATCCATTTAATAATGGCTAGATTGAAACTAGGGCTGCAGCCGAACCGAGCCGAGCCGAATACCTTCAGGCTTGAGCTCGGCTTGTTTACGAAACGAGCTCAGTTTTAAGCTCGAGCTCGGTTCGAGCTGAGCTTTGACCGTATTCGAGCCGAATAGCTCGCAAGCTTAGCCTTAAATTAAAAAAAAAATCAAATTCGAGCTCGGCTCGTTTACGAAACGAGCTCGGTTCGAGCCGAGCTTTGACCAAGCTTTGACCGAGTTCGAGCCGAATAACTCGCGAATAGCTCGATTCGTTTGCAGACCTAATTGAGACTCTGATGGCCCTATTGCAATACTTATTTTCATTTTTTGATGGCTAAATTAAACATAATGATTTTTTAAACATAATGTTTTTTTTTAAACATAATGTTTTTTTAAACACAAATGAAAGATAAATGTGATTTTTTTAAACACAAATGAAAGATGAAAGCAGTTTTTTTAAACCTTATCCTAACCCAATCCTAACCCTAACTAAAAACAGTGGAGTTTTTGAAATTTTGCGTCGTTCTTTTTATTAAAAAAAATATAGTGTGGTTTTTTAAAACTGGCCCAAAATTTAGTGGTTTTTAAAAAAATTTTAAACTTAGCCTTTTTTTTAAAATTTAAGACAGTTGCGGCTTTTAATTTTAAATTTAGCATTTTTTTATTTAAGACAGTTGCGGCTAATATTTAAGTGGGGAGCAATGACTCATTGGAAGTATGAGCATTTTGTCTAGTGCATGTTCATCCTTGCAGTGCAGCTTTCTAACATTGGGATGGAAAAGGAGTTTAATATTTGCATCCCTCCATGATCTTCTCGGTTATTAGGAGATCATCTAAAAGCGCTTGAGAATGCATGCCATCATCCTGTCATCAGGATTCATAGCACTTGAAAAGAATATCTAGGGAGCCTGCTTTGTAGGATGTGTTGGGATTGGGGCATCAACGAACGCCCGTTTGTCACAGCGAAACTAAATAGAGCAACATATCAATGAAGAAGTTGAAGTAGATGAGACTAATCAGTTGAGCATGCAAGTAGATCCACCAATCCAATACAAACACAACAATGATTTATCCCGATTAGCTTTCGCTTAATCTGGGGGAAATATAGGGAGATTTGATATTCAACTAAAAGAGATTACAAGGAGTTACTGATTCATTCAATACAAAAAATTAAACTCACTCACCAAAAACTATCTCTCTTCAAACTTCTCTTTGCAGTGGAGAAAATATCAATGAAGTACTATAATCTCACTAGTATTATACACGTGCTGTGCACGTGGGGAAAAATTGGGGAAATGAAAAGGGCAAAAAAAAAACAAATTACCTGTACGTGCGCTGCACGGGTTGGGTTATGGACAAAGGCCTTCTCCCATTATAGTAGTAGAGATATTAGAGGAGTTTACAATATAAATAGAAGAATAGAGAGAACCCTAGGTTTAATTTTGATTCTCAGTCGTCCGATATAACTTGTAGGAGAAGTAACTGAATAGAAGTCGTACGATCTAACTTGGAGTTGAAGATTTGGCTGAAACGATCTAACAGATTGAGGCCCAAAACGAGCGCTATAAACCTTGTGCAACTGCGGTCGAGGAATGCGATGGAATGCGATCAACCGCAACTTTGCCGTTACGGGATCTCCCACCGCTCCTTGGTGATTTGACACAAAAAAAGGTCGAGCACCAATTCCCATAATAGACGTGGAGCACGTGACTCTAGACTCGGGCAAATTCCGTTTACTAGTGCTTGCAACATACTAGAAATCTTACCTATCAAGATACTTATTTTGGTGGATGGTTGAACAACCATCTCATGTGAGTGGATGTTGACAGATGAAAGATGACAAGCACAGCTTTGAATTCAGAACTCATGGTCCAAAAAGAACAGGAATGTCAATGTACAAAAGTAGTGATACGATTGAAAGAAAGACGAAGGCACTGCAGCATCCAACAGCAGTGTCAAAACTTCAGAAGCTGATGAGAAAGACCCAAGTATGATTTTTTGGCTTTTAATACAGCATCCGTAGTCGTTGGCTATTTTGCTAAAATTTTCAAAATTTGGCAAAATGAAGTGCTGCAGTCGTTGACAAAATACCCAAATTTTGAGGTTCTGATGAACAGTAATCGGTTATATTTAGTAGACGAAATGACAATTGACAAAATATTGTTAACGAAAGATGATTTACCGTTCGTTTGATCGGACGTAATATTATCTTTCGCCGGAGAGATTTTTTTTATTCAACCCTATCGGACGAGGGATTAGTCCCTGTCCCGTTGAAATTTTTTTTTTTAAATAAAAATGGTCGGACGGAAATTATTTCACGTCCCGTTCAATTTTCAGAAAAAAACAAAAAAAAAATCGTGAGACAGGATGTGAGATTTGATTTCCCCGTCCGTTCGATTTTTTTTTAAAAAAATAAAAAATTTCGCCAGATGGGATACCAATTCCCGTCAGGTCCTTTTATTTATAAAAAAAAAAAAAAAAAAAAAAAAAAAAAAAAAAAAAATTTAGCAGTCGACGATTGCGGCGTAGAACCAATTTTCTCATTTTCATTTGCCAAATATCCGAAAATTGGGTCTCAACGACTACAAGTCATAATTGTGTGCTTAAAGCAGCCACTTGGTTTTTTTTTTTTTTTTTTTGACGAATAAAAGGTAGGATTTTCCTACCTCACACAAAATATATATATATATTAAAAAGAGTTTAAGCACTATTAGCAGCCACTTGTTTAAAAGCTTTAAGATATTTAAATCTTACGCTGAGATGACAAATAAAGATGAAAAGAATACAAGACATGAAAGACATATCCTCTGTGAACATTCTTCATCGACTCCAAGCACTAAAGAACTCCCAGTACGTAATAATCAGGAAGGAAGTTAAACTCAGATCCACAGTGAAAACAACAAACCAGTAGCATGAACTGTACACTAGCTGAAAATGGTACAAAACACAAAAAAAACAGATACATACATGCAATAACTCAAGTTCCAATCCCCCTAAAATCCTCAAATTACATATACCAACACCCCCCCCCCCCCCCCCCCCCCCCCCCCCCCCCCTACTCTCTAAGCATGCAATGGCGAAGCTGACGGCCTAGGATAAGCCGCCTTCCTGTTACCAGCTTCCTCCACACTTCTCCGGCGCCCCCCTTGACCACCACTGACGAGTCTCTGAGTGCTCGCCTTCAGTTCACTACCAGGGTTTCGTACGAAATCTTTCAGTTCCTGGAGCTGTTCGAGTAAATTTACAATATCGTCCATGTTTGGCCTGAACTTTGCCTCCATTGATAGGCATTTAACAGCAAGGGCGGCAGCTTTCTGGGCCCCGACGAGAGAGTACTGACCTTCGAGTCGGGTGTCCAGGACCAAGAACATTCTTCGCTTGTTTGACAGATAAGGCCTTGCCCATTCGACGAGATTGATTTCACCATTTGGGCGGTTCTTGTCCACTGCACGTCGGCCAGATAGCATTTCGAGGAGTACAACCCCGAAGCTGTACACATCGCTCTTTGCAGTTAAATGACCTGTAATATTTGGAGAAAGTAAAATATAGTGAACAATCATATCTCTGTAGGAATTGGATACTGATGAATGATGATATATCAGTCAGTAGTACACTACAAAAAACTCGAGTATTGAGGACTGAAGATTCTAGAAAGAGTGGGATTTGCGGGACAGGGATCTACCATCATAACTGTACATACCAACCAAAACTAGTTAATACTAACTATTAATACTATTTAAGTGTATAAACTATACAATCTGCAAAGACAACTTGATTCGAGATAAGCTTGTGTGTTTTCAAAGAATTGTACGATTTCAAATTTCCAGTCATATACATGGAAGATGGAACCATTCTAAAAATAAGCCACTTAGAACAACCACGAAATCAGTAATCATTAGTAGTTGATGAATTAGATTATTTCGATTCTGCCATAATCACAAAGCCTTGAGAACAAATTTTCCCGAGCTGGTTATGATGACGAAGTCTTTATAGTGAAATGATTATTTTTGACTTCTGTAAGGTGTAATTGTTGCCTATATTGCTCACCAGTAGTGATGCTTAATTCTGACACACATTGATCTGCATGTCTATAATGAAGAACTAGTAAACACTTGTCAGTATGTATGTTTCACATGGTGTACATACAGTTTCCATACCAGTGTTTGGTGTCATGGACAAGATTATGTATGAATTTATTTGCGGCAGTAATAGTTTGAGAGAGGACTAATTCGAATAATAAAGAGGGCTATAATCTCCATAATCATCAAGTTCTACAGTCTGTAATCCAAATCATAAATATTACTTCAACAGACTACACTCTGTAATCCATATCCCAAGTATTACATCATTACTTCAACAGACTCTTGTAAGTTCATTATCAGTGAATCATGAGATCTGGACAGAAAATTTTAATGCAGACTGGTGTCACAGAGCTGCAATTACAAAACCTCAAAGATGACAGATTCATAACAAAGTGTACTACAGCTCAACAGAAAAAGGTAATAGATAACAGCTGCCCATATCATCTATACAGCTGCCTAGAAAGACCCACTATAACAGCAAACACATGAAAGGTAAACAAGGACCAGAAACACCGAGATATTTTTTTAATGTATATATATATATAAAATAAAACACAAAGAAAGCTATCAAGTGGCTCTCATTCAATAGGGTTGAAATCAATGGTCTAGATCTAACCTCATTCAATAGGGTTGAAATCAATGGTCCAGATCTAACCTCACAAAACATTTTTCCGCCCAAAAGTCCCCCGAAAACTCATTCAAATCCCAAAACAACTCCTTTAGTTATTTATTTATTTATTTCTCTCTCTCTCTCTATTTACTCAGAAATTTATATTTTCAGATTTCAGGTTTGTAAATTTTCAGATTTTTTATGCATTTTTTATTGCTCATGTTATATTGAAAATAGCAAATATCACATCGACAGTTAAATTTCATCATTTTCCAAACTCAAAGTTCTAAGAAGTTGGATTTTACAACCCCATTTATAATTATTTTTCAACATATACTAATGGAAACATGGACTTTTATTTACAACTAATTATTGTTTTACTATTCAAACTTGAGCTACATAATTGTTGTTTTACTGTTTACAAGACTTTCATAAGATGTATCGTTCCGAAGATGTGCCGTAGGCACGTGCCCATGGGCAAATCTAGTATATATATATATATATATATATATATATATATATATATATATATATATATATATATAATCATGCTATTATGAGATGGTGAGATGGAGTGTTTTTTTTTGTAAGATGAGTGGTTTGAATCATCCAAATATCGATCACACCATTCACATCATTCTACATGTTATCTAGATGACGTCTACAAAATTTCGAGCAATTTGGAGACCTCTAGCCAATGCATCAAAGCGTTCAACACATGATGAAATATGATAAAGATGGTGCGTAATACATATACATGCATTTATTTAAACGCTTTTTTGTGCATAGGCTAAAGGTCTCAAAATCTCCTAAAATTTTGTACACACTATCTAAATGACATGCAGAGTGATGTGAACGGTGTGATTGATATTTGGTTAACTCAAATCGCTCATCTCTCAAAAAACATTTTGATCTCACCCATCTCACCATCTCATATTAACATTTTTCTATATATATATATATTAACATGCATATAATATTTTATTTTCTTCCAGAGGAGCTATAAATTGGCACCCAAATTGCAAGGTAGCGAGCATTATACCTGTAGCAAGATATTCTGGAGCGGCATACCCATAAGTTCCCATAACCCTAGTGGATACATGACTTTTATCACCAGTGGGACCATCTTTTGCCAATCCAAAATCTGATAGTTTTGCATTGTAATTCTGAAAAACATACAGAAATGGCAAGTAAGTATCTTGTTGTATATAACTGAAAATTGAGGAAAAACTAAACTGTGTTCGACTTACTGAATCCAGAAGGACATTAGAGGTCTTAAAATCACGGTATATAACTTTTGTTTCAGCACTATGCAGAAAAGCCAGTCCTTTCGCTGCTCCAAGTGCAACCTTCATTCGAAGATTCCAAGAGAGTGGTTGAAAATATGACCCCCCTGTGAGAATCAATAAATTAGAACTGGGCAACGAGTTGAGTATTCACAGTATGTGTATTTGGATCTGTATACAATACAAGCCATCTACTACAAATCTGATAATGCCTATATCTGCACCATATCCACTCCATTTCCACCGCAAAATGGGTATAAACTCAAAATATTACCCAGTAAGCAATGCTATGGTAAAAACTTACTCCTGAATAGATGATTCTCCAAGCTGCCCCGAGGCATAAACTCATAAACAAGCAAGCGTTGTTCATCCTCCAAGCAATATCCAATCAGCTTAACAAGATTGGGATGGTAAAACTGACCTAAGTAATTGACTTCAGCCTGTGAATTCATAAAGGAACAACGGTCAACAGAAACTCTTATAATGTAACATTGATTATACCATGAATATGCACATACTACAAAGATAACATCAAGATAGCTTTAAAGTCTAAACTATGCACTCAATCTTCAAAGGCATATTAGAGGATAAAAATATCACCCTCCATCACTCATTATTAAATTGAGTTTTGGAGTAGAAGCAGGATATGTAACAAATTTACATACAGAAATAACAATGTAATTTTACGGGGATAGCCTACTTACCAACCATTCTTTGTGACCTTGATACCCTTCGTGATTGAGCCTCTTAACAGCAATAACGATCCCAGTTCCAGGTTTAGTAGCCGTTAAGGTGTTCTCATCAATCCAACCCTTAAAGACGGACCCAAATCCACCTTCCCCCAAAACACTATCAGGCCTGAAATTTCTAGTAGCACTCCTGAGTTCACTGAAGGTGAAGCTCTTGAGATTTGACGACTGTAGGATCTCCCCCTCACTCCGACGGGTTGGTGGCACCGATGACGAAGAAACCCGGCTGCTTGAACCACTCAACACTTTCCCATTTTTGCTACTAGCAGAACTCTTCGAGCTCGGCCCTAGAAGAACACAAAACAGTATCTTCATATCTAGGAAATTGCACACTATCAGAAAACAGAGAAAAACAAACAAAGTGACGCAACTAATAGAACAAAACAAAACATTTGTTTCGATTACTAGCTCAAACAAAACATTTGTTTACATATAATATAATATTAATTTACAACTCAAAATAAAAAAACACAAAGTGGTACAAACAATTAACCAGAGGGATAGATTAAAAAAAACAACTTGTTCTGGAATCTAAAGCTTGCTCATTAGCAATCAAAATTTACAACCCAAAAGAAACACAAAATGCCACACAAAAAAGAAACCCTTCTATTTGGCTAACTCCTCAAAGCAATTAGACTCAATAACTAACAATATGATTATCAAAATTTTAAGATGGTGTTCATGATTAACCAAAATTAAGAACCCTAAGCAACAAGTACTGCAAAATTAAAGCCCACGCAGCCGGATAAAAAAAAATCTACAACCTCATGTCTAAAACAACCAGTTACATACTAATTACCAACCAAAACTACCCTACCCAAAAAGGCAAAAACATCATTAAATTTAAAGAACTGGGCATCAACATGGGATTTTGATGAAGTTACCTGAAGTAGAATCACTAAAATAACCAATTCCATAACTAGCCAATAACTATCACCCAAAAACCCATTACCCCAAAAGGCAAAAAAAAACACCACTAAAATCACATAATTGAGCATCAAGATTGGATTTTGATGGAAGTTACCTGAAGTAGAATCACTTTGAGAAGGGCTCACAGCCTTGATCTTCACACCCCAACAGTTCCCCATCAAAGGCAACCTCCTTTTTGCGACAATTAACTGCCAAATCCACCCAAAAAAGAGACCTTGAAAGTGAAGGAGGCTTTTTTGCTTGGGGGGAAATGGAGAAAGAAGAGAATGAAGGGTGGTGGGTTTATTTAGACCAAAGGGTTGACCTTTGTTCCACAACTCTTATCTCTCTCCTCCTTTTTCTTAAGAGGTGCATTAATGGCGGGCGCTGGTCCCAATCCTCTCCACTTCATAAATACTGTGACTCAATTCTTGTCTGGTTACATGGTTAAATTGCAGAAAACCCCATCTATGTATGATGATTATGCAAAATGAATTAGTTGGAAGGTATTGCCATTTTGTAAAGATAATATAATATAAATTGAATAGGATTAATTTCTTCTAATGCTGTATTTTTGGGAATTTTTTTTTCTATGCCACTTTTCGGAAATATTTGCAGAAAGATGACAGTTGCTAAAGTATTTACATCTGTGGACTTAACAACTAAAATCGCCGTTCCCAATGGCGAGTTTAGTTATTTCATGATCGCCGTTGAAACACGGCGAGTGGAGCTTTTTCTTATAGAAACTCGCTGTTTCCAACGGCGAGTTTAGTTCAAAATTTTCAATGAAGACTCGTTGTTTCCAACGGCGAGAACATTTATACTAGACTCGCTGTTGGGAACATCAAGTTTTTTTTTTGTTTGGAAGACTCGCTGTTCCCAACGGCAAGGACATTTACACTAGCTCGCTGTTGGGAACGGCGAGTTTATGCCAAAAAAATTTTCTATTCAGTTTTTTTTTTTTTTTTTTTTCCTTCCAAAAATCCACTAAGTCCAAAAGAGCGTTTCACTCTCTGTGAAAATTCATACATCCTCGCCTAGTATAAATGTCCTCGCAATTGGGAACTACGAGTCTTCTTTCAAAATTTTGAACTAAACTCGCTGTTCCCAACAGCGAGTTTAGTGTAAATGTCCTCTCCATTGGGAACTGCGAGTTTTCATTGAAAATTTTGAACTGAACTCGCCATTGGGAACGACAAGTTTTTCAAAAAATTAGCACAAAACTCGCCGTGTCCCAACGGCGAGCATGAAATAACTAAACTCGCCGTTGGGAACGGCGATTTTAGTTGTTGAGTCCACGAGCACAAATACTTTAGCAACTGTCATCTTTCTACAAATATTTTCAAAAAGTGTCTTTAAAAAAAATTTATTTTTGGCTTGGGTATGGTTCCCCCCTCCTCTCTCCTTCGTAGGAGAATCTGTAGTTGTTCCCTATATTTCCAAAATTTGGAAAATATATGGAACGAACCGCTGCAGTCGTTCCCTGTATTTTCAAATTTTGGAAAAATTGCTACAATAGGCTTCAATATTTGAGAGACGATATAGAAATTCCCCAAATATAGAAATCAGCAGATCATCTTGCGTCCGATCTAAAAAAAATCTTGGACGCATAATGATCTTACGTATGAAGAATTTAAAATATTTATTAAAAAAAACGGGTCGAGCGCAAGATCATTTTTGCGTCTAACAAAAATAAAAAATTTGGGCTGAAGAAATCGGATACAATTTCATTACGTCCGAGCGAAATTTAAAATAAAAAAAAGATCGCAACTTGGAGTTTTTTCAATTTTTTTTTAAAAAAATTCTATGGAATAGAACCTATACAATTATCTATACATATAAAGTTAATTTTAGATTGGTTTGATTATTTGATGAAGGGATGAGATGGAATGAGTCTACAGGAATTATTATGCGTTCCCATGTGTAGATATTTTTTTTTACAAATGTTTTAGTCAAGGTTTTTTTTTTGTTTTTTTAATCAATGGCCGAGATTCGAAATAAAAACGACCATCCACCATTGAACCAAATTTTGGATTTCAACCACTGCAAGCCCAATTCAAAATTTCTATTTCTAAAAGCGAAATATGTAAAATTTTGAGTCCTAACGACTACAGATGCTCTAAGAGCTGTTCAGAGTTTTATCGGATCTCTTGGAGCATGATTATTATCATTATTTTCAAATAGTATAACAGATAGAGATGATAAATTTTTACCGTTTCTTCCTAATAGTTATCAAGAGTTTCATTAGTTCTCTCAGAGCATAATTATTATTATCATTATTTTCAACCAACGATGAAACACAATGTATACGATTACAATGCTATAACTTAACTCTCTAGTTACAATAACAGTAAAGACGCTTAGAGACTCGCACCTTGCATTAGAGCATCCATTATCGCCACTTCTAAACTATGCACTTTTAGCATTGACAAATAGCAATGAGAGGAAGAGCCTGCTATCGTTAGTGTTAAATTTGCAACCAAAAATAAAAAAATAAATAAAATTAAAAATCAAATAGACGATCTTCCTCGGTCGATCTCTCTCTCTCATTTATTTTTTAAATGACATTTTCGTAATTAAATAATGGCATTTTAGTAATATTTGGAAGAAAATTCATGGCAGAAGAGATCGGACAGAAGATCACCGCCTGAGTTTTTTTTAATGAAAATTTCGTAATTAATTAATGGTATTATCGTAATATTAAAATGTCGATTTCGTAATTTTTTAGGGAAAAAATTATAAACAAGTAGGCGGACGACCAAATTATATATAAAAAAAAAAGATGGAGCATCATCATCCGTCTACTATATTTAGCATTTGATAAAGCGAAATTCTATCTTTAGCAGTCTACTGTACATTTCTATTCTAAATTTTGAATTTTTAGCAAACTATAGTGGTGAGTTTTTTCAATTCTATTGCCAAATTTTGAGTTTCTAGCAAATGATAGTGGATGCTCTTATGAAATTAACTCCGCACCGGTCCGGGACATGCTTTGAGATACATGCTGATCATTTTTTCCCCACAGTTTCCCCTCTTGTAAAGGCTCTCATTATTGTACTTTTTTGCTAATTAATTTTGTTGTAATTGGGCGGTGGGTTAATAGCTGTTGGATTTAGATCGGATGGATGCTATTTTGGCATATATTCCATATAATAATTTCAAGTGTTATTTTGAAAATATGAAAACTTCATGTGTTATTTTAGAAAAACCTATAACTTCAGGTGTGATTATGCCCAGGGCCGACCCTGAGTTTACATGGGTCCAGGGCGAACTCCCGAAATGAGGCCCCCACAGAAAATTTATTTTTTTATAAAAAAAATTGTTAATTTTTTTTTCTGAAAACTTTTTTTTTGCTACAATTCTTATATATATATATATATATATATATATATATATATATATATTGTTAAATTTTTTTTGGAAACCCCTAAAAAAATATTACATGCAAAATACGTATATGTAAGCACAAGGAAAAAAAATTGGGGACCCCTAAAATTGTGCAAAATTCGGGGGCCTGAGGTGGCCGCCCCCCCCGGCCTCCACTGGGGGGCCGACTCTGATTATGCCCTCAACCCAATAATAAATCGGCAAAAAAAAATTAGGTGTACGCAAGTAATCGTGAAGATCGTTTCGTTTTAGGGTATGACTGCATTCGTTAGAGTTTGACTATGTTTTTTTTTTGAAATAGGTGACATCGTCACCACTTCATTAATAATAATTAACAAAACAAGTATTACAACTAATATACATCTCTCTATTCCTAAAACGGAACAACGAAAAACAAATACAAAGTTAAGCATACAACATTAACTAGTCTCTCCCCTAGCTAAACTTGTAGACTTCACCTATCCCTACCCCGATGTAATTGGGTTTTCAAAATAATCTAATATGAAATCCGAATTCCATCAAAATTACTCTCCACCCTAGTAACTCCCTCCACTTGCCCCCAATCGTCCACCTTGGCACCAACCACATCCACCATCTCTTGCCGGCATGCATCCTCCTCTCCTGACGACGATTCCGTCGTACCGCCAATCCTAACCCACTGCGACGCCATCTTTCGATTGCGTCAAATCCAGCCCTCAATAGTATCTATAGTTATCCACCGACAAACCGATGCTCTCGCTAACCTCCTTCACCGACGAACAACCCCGCTGTAGCAGCACATTTTAGGGGATTCCACTATTAGGTCCACAGCTCCCCAACGATAATTTGAATTTCAAAAAAATCTTATTTGAAATTCCAATTACATCAAGATATCATCTCCAGCAACCCCATCTAGTTTTTGAATTTCAAAAACCTAAATTGAAATTCAAAATTCAAATAACACTCCCCCTTCACGTTACCTACACCAATTTGAATTTGAATTTGAATTTCAAGACCCTAAGATGAAATTCAAAATTCGAAATTCAAACATATTTCCCCCTTCCTACATTCTCCACCGGCGGCACCAGCCCACCATCGCTACCGATGATCACCCTCACCGAGGGCCTCCTACCCCGATCGTCTCTCACTCTCCACCCCTTCCACACCTCCCTCCTCCATCTCCGCCACATCCAATACAGCGCCATCAACGTCGTCGTCAACAGCACTAGTCGCACCCGACACCAACAACCGCTCATCGCCCTCCGACGAGTCAGGTCCTGGACCTTTTGTCGACGAGCCAAACCCTAATTTAACTCTCCAGTGCTCTTATCCATACTAAGACCATCGATGAAACCAAACGCTGAGCCTAGCTCGTCGCTCCCAACCCCAAGGAAGGCCACCTCCACCCCTCTTTACTCCTTCCCCGACAGCCCTCTATGTTGTTGACAAAAGCAAGAGTACAACCCAACCCCAGAGCCAGCATCGCTTGTCACCAGACCCGTCGCCTCGTAACCCTAGTCACCTCAGCCACCACTTCTTCATCGCCCACAAACCCTCACCTCTCCTCCACCACACACAACCCCGAATCCTCACCGTCAGATCTCAGATCTGTCGACAAGGACTCAAGCACTGGAAGATCCCGATGACACACCACCGAAGTCTTCCCCTCCACGGGCGGCGCCGTTCCCACCTATGACCTTGCTCTCTTGAGGCCGACCATCCCCACCGCGCCGACCACTCCACACTGCGCCTCAAAAACCCAACCGACATCAACATTGGACAAATAAAAAACCACACCACCCTACAACGCAAACAGGATGGATGGGGGGGGGGGGGGGGGGGGATGCTGAGGAGGACGAGGAAGCCCCCCTCCCCGATCGAGCTTGACCCTTTTTTTTGGGAACTTCTCTTTCTAATTTTTTCTAGAGAGAGAAACTCAGAGTTTGACTGTGTTATGTAAAAGAATAAGTGTATGTTATTTTCATATACTTATTATCACACACGTCGTCTAAAAATCCTTCAAGTATACATCAACTACTAGACAGTTTTGGTGGAGTTCTACTCTTTTGCTAGCAATCATTTAGAAGACGAGTTAGCAATCGTCTAAAAGGAGAGTAGCTTTGTATAAAATCCCTTTTTTTATGTAGAATGACAAATTTTCTGGAAAGATATGGGTTTCTATAAAACAAATGCATTGCCAGATGATTTATGTTCCTGGTAGTACCGTAGTAGTATATATGTGAAACGGTTTATACATGCAGTGCTTTATACGAGATGTTTTTTTTGTGATAAAAAGGTGAGTGCATCACGGATTCTTTAATAAATTATTAACGAAACAAATATTACAAATATATAACATCTATCAGTTCCTAGAATGGAACAACAGAAAATAACTACCCAGTTAAGCCTATAACATTAACTAGTCTCTCCCATAGCTAAACTTATAGACGATGACACATGTAATATGTTCTCCCCCTATCTAATGTGACGCATGCAAATTTCCTATTGAATAATCAGAGACCGACTCATCGAGCACCAATCATAGTTACGACTTGCCCATGCACCTTCAAGCGACGTCTTACTTGAACACCACTCCAGCAACGACTTCTCTACCCCATTCGGTGGCACCTAATCAAAACAACATATCGGAAATGACTTGCCTAATCACAATTCTGATAATGACTTGCCACTAGAGTCGGCCCTGAGTTCCCGGGGGCCCTAGGCGAACTTCCGAAATGGGGGCCCCTAATAACATACATTTTTTTTACACGCAAAACACGTACCTATATTTACAAGGAAAATTCAAATTTGGGGTCCTTAAAATCGTGAAATCTCCGGAGGCCCAAGGCGGCCGCCTTACCCGCTTCTAGGGTAGGGCCGGTCCTGCTTGCCACTCCGCCCATCCAGTAACGACTTGTCATTTCTCTAATCTGGAACGCTCAGCTTATTCATCATCACGGTGGCCGATGTTTCGTTCAGCACAAAAACAGTGGAGGATGACCCAACTCTCTAGTCTTCTTTTATGGATAATATAGTAGAAAAGAGTAAATATATAAGATTACAAGATGAGTATCTATTATGTCAAGATTGTTTAAGCCTAATATTACTATTTCTTAGTTAATTGATATGTTTAAAATTTGACTGGGCGTAAAAGAAAATTGACAAAAGTGTTGATTTGACTTTCCAAAATTAAAATTTCTCCCATGTTCAAGTCAGTACAAAGATGTCAGTTTTGAGACTGATCACAATCTATCTCTGACTTCCACGAGTGTCAAATTAAGATCACTCCTGCTGTCTGCAATCTCTGACTTCTGATTCACACATTAATCATAATCTTTGCAAAACTTTGAGAAATATATAAAAAAGCTAATCATCTATCTAGAATCTATATAACTATTATAAAGGGAGATACGGAGTTCACAAACAAATAAACAATATTTTATTTGTTTGTGTATATGTGTCAACACGTGCAACGCATGTATTGGTAGATTTTTTTGTCCTTTTCATTCTCTCTCCACGTGCATCGCACGTGCATGATACTAGTAACTATTATAATGGGAGAGATGGGGTTGGTAAACAAATAAACAATTTTTTATTTTTTTTGTATGTATGTCAACACATGCAGCGCACGTGTTGGTAGTTTTTTTTTTGTCTTTATCATTCTCCCTCCATGTACATCGCACGTGCATGATACTAGTACCAAATAAGGTCAAAGATTTATACACTTTCAATAGATAATAAAGATAATTAATAAAGCGATGACTTAGTAGTCTTTTAATTTAAAAAAAATAAAAATAATAAAAGAGGTGCACGCAACCTAATTGAGATGGTAAGGAGTAGAGTAAGATTAATGATTAAACTAGCAAATTAATCAATCAACAAACATAAGAAGAACAAGGCTAAAATAAAAAAACATAAAAATCATGCAGCTAGCTGACTTTGTATTAGGTAAAGACAAGCCTGTCAATTTACTATCCTAATTCTAAGACACAAACTATTATTAGAGTTAAACCCACATAAAAAATATATTTTTTGATCGGGCTGGAGTCGTTTGACTCTATCCGCTTACATAAAAAAAACTCGCATAAAAAATACATTAGTTTTATATACGGTAGAATTACGTATGAGAATAACTAAAAGAATCTAATCTATAATAATTATGTACCTCAGACTTTTATCCAATTTCAAGAAATCACCACAAACTATAGCAATCATTTCAAGAAACTATCCTATATTAAGACAATTATCTGAGAAGGTTATACATATTAACACAAGTTAAGGTAATTATCTGAGAAAGGTCAAAAGTACGAAAAAGAGCTAGTATCTATCTCTAATAAAACACAAAGAAAAAAAGCTGACTCTCATTCAATATGATTGAAATCAATGGTCCAGATCTAACATCACAAATCATATTTTTCCACTCAAAAATTTTCTCTCAAAACTCAAATTTAAATTCCTCAAAACAACCCTTTTATTTATTTATTTCTTCCTCTCACTCTATTTACTCAGAAATTTATATTTTCAGATTTAGCGTTTGAAATTTTTTTGATTTTTTTTGCATTTTTTTATTTCTCATGTTAAATTGAAAATAACAAATATTTCATCAACAGTTAAATTTCATCATTTTCCACGCTCAAAGTTCTAAGAAGTTGGATTTTACACCCAAGCTTATAATTATTTTTCAACATATACTAATGGAAACATGAACTTTTATTTACAACTAATGATTGTTTTATTATTCAAACTTGAGCTACATAATTGTTGTTTTACTGTTTACAAGAATTTCATATGCTGTATCGTTCCGAAGACGTGGCGTAGGTACGTGCCCACGGGCAAATCTAGTTACAAGAAATAAAATGCAAATAAGCTATATTAATTTTTTTTTTACAGGAAATTCCATTTTTAATACTTAATACTGAAGTAGGTGATATTCCTCCTTTCCGAGGACTTTTTCGTGTGTTGATATTTATTTAATGTTAGTGCAAATTTGAATTTTTAATATAAATAATGATTTGGTTTAAGCAGAGGCATTTCAAAAAGATACTGACTGTTTACAGATGACATGAGGATGCAAACATCCATTCAATCATTTCTTTTGACTCCTGCAAAGAATATTGTTTCAGTCTTGAAGGATGGAGTCTACAGAGTATCTTGAATGCATCAGACTTTAGTTTTTTATTAGAAAAATTAGTCCCTACTTTGAATAATTCAGCCCCTAATTTAAAATGTGTAGTTTTTTTTTTTTTTTTTCAAAAGAATAATGATGACCTCGTCATCGTTCCATTAATGAAAGATTAACGAAACAAAGTAGAATTGATTAATGTCACGTGTTGTTCTCAACTGCCATTCTATATGCCGACTGGATTTGCTTGATGCAATTGAACCTAGAGTGCAGCCCAAGCTTGGTGAGGCTAAGCTATCGAAATTGGAGAAATCATCGACATTTTGTTTCATTTTGATGGCATGGTATATACAGTTAATAAACAAATATATCTATATATAGGAATATGAGTTTTTTGCCGTACTAGGCCACTTTTTGATAGTATTTGCTTTTTTAGGCCAGGTCCCAAACTATTAGCATTCGTGGGCTAGCCACTGCCACGTCAGCAGCGGCTGCTATTGGGAATAGCGGTCTCTTCATATCCACCGAATTTGTACTCCCACACTTGGTAGAGTACGGGGGGATTGGGCTGAATATGTGTAAATGAGGTCGCTAATGCCACTAGCGACCTCCTCCAACTGAGGTCGCTACTCCCAATCGCGGCCACAGTGGTAGGCTATTACGAGTCTTGGATGTTCATACTAAGGTCGCGATTACCAATCGCGACCACAGGTATGATAAGTCACGATTGACATTAGCGATTATGCTGTTTGCCAAATCAGCTTATCCTCTGTGATGTTTATACTAAGGTCGCAATTACCAATCGTGACCACAGGTATGATAGATCGCGACTGACATTAGCAATTATGCTGTTTGCCAAATCAGCTTATCCTCTGTGAATATGACTCATAATAGCCTACCACTGTGGTCGCTAATGGGAATAGCGACCCCAGTTGGAGGAGGTCGCTAGTGGCATTAGCGACTTCCTTTACACATACTCAGCCCAATCCCCCCGTACTCTACCAGGTGTGGGAGTACAAATTTGGTGGATATGAAGAGGCCGCTATTTCTAATAGCGGCCGCTGCTGACGTGACAGTGGCTAGCCCACGATCGCTAATAGTTTGGGACCTGACCTAAAAACGCAAAAACTATCAAAAAGTGGCCCAGTACGGCAAAAAATTCTAGGAATATGATCATGAGAACTAGTTAATAAATATTTTGTTTCATTTTGAAGCTTATCGTGAGAACTAGTTCTCACATGATCACTGCCCTATATATATATATATATATATATATATATATATATATATATATATATATATATATATATATATATATATATATATAAAAGGAAAGCTTCGGTTGAGCACTGCTCTAGTGCTCACCGCGTGAACACTAGGCCTTCGGGCGTTCATAGCGAAAATCCGAACCGTTTTCATTGATCTACACATCTAAATTAGTCTAAATATGTAAAATCAAATCATTTGAAATTCATTTACCCATCCATTGAAGTGTTACAAAATTGCATGGCTGAAAATCAATGTTTTTATAGTCACATGATGCATGGGCAAATGAATTTCAAATGATTTGATTTTAAATATTTAGATTAATTTAGATGTGTAGATCAATGTGAACGGTTCGGATTTACGATATGAACGCCCGAAGGCCTAGTGTTCACGCGTGCTCAACCGAAGTTTTCCCTATATATATATATATATATATATATATATATATATATATATATATATATATATATATATATATATATATATATATATATATATATATATATATATAAAGAGAGAGAGAATTTGGCTACAGCTATGCTTATGATCAAAGTGAACTAACCAGATTCGATGTTCTTTAAATGGTAGATGTTTGAATTCAACAAAACTTCAACCAGAAACTCAACTCCAACTCCAACTACTTTCCGGCTACCACAGTTATCTCCGGCTGCTCTCCACACCATCTCCACCATCTCCGGCAACACCACTACATTTCTACACCGTGTGCAATGCAATTGCGATATAATTTCAACAACAATTTATGTACCTTCTATATCGTATAATTCAACTTGCATGCAACTATACAACAATAGTTGCAGATAGGACTGCAATCGAGCCGAATACCTTCAGGTTCGAGCTCGGCTCGTTTACGAAACGTGCTTAGTTTTGAGCTCGAGCTCGGTTAGAGCCGAGCTTTGACCGTATTCGAGCTGAATAGCTCGTAAGCCTAGCCTAAAAAAAAAACCAAGCTCAAGCTCGGCTAGTTTACGAAATGAGCTCAGTTTTGAGCTCGAGCTCGGTTCGAGCCGAGTTTTGACCGAGTTCGAACCGAATAGCTCGCGAATAGTTCGATTCGTTTGCAGCCCTAGTTGCATAACATGAAATACCGGCCTAATGAATTCTAGATAAGTTACTAACCCTAACAAGCAAGTGTGTGACCTAAAAGCCTTCACAAACTTTGGCCTCTTGATGTACTGAGCCTCCCCCCTCTTGTTTACTCCCCTGGCAATTCACTTGGAGGTGGTTGAGAAAACACATGGATAAGACTACATAGGTCTCAACCACCGATGGGGAAATTAAACTCCATTCCCAACTCCAAGCAATCATAATCCATCCTCCATGTCATGTGCATGAAAGTGTGTCCTGTGTTCCAGCTCAGATCAGGCCTAATTTCAAACCATATCCCTTGAAAAAGATTGCTATCTTGACTTTTTACCTAAAGTCAAACAACTTGACCAAACATTAAATACCGGAAGTCAGCCTGACACTGCCTCTTATTCTGATGCACTTGACAGTAACGAAATATTGGGACATTCTTGAAAATATAATTGATACTAAAAACATATATCACGCTATTTTATCTATTATCTATTATTTGTTTTAAATATAATTATACATAGATTTTTAGTTGCACAACTTATCAAGGTTTATAACAAGTTTCTGCGAGGAAAAAAAACAAATAAAGAAGATACAAGAAGTTCTAAGTAGATGACTAGACTGTAGCAGATTTGATTATGTCCACAAATTCTGGCTGTAAAGTATTACAGAAAATTTAAAATAAAATAAAATATAACATACTTGGTATTATATATTACTAGTAATCTACACGTGCTTTGCATGTTCTAATAAATATATATTTTTAAGTAAATACTAAGACGTAATCTAGCATTGAACCTAATACCTCTTTTTACTCATCACATACACTTTACAAATTACCCCAATGGCACAAACTTTTATTTTATATGAGTGACACTTTTATAAATAGTTATGTCGTAAATATATTTAAACTTTGAGGATATTATGGTAACTAACAACAGTTGAGTAAATGAATGGTTAATATAACTCTCACTTAAAAATGAATGATGAAAATCAGATAGTTGTTTGTTTACAAATTACAGGTTGTCTACAAATGACAACCTCAACTCTCTCATTATAATATTACTAGTATTTTTCACGTGCGATGCACGTTTTGATAAGAGTTGGAGGATTTTCACGTGTGATATATGTGTTAAGAAATAGTTTTGGAGTTGGACGTGCATTGCACGTAATTGAGAAAAATATTTTGAAGAAGAAGCTACGATTTGTACGTGCGATGTACGTGTTCATAAATTGAATTGGAGTTGTACGTGCAATACATGTGTTTGGTCGGTGTTAAAAAATATTGAAAAATTATTTTGCACGTGCATTGCACGTTTAAGTAAGTAGAATTTTGTTTGTTTGTTTGTTTTTGTTGTAATTAATAGGAGAGTTAAAGTTGAACGTGCAACACACGGATTTGTATGTTGACAAATTACAACTCCAACTCTCCCATTATATATACAAGTATCAGACACGTGCACACGTGCACGTGGAAAAAATTGAAGGATAATGAAAAGGGTAAGAAGAAAATAATTTCCAAACCGATCCACTTCCGGAAATATTTACAAAACAGGTCTACTTTATAAAAACATTTACCAAAGTTAGTCCATAATTAAAAAGAAAATAATTTTCAGACTGAGCCACTTTCGAAAATATTTACCAAACAGGTCTATTTTCGAAAATATTTACCAAAGTAACCCAACCTGTGCGTTGCACGGGTTGGTAGAAGGACAAATTACACTAAGGGGTTCTCCCATTATAGTATTAGAGACTAGTAGTTTACACGTGCAATCCACGTTATAATAAATATAGTTTTTTAAAATAGTTATGCACATGTGTTACACGGATGGTAGATTGACAAAACATTTACAAATGACACTAAGGCCTTCTCCCATTATAATATTAATTATAGATTATTAGAGATGCTTGATTTATCAAGTCAAACGCCAAATGCTTCAATTTTCATGACTTATTATTAATCTATCTTGATTCATATATACCAATGTATATGTAACAGGTACAGCTTAGTGTTCAACTAATAACTTGCCGTGTTCTTTAAATTTTACATCTTCGGGTTTACAAAACATTAATCCTAGGATGGTTGAACCCTTTCATAACCCATAAGATCAGCGAAATCTCTATCAGTAATACCTATTTTGATGTGGATTTTACATTTTTGCTTGTATGGTAGTATTGGCCTGTTCATGTCTATGCATATTAGGATACAGGTGGTGCATCTTGGTATCGGCGTTATTTCGAAGTAAGAGCATCTATAGTCGTGGGCTAAATACCCAAAATTTGGAAAAATATCAAAAAAACGAGCTGCAGTCGTCGTCCAAATACCCAAAATTTGGGTGTACGATGAACAGTTCGTTGCCAAATATAGCAGACGATTTGGCAATAACCAAAATATAGCTAACGAATCATTTTACTTCGTCCGTCAGAGTTGACGAAAGATAAAACTTCGTCTCGTAGGTGAGACGTACACAAAGTAGGAGAGACGAAGGATTAAATAGCGTTTGAAAAAAGAAAAAAAAAATTAAAAAATGTCAGAGACGGACGATTATACATCGTCAATTGCAAATATTAGCTAGATGCCAAAAGTAGATTGACGGGAGATTATATCCCGTCCCAGGCCAAAATTTGATTTTTTTTTTTTTTTTGTCTTTTAGTGCTTATTTTTTTTTTTTAAAAAAAAAAAAAAGAAAACATAGTCAACGAACGGCGAATTATAACCCATCCGAAGAGATTGACGGTGTAATATTTCCCGTCTTTGGATTTTTTTTTAAAAAAATAAAAATAAAAATAAAACATAGTCAACGAACGGCCTATTATACACCGTCCTAGGAGATTGACGGGAGGTAATATCCCGTCTTTGGGTTTTTTTTTTTAAATTTTTTTTTAAAACAAAGTCAACGAACGGCCTATTATACACCGTCCGAGGAGATTGACGGGACATTATATCCCGTCGTTGCTTATTTTTAAAAAAAAAAAAAACAAATTTGGAAGCAGATGATAGATAATCTTCCGTCTTTTAAAGAAAAACAAACGACGAATCAAATATAGCTTTGAACGACTGCAGCAACATTCTTTTTTCCTATTTTTTAATTGCTATTTACCCAAAATTTGGCAAGAACCACTACAGATGCTCTAAGAGAGTAAACTAGAAAATTAGCAACAAACCTTTAAAGATGCTCCATCAACATCAGGTTGTACTGCCAGTTCTTTGCAATTTGCTCCATTTACTGAACCTGCAAGAATCATGATATCATTCAATTGTGTTCGATTCACCAACTTCCAAAAGGAATAGACTTTTCACATTCATTCAAAATGAACAGTTAATGATATGCATTGGCCTCCTTTCAACATAATAAATTAAATTAAAAGTCAGTAGTAATGTATCAATAGTAGGGGGAATGAATATACCTCCATAAATGATCCTAGTTGATGGAGCAACTTGATCACTTTTCAAGCCACTTTCTTAAGCCAGCATGAACCTTCAAAGCAAAACATACACGGAGTAAAGGCAGTTGGCTGGATTAATGAATATAAAGGCTTCACATGTGTGAAATATATTTCTTCCACTTGCATTGAACATCCAGAAAATTGGTCTAAAGAAATGTACACCTTCAAACACCATGTGGGTGGAGCACTACATTTCTGTGATATAAGATAAGTCTTTTCAAAAGAAATATTAAGTGAATTTACTGATAGGTTTTTTTTTTGAGGGAAAATGTGAAATCTGACCACCGTATTTTATTAATAAGAGCTTAACGAAACAAACCCAGAGTACTGGGCCAAAGTACAAACTACAGGCAGAAAATAAAATATACTGATATTTGAGTCGGATAGACTGCATTACTATGAGCAATATGATCCATGATGACAAAGCTACGACGATTAGCTTAGTTTAACTTTTCCCATGTGAGCAGTACTAATGAAGAGGTGAACAGGAAAATCATTTAGGTGGTTTGGTTCTCTGATTGACCAGTTAAAGAAAAGCTAAAGAAAAAATAGCCATACAGTTGATACTTGTCAAATAGAATGAATACTTGTACTCTGTGTCTCATATTTTTGATGAATCGGATAGAGCTAAAAGCCTCCGGCCATCACAAAATATATTAATCAATAAAAACAGTTAATGTACAAACAAATAATCGCTGGCTTTACAAGTTGTAAAACAGAAAATAAGCATACAAAAATGAAATCAAAAAATGGCTGACTAATCCAGCAAAACAGGGAACTGCGCAACTCTGTGTCTCATATTAAATGCCCATTTTTCAATTACACGACTTAAAATGAAAGTTTTCTTCCCAAAATGCCCATATTAAACATATATCTCCGTTCATTCTCTCTCCTGTCGCATAATAGGTTATTTCTCTTTTTCGACAAGTGAAGTATTGATTGCTTTAGAGCATCCACAGTCGTTTGCTATATTTTTCAAATTCTCATTTTACGAGAAACAAGTCGCTGCAATCGTTTGCTATTTTGCCAAAATTTGACAAAATAGCTACAGCCGCTTCTTATTTTTGAGAAGCTAGAGTGTGATTCTCAAATTATAAGAGACGATACATGTTGTCTCGTCCCTTTTTTTTTTTTAATCACGTCGGACGAGACAACATGTATCGTCCCAATTTTTTTTTTTCGTTCAAATGATCGAACGGTCAGATTCGTCGAGAAAAAAAAATTCAATTTCACCTCGGACGAGACAACTTGTCGCATCTCAAGCTAAAAAGCTTGGGACGGGACATGTCCCGTCCTGGTTTTGTGGCCAAGTTTAGTGGTAGGTTTAGGCTTTTAATTAGGTTTAGTCTTTGATTAATTAGGTTTAGATTATATTTTAATATTTAATTTATTTAATTAACATATTTTAATTGTTAATTAGTTATTAATTAAATCTTTTAATAAAAAAAAAATTAACGGACGAAACAAGTTGTCTCGTCCTACTCAAATTTTAGAAAAAAAATAGCAAACGACTACTGCAGAAGATTTGGCTATTTGCTATTACTGTAACTGCCATTTGCTTAAAAATGAGAAACACCATTGTGGATGCTCTTATGTACCACAAATATGATGAAATATACTCTTAAATTGCTCAAGGGGGTAATCTTGGGAAACATTGATAAAGAGACACTACATTAGTGAAATCTTTAATCATAGTATAATTACAGCAACACAAAATAATTGTCCTTAATATCCAAATTACAACCGACTTACAATTAGCAACAAAATGTATTCTAGTTGGTGTAGGCGACAATTGTCAGGCAATTTTATAATTTGGACTCTACTTTGACCTTGGTGGGTCAAAGTGAGGAATGAATGCCTTTGGTTTCTTTCATGTCAGAGGGCTCGCAGGGATCAGGTACGACGTCTATCCTCATTGCGAGGTTGCAGTGAGAGTCATCGAGGGTGAAGCAAGAGCATGAGAACGAGGACTCAATCTTGACATGGAGTTGTCAGATTGGTGGAATACCTGCGATGTCTCTAATATGGTGCTTACACTTGTCGTTTGGGTCACTGCTGGGGACGATGAGGGAGAGCGTACAATAGTTGGAGAGGACAAACGATGTACAAGCGAGAGACTAAGTGAGAGAGTGAGCCCAAATTGGCACAAAAAAGTTGTTCTGATGGAGGCGGCCGATCAATAGGACTATATTTCGTTGCATTTTTTGTTTGTTGGTTAGAGCATATGAGTTCCAGAACCCAGCCTGTTGGGATCTGAACTTCATAAGCTTTATTTTTTAATGTATATTTTGTTAAACTCTCTTTAATGAAAAGAAGGAGGTTTTTACCCACCGTTTAACGATAAAAATAAAAAAAACACAAAATAATGAGCCAGGACTCAGTAGTCAGGAGAACCAGTTAACCTAACCTACTGAAAGTTTTGATAGTTTTATATAGAACTTTTCTTATGCAAAATGGGTAGCAGTGCATGCTCCAATTAAAATGGTCTGGCAAAATTCCTGAATCAAGATGTACACTCAAAACCAACCCTCTAAATCAGGAGTAAGCTAGCAAAATTTTCCAAGGTGGGCAAAACTAAATAGTAATTTTTTTCCATTTTCCTTAAACATATATAAATCAAAGGAGAACAGAGAACTCGAACATTTAAGTACAACATATATTCCAAGAATGTTATCATATCATTAAGAGAGCGCTGAAGTAGAAACCCATTAGTAAAGTGAGTCAAATAAAATGCAATCGAAATGAAAGCTTTTATTCTGTGGGCTGTGTTATGACTGCCGCAATTTTGAAGCAGCATGCTCAGCTGACGATGATGATAAGAAGATTCTGAACTAACCTTTCTTTGAAAGTGTGGTTCTATTTGTTGATTTTTACTATTATAACTTCAATTGGATGATTTATAAGAACATGTAGACTGCTACATGTGTTATACATGCCTGTTATGTTATGACCCAAATTGCTCTTAGGGCTCATTGGGCTTAGTATTTTCATATATGTAATACTTAGAATCAAATGAATACTAATCAACATTTTTGCCCTAATTCTCTCTTGAACAGCCGACATCTTCTTCTTCCTCTCTTCTCATCCATCTTCTCAAAACCCTAACAATCCACAACCCATTCAATCCTAACAAACTGGTATCAGAGCCCAACACCAAACTCCTGATCCCTACTCCCAATCACTTCCGCTACCTTCTCCCGACCACTTCCGATCCAGATCCGGCCAACTGACCGTCCAGATCAGTCCCGATCACTTCCGCCTTTCTTGGTCAGTAGAGGTCTTCTCAGATCAGTCCGGATCAGTCCGGATCAGTCCGGATCAGATCAGTCTTCTCAGATCAGTCCAGAATCGGTCCAGATCAGTCTTCTCAGATCAGTCCAGATCTCCATCCCGGTTGCTGATTGATTCCGGAGGTATTCATCCCGCAGCACTACTTCGTCTGAGCGTTGGAGGAGGAAGGATATCAAGAAGGAAGGTTTGATTTTTGTGATTTGAGTAATTAATTTTTGGGGAAGAAATTTTTGGTGTTTTGTTGAATTGGGTTCAAGAAATTTGTATGGATATGTCGGGAAAATATGATATTAAGAAGTGTGATGGGAAAACGAGTTTTGCATTATGGCAAGTGCGTATGGCAGCGATTTTGTCGAGCCAAGGCGTTAAGGATGCCATTTTTGGTCGAGAAAAGTTGATTGATGCGGTGCCGGATAAGAAATGGAGAGAGATGGATAATAAAGCGCTCTCTATTATCTAATTGTGTTTGAGCGATTCGACATTGCAAGAGGTCCTATCGGAGAAGACCGCTAAGGCTTTGTGGGAGAAGTTGGAGAACATCTACATGAAGAAGTCCCTCACCAATCGACTGCGGTTGAAGTTGCGCCTCTACACTCTTCGCATGGTTGAAGGTACATCAATTTCCGATCATATTACGGAGTTTGCATCTATTTTGAATGATTTAAGTAAGATTGATGTTAAGGTGGAGGATGAGGACCAAGCCCTTTTGTTATTATGCTCATTGCCCGCATCATACAAGGCGTTTAGAGACATGTTGATTTATAGTAGAGATAAAATTTCTCTAGAAGATGTTAAGAGCAATTTGCAAGCCAAGTTGCACATTGATAGTGAGATGACCAATAATGAGAAAGGGAGCCAAGGTGTTGGTTTAGTTGTTGATCGAGGTAGGTCATGGGACCGAAACTCGAAAGATACAAGGACCCGTTCGAAGTCTAGGCACAAGAATTTGACGTGCAACTATTGTAAGAAGAAGGGACACATTAAGGCCGATTGTTTCAAGCTCAAAAATAAACAAAAGGCGGATAGTAAAGGTTCTTCTTCGGAGGAGGCCAATGTGGCTGAATGTGACACGGTTGATACTCTTTGTGTGACAGATACTAATGTTGATGATATGCATTGTTGGGTGATGGATACGGGTCATGGGGAACAACAATATGTGTAAGGTTGCCGGGATTGGTTCAGTGACAATTAAGTTCCATGATGGAAAGGTCCGAAGGTTGACGGGTGTGAGGCATATACCCGATTTGTCTAAGAATTTGATTTCTTTGGGGTCTCTTGAAGAAAAGGAGTGTAAGTTCCAAAGTGAAGGTGGAGTCCTTAGAGTCTCTAAAGGGGCTCTCACAATCATGAAGACGAAGAGAATTGGAACTCTTTATTTCTTGCAAGGTTCCACGGTCACGGGCTCGGCCGCCATTGCACGTTCGGGTACTATGTCGGATGAGGAGACTACTAGGCTTTGGCATATGAGATTGGGGTATATGAGCGAGCGAGGAATGACCATTTTGAGTAAGAGGGGCTTGTTGTGTGGCCAATGCACGGGCAACTTGGAGTTTTGTGAGCATTGTGTATTTGGCAAGCATAAGAGGTTGTGCTTCTCCACGGCCATTCATTCGACCAAGGGAACACTTGACTACATCCATTCGGATCTTTGGGGACCTTCTCGTGAGCCTTCCAAAGGTAATGGTTCTCGTTATATGCTTACTTTCATTGATGATTTCTCAAGGAAAGTTTGGGTTTATTTCTTGAAAGAGAAAAGTGATGTGTTTTGCACCTTCAAAGAATGGAAGTCACTTTTGGAGAACCAAACGGGAAGGAAAGTTAAGAGGTTGAGAACCGATAACGGTTTGGAGTTTTGCAACCGTGAGTTTGACAATTTTTGCAAGGCTGAAGGGATTGTTCGGCACAAGACGGTGGTCAACACTCCACAACAAAATGGTGTTGCAGAAAGAA
The DNA here is from genome assembly GCA_017893485.1 of Hemerocallis citrina. Taxonomy (NCBI): domain Eukaryota; kingdom Viridiplantae; phylum Streptophyta; class Magnoliopsida; order Asparagales; family Asphodelaceae; genus Hemerocallis; species Hemerocallis citrina. Next base: position 468,592,857 of record CM030358.1, on the reverse strand, counting down.
TGAATAGGACACTACTTGAAAGGTCTAGAAGTATGCTTTCAAATGCGGGTTTGGGTAAGGAGTTTTGGGCGGAAGCCATTAACACATCCTGCTATTTGGTGAATCGATCTCCTACCACTTCAATTGAGTTGAAGACACCCGAAGAAGTGTGGTCGGGTAAAACGGCCGATTATTCGAATTTGAGGGTGTTTGGTTGTCCCGCTTATGTACATGTGAATGAAAGAAAGTTGGAGCCTAGATCGAAGAAGTGTATTTTTGTTGGGTATCCCAGAAATGTGAAGGGGTATAAGTTGTGGTGTCCCGAATCATCCAAATTCCTTATTTCAAGAGATGTCATTTTCAATGAGTCGGCCATGTTGAAGACAAATGATGTTGCAGCCGAGCCGACTATTAAGGAGAATGAGAAGGTTGAGAAGAAGGTGGAGTTTGAGGTGCCGGTCCAAGAAGGTGATGATTTGATCTCACATGATGATGTCAATTTGGAGGAAGCCCAAGAAGAGGTACAACCATATGCATTGGCAAGGGACCGAGCTAGAAGAGAAACAAGACCACCTACAAGGTATGGATACTCCGACTTTGCTTATTGTTTGGCAATTGCAGAGGATGTGGAGTATTGTGAGCCATCTTCCTACAAGGAAGCCATTTCTTCTAATGATGCGGCCAATTGGGTTGCCGCTATGAATGAAGAGTTACAATCTTTGCAACAAAACGAGACTTTGTCTCTTGTGAAGCCTCCGAGTGGTAAGAGGGTTGTGGGTTGCAAGTGGGTGTTTAAGAGGAAGATTGATGGCTCAAATCTCGCAGATTTTCGATACAAGGCAAGGCTAGTGGCTAAAGGGTACAGTCAAGTCCAAGGTGTGGACTTCAATGATGTGTTCTCTCCTGTAGTTAAGCACACCTCCATTCGAGTTTTGCTCTCTTTGATGGCAATGAAGGATTTGGAATTGGAGCAAATGGATGTGAAAACTGCCTTCTTGCATGGTGATTTGGAGGAGCAAATTTACATGAGCCAACCGGAGGGTTTTGAGGTTGCGGGAAAGGAGGACCGTGTGTGTCTTTTGAAGAAGTCCCTTTATGGCCTTAAGCAATCACCGCGACAATGGTATAAGAAGTTTGACTCATTCATGGTGAGTATTAATTTTCATCGTTCCAATTATGATAGTTGTGTTTACTTCAAGAAGTTGGATGGTGGGGATTTCATTTACTTGTTGCTCTATGTGGATGACATGTTGATTGCATCCTCAAACTTGAAAGAAGTTAGGAGGTTGAAAGAGCAACTAAGTTCGGCATTTGAGATGAAAGATTTGGGGGCCGCCAAAAGGATTCTCGGGATGGAGATCACAAGGGATAGGTCCGAGAGAAAATTATTTCTTTCACAAAAGAGCTTTGCCGAGAAAGTGCTACGCCGTTTTGGTATGGAGAAAGCGAAAGTTGTTTCAACACCTCTTGCGGCGCATTTCAAGCTTTCGGCCGCTTTAAGCCCAAAATCCGATGATGAGAAGAAATATATGGAAAAGGTTCCATATTCAAGTGCAGTCGGGAGTCTCATGTATTTGATGGTGTGCACTCGACCCGACATTACTCAAGCCGTTAGTGTGGTAAGTAGATATCTCTCTTGTCCGGAGAAAGGGCATTGGGAAGCGGTGAAGTGGATCTTCCGCTATTTGAGAGGTACTATTGATGCTTGCTTAGAGTTTGGTAATGGCAAGAAACTGACGAATTTTGTGGATGCGGATTTTGCGGGTGATTTGGATAAGAGGCGTTCCTTGACAGGTTATGTTTTTACCCTTGGAGATTGTGCAATTAGTTGGAAGTCTACACTTCAAGCCACCGTTGCACTCACAAGCACTAAGGCCGAATATATGGCAATTACTGAGGCTATTAAGGAGGCTATTTGGCTCAAGGCGTTTGTTGGTGAGATGTCTTCACTTGAGGGTCCTATTACGGTGTTTTGTGACAACCAAAGCGCGATCCATTTGACTAAGGACCGCATGTACCATGAGAAGACGAAGCACATTGACATTCAATACCATTTTGTTCGGGATGTGATCTCGTAAGGCAAGGTTGCCGTGAAGAAGATTGGTACCGAATCGAATTCGGCCGATATGCTCACAAAGCCTCTTCCAATTGCAAAGTTCAAGCTTTGTTCAAGTTTGATGTCGGTTTGTTTCTAGCTAGTTTGAGCTAGTTTTGTTTCTAGCATGTTGCTAGTTTGTTTTAGGTTATGTTTGCTTTATGTTTTAGTTTGTTTTAGATGCAATTTGGTTCAAGGTGGAGATTGTTATGTTATGACCCAAATTGCTCTTAGGGCCTATTGGGCTTAGTATCTTCATATATGTAATACTTAGAATCAAATGAATACTAATCAACATTTTTGCCCTAATTCTCTCTTGAACAGCCGACATCTTCTTTTTCCTCTCTTCTCATCCATCTTCTCAAAACCCTAACAATCCACAACCCATTCAATCCTAACAATGCCTTTTCATTGAAGTCAACTACTGAAAATTGGTTATCATTATTGTGCATTAAGCTACTACATGTGCATCTTCTGTACGGTAGTGTTGAGCAATAAAATATTATTGAACTTCTTGATATATTCAAAGATACATAATAAAAAAACATAGATACCTATAAATAGGCTATAAAACTTGGGCATAAAAAGTCCTCTATCATTCCAAATATGGATAATATATATCAACCCACATATAAATATTCTCAAACCACATACGAAATATTAACTAAATCTAAAATATCTTATCATGTATTCCAACAGGTAGAATTTATGGTTTCTTATCGTGACAAACATGCACCATTGCGGCTTTTGGTGTTCGGCTCATGTAGTTGGATGGTTTTTTGATCATGTATTTTGGTTTCTTGTATCAGGAGATATGTATTTTTGTGTTTCAGTGGGGTGGGTCAATACCATGTAAGGTGGGGGGACTCAGTTTCTAACAGGAAATGACCATCATGGCCCGCTTGTGGTATACATGAACATCATTGTCTGTTACTTTGTGTTTTGAATTTTGCTAAAAACTTTTAAATGAAACTTGGGGGGCCTTGACCAACCTATTATGATAATAAAAAAAAACAGGTAGAATTTATTTAGGTACATAAAAATTGCATTGTGTGTGCCAAGCAACAACACTGTTTATTTTCTATGATAAACCTATATTTGGTAAGTAGTAGCCTTAGTGGCTAGTAGCCTAGGTACTACTTATTGCTTTTGTTTTTAATTTGGGAAAAAGGTTGGCAAATCTACACTGTTAACTAGACATTAGAGTGATAAAGGGGGGCAAATGAAGGCCGAGTGATAAAATTACCCAACACTGGAACTACTTCTTACATGTCTTTCCAAATACTAAGGTGGGCAGTTGCACACCTTAAGACCTACATGCATCCACCTCCGTTAACAAGGCAAATTTAAGCATGGCCCGTGCAAGCAAATTACTACCAAAACATCAGGGAACAGCTAAAGTGAAAGAGCTATCTGTTACAATTCCATCCCAATCTATAGTTAGAATACGAAGTCTCCATTAAATTTTAGAAATTTAGACGTCCATTAAGATTTTCACAACTTGGCTGTAAAATGATGAATCAATAGATGATTTATCAAGCAAACTAAGAAAAATGGCATGCATATCAAGCTGAGAATGAAATAGCATCACAAGCCATGTCACACGCACAGCAAGGAAATGAAAAGGCAGGAGAAAAGAAAGGAAATTTTGCTTCGTGACAAATCAAACAAAGTGCACCATCTTTAAAAGAGATAAAAATTCATAGAATCGAAGAGGTTCATTAATAATACATGCAATTGCATTTATCTGTGCAGCAACAACATCCATGGTTGATCCTGATTCTCGCTGCGCAAGAGTCTCACCAACACAAGAAATCACCTTAAGCCCTTGAGATAGTGCTATGCAACCAACTCCCCAAATTTGTGGGCAAGGAAAATTTATTTATTTTAATGCAGTTCACTACAATAATAGTTCATAGACTACCATATGGAAATGCAAGAGAAGTCAGATGAAAATGAATGGCTGTAGTGAAAATTTTGCCGTACTGACCCAACTTTTTGAAAATATTTGGCACCCTGACCCACTTCCGAAAACAATTAGCGATCTGACCAAGTTTTGGACACATCAGTATAAACCGTTATTGGAAATAACGGCATAGGTTATTTACATGCCGTTATTTTCAATAACGGCATCTATTTTACATTTTTTTCCGGCATCAGTATATTTCTCTTACAAGTGTGAATATTCTAACTTTAAAAAATTCTAAGTGTGAAAAAAACTTATAAATAATGCCGTTATCCCCAATAACGGCATTCGAATGACTGATGCCGTTATTGGAGATAACGGCATCAGTTATATATAAATGAACTCTTGCCGTTGTTTGGATACAGAGAGGATGAATAATAAGTTAATTTTTTTTAAAAAAATTTATAACTGATGCCGTTATTTGGAATAACGACATCAGTTATAATTTTTTTTATAAAAAATTAACTTATTCGTCAAAGAGAATGAATAATAAGTTACTTTTTTATATAAAAAAAATTATAACTGATGCCGTTATTCCAAATAACGGCATCAGTATTGAGAATACCATTATTTGAAATAACGGCATCTGTTATAAGGTTTTCACACTTACAATTTTTTCTCTAAATGGATACTACAAGCTGTCGAAAAACAAAATAACCTATACCGTTACTCCAAATAACGGCATGACACTTTTTTAAATATAGATGCCGTTATTGAAAATAACGATACGTAAATAACCTATGCCGTTATTTTCAATAACGGTTTATGCTGACGTGTCCAAAACTGGATCAGATCGCTAATTATTTTTGAAAGTGGGTCAGAACGCTAAATATTTTCAAAAGGTCGGTCAGTACAGCAAAATTTTCGGCTGTAGTCCACAGGGAATATTCTTCATTTATCTATTTATCTTACACAGAATTTGAGCATTTTTTTTTGGCACTAATCCCTATATTTCCTACCCGTCAGACAAGTGAGGCTCAGAGAAACAATAAATCAAAGAGGTGGCATAATTGGTAGTAGCATGATTGGGCATAAATTATAAAGGTCTTCCTAACTATTCAAGGACAGTGAATATCATGTTATATGCACCAAAAGAAATACAAATCAAGCATGCAGTATGCCCAAGCAATATAATGACACTCTGTGCTTGAAAATACCATCGGCAGAAAATTCATGTCTCTCTATCTGTTAACCCGGAAGGGTAGTCAGCATCTTTGTGTACCCTAGTGCATGTGGCAATGAAGACAGACAACAGCAACCCCTACTGCTGTTGGTGCCATAGGGGCGAGGTACGACAATCATTGGATACGAGTGTGGTGGGTGTGGAGTTTGTAAAATTTTATGTACCCTAGTGCATGTGGCAATGAAGACAGACAACAACAAATTTTATGTTGTTGAATAAAATTTGGTCTCTAATCAATCATTGGACAGGTACGACGGGGGCGGGAAAGAAGCTTCGCATGGATAATGCGGGGTAAAACAGTGTTGGACTGCTGGTGCCGCCATCCGCATTGACTACAGCTTGAGGTGGTAGAGGAGAAGGGGGGTTCTTCTTCTTTTTTGGTAGCTTTACGAGTGTTGGGGAGTTTTGACACTTGTATATGTATTTTGTCTACTTGTTGGAGTACGAGTGTGGTGGGTATGGAGTTTGTAACTTTTATTTCTCTGCTTGTAGATGTATTTTGTCCACTTGTTGGAGTACGAGTGTGGTGGGTGTGGAGTTTGTAACTTTTATTTCTGTGTTTCGTTAACGTTTTATTAATGAGAATAACAGCAACCCCTACTAGAAAACCTTTTCTGATCTGAAAGTATTTAACTTTTCACTTAAATAAAATAAAAATCAACTGAAATATATAAGATCAAGAGCATTTAGAAGTAAGCAACAAAAAAGGAGGCTATATAAGATACCTAACATCAAAATAAAGAATGATTTAAGTTTTTTAAAAAAAGTCAAATTGTCAATGAAGATATAAATAAAAATTTCCACGGTGATTTCTTATTACACTAATCGCAAAGAAACACATCGACATTGCCAAAGCTAACGAATGAGAGTCAAGAGCATGAAAATACTTTACCGCTGCACTGAAAGGAAGCAACCTATTGCAAACGGAAGTATCAAAAGGAAGAACAATACATGAAACTTAAAGATTGATATAACCTAGAAGTCTAAAGTTTGGATATTATTTATTAGGATTACTTTCAGTACACAACCAAGTTATGAAACAAGGTACAGATTATAGCAAGGCGCTATCGGTTCACATACAAGCATGCTGAATATTCATCTGCAAATGATATTCTAGATTTCATAGAGACGCACTTTGGCAACTTACCTCATTTGATTCACCTAACAAAAGCCTTTGTTCAGAGTGACCCAAAAGGACCCACGAGATCCCAAGATTGACAAGCATCTCTGCACTGCATGACAAACAAGAAAATCAATGTAAATTATAGTAATGAAACAGAAATTCTCTCAAGTGAGCACGTGGACTATTTGTCATAAAATATACAACAACAAAAAAAAAACAAAGCCTTTTTCCCAACTAGTTGGGGTCGGCTACATGAATCCTGATTTTCCATTCTGCTCAGTTTAGCGCAATATCTTCAGTAAGGCCACAAACTATCATATATTTTCTCACCTTTTCCACCCAAGTAAGTTTAGGTCTTCCCCTACCCTTAACTCTACCTTCAATACTTATCAAATCACTCATTCTAACGGGCACTACTAGGTCTATGTGTGACATGTCTTAACCACATGAGACGATTCTCTCTTAATTTATCTTGGATAGGAGCTACCTTTACAATGTCTCGTATATGCTCGATTCTAACTCTATCTTTTCTGATTTTACCACACATCCATCTTAGCATTTTCATCTCCGCTACACTCATTTTTTAGGAGATGTTGTTTCTTTGTAGCTCAACACTCTGCTCCATATATCATTGCTGATCCTATAAAAAAAATCAACTTCAAAGGTATACGTTTGTTATACAAAACACCACTAGCGCTTCTCCACTTAAGCCATCCTGCTTGGATCCTATGTATAACATCTTCACAAATCTCCCAATCTCTTTGTATAATCTAGCCTAAATATCGGAAACGGTCTCTCTTAGATATCTCTTGACCATCAAGCTTCACTACTTCCTCATTTGTGTTCTGAATATCACGAAAATTACAACTCACATACTCTGTTTTAGTTCTGCTTATTCTAAAGCCTCTAACTTCCAAAATTTCTCTTCACAATTCTAATTTAGCATTGATTTCTACTATTGTCTCGTCCACTAAGACGCCATCATCGGCAAAAAGCATACACTAAGGCACCTCATCATGTATGCCTCACGTCAATTCATCCATAACCAAAGTAAAGAAGTAGGGATTTAAAGCCGAACCTTGGTGTAAACCTACTGTAATAGGAAAATCACTGGTCTCTTAAGTGGTTGTTCTAATTGTGGTCATTGTCTTTTCATACATATCCTTAATCACATCAATATACCGAATAATTACTCTTTTATTATTAAATGCCCACCATACTATGTCTCTAGGGACTTTATCATATACTTTTTCTAGATCTATAAACACCATATGTAGATCTTTTTTATTCTCCATATATTTTTCCATAAGTTTTCTCAGTACATAAATTGCTTCCATTGTTGACCTCCCAGACATAAATTCAAACTGATTTTCAGACACTATAGTTTCCAGTCTCAGTCTATGTTCGATCACTCTCTCTCAAAATTTTATCGTATGGCTCATTAATTTAATCCCTCGAGCAACTTTGTATACCTCCTTTATTTTTATATATAGGTACTAAAATACTCTTCCTCCATTCATCAGAAATTTTCTTGATCCTCAAAATTCTATTAAATAATCTTGTTAGCCAACACACTCCTACATCCAAAAGACACTTCCAAACTTCAATGGGTATACCATTCGGTCATAAAGCTTTTCCTATTTTCATCATTCCTAGAACGTTTGAACATTTGAGGTCTTAATTCTACGGAAAAACATATGCGATCCACTCTCCCTCAAGTCCTCTATGTATAAGTTGCCCACAATTTGTTTATTTAATTAACTTCTCAAAGTAATTTCGCTATTTTCCTTATTTTTCTCATCTTTTACTAGGACTCTTGAATCCTCGCTCTTAATACACCTAATTGTGTCCAAATCTTTTACTTTTCGGCAATGATGATAATGAAACTCCGCCATTGTCTGTCCCAAGCTAGTAATCCAGCCACAAATCGGGTAAGGAGGAGGGTTGTGTAAGGTAGTTGACAACCATCATAAAACTTTGTCAAATCCTATAAACATTAAGGATAAAATATACGCGCAAATATTAGGGCATTCCCTAGAAACGATGCGGTGTAACTGCCTCCGGGTGCTTCGAAAAATGTGCAAGAGGCGTTTTACAAGTCCATATTCATTATCATCAATACAGAAAAATGGACCCGTTTTACAAATCCTTCATAAAAATTATTATGACAAGTTTTCACTTAAAGAGAAGAGAAGACATTAAGATTGAAGAGAAGACATTAAGATGACGAGAAAAACTTGAAGAGAAGACATTAAGATTGAAATCAAGATGATCCAGAACAAGAAGTTCACTAAAATTATTGCAAAAACCTCTCGCTCTTATCAAGTGCAGTACAAAATTATTGATTCATGTCATGAAAAAATGTCTGGATTACAAATGGTTTTAGTTCATGGGTTTGTGATGAATAAAGCTTCAGGTGAACCAATTTCCTGAATTAGTCTCAATTGTTTCTAATCCTAATGTTATAGTTTTATCGCTTTTTTCTATTAGGAACAATACTAAGGAGTGGGATATTGCTTTTAGAAGTCTTTATCTACTGTTCACTATACTGAATATATAAATCTTCTTTCTGTATTTGAGTCATGCTTGGTTTTCTTGTTCTGATGTGAAATGGAAGTGGTCACTACTTTTTCTTATTTATATATATATATCTATATAATAAAATACAAAGAAAGCTATCAAGTGGCTCACATTCAATCCTTTCAAAATCAAAGGTCCAGATTTAAACTCACAAAACACATTTTTCCCCCAAAATTTTGAACCCCAAAATCAAATTTCCCCCCCAAAACAAAAAAACTCATTAATTTATTACTATCTCTCTCTTCTCTTTTTACTTTTTCATATTTCTCTCTCTCCCATTCTTTATTTATTTGCTTAGAAATTTAGATTTTAAGATTTCGGGTTTCTAATTTTCAGAATTTTCATGTTTTTTTAATTGCACATTTTATATTGAAAATAGCAAATATCTTTTCAACAGTTAAATTTTATCATTTTTCACACTTAAAGTTCTAAGAAGTTTGATTTTACATACCCATTTATAATTATTTTTCAACATATACTAATGGAAACATAAACTTTTGTTTACAACTAATTATTGTCCACAGCAATACTATTTGCAGGGTTAAAGATGGCACGAAAACAAGATTCTGGAAAGACAAGTGGTGTGGATGTAATTCACTTTTGAGCCTTTTTCCAGCAGCAGCAGAAGCGGTCCTAAATACTGATTCGTTGGTCTCAGACGTTTGGAAGAACTTCAAGCTGAGACTTGAGGTTAAGGATTCATTGGAACAGGTCGAGATTGATCAATTGCAAATGGTCAACAATTTCATTCGGATAGAAGGGAATTACACCCAACAATCGGAAGACGAAAGAAGGTGGATGTTGGAGGCCAGCGGAAAATTCTCAGTCTCATCACTATACAGAAGGCTGAATGATGGAGGTATTAGAAACGAGAGGACGACGGTGATCTGGGGTATTAACGCTCCTCCAAGAGTTAAAGTCTTTCTATGGTTGGTGGAGAACGATGCAATTCTTTCAAGGCTTAATTTGAGAAAGCGGGGAATCGTGGAAAGCGGGTTATGTTCCACGTGTATGTCCGTAGACGAAGACACGAACCATATTTTATTTAATTGTCATAGAGCTAGATGGGTATGGAGGGAAGTGGGTTCATCGTTCGGGGAGATACACTATCCGGGGTCGAGTACAGAGGTTTGGGGGGTTCTTAGAAATAACAGGAGTACAAAAGAGAGTAGACTAGAGTGGGAAACAGTTGGGGCATCCGTGTTGTGGAACCTTTGGCTAGACCGTAACGACTTCTGTTTTAATAGTGTCCGTCATTCTCTATCATCATTGCTGCATAAAATTCACATGTGTCGTTATGAATGGACAGGTCTCAACAGAGCTAGGAAGAAGATGCGTTCAGGAGAGGGGACTGAGTAGACACCAAGCAGGGGAACGATCTATTTTGGCAGGGGGTACCAGATGTGGGTCTGATGTTTTAGATACTGCTTTATTTAGATGTTCTTTGTTTGATGATCGGGTTGTGTTGCCCGTGTTAGACGCTTTTGGGTATTATTAGCCTACGGGCCTTATGTATCTTCTATTTCTGTTTCGTTAAGTTCTTTTTAATGAAGCGATGACTTCGGTCATCTTTTAATCAAAAAAAAACAACTAATTATTGTCATACCATTCAAACTTGAGCTACATAATTGTTGTTTTACTGTTTACAGGGCTTTTCATGTTTTATATCGTTCCGAAAACATGCCGTAGGCACGTGCCCATGGGTAAATCTTGTATATATATATATATATATATATATCGTGGTTGGAGCTCTTTTATGTTATCAAAAAAAGAAAAAAAAAACTTCAGGTAGACCATTAGCGAATATTGCAATTGGGACTAGCTTAAACACAGACCAGGTACCGGCTGATAACATCTAAACAAAAAAGATTACCATGAGCTTAACTTTATGACTGACAGTAGAAAGATATCCAAATAATCAGAATTTGCTTCTTAACTGTTAACTAGAATACAATCCTAAGAGCAAGAATCATATTTTATATACATAAACAAGTTCATGAAAAAGTATTTTTTTTCACGTTATATATCGTCCTATTGAGAATATGTGTACATCAATGCTTAAGGTATCAATTACAATCAAATAAAAGATTGAAAGCATTAGATTAGATATAAAAAAGTCAGTAATCAAATGCAATTTTAATGCAGTGATAGTAAATTTTTTTTTTTGATAAAAAGATGACTATGTCATCGCTTCATTAAAGAGTAATTAACGAAACAGGAATGGAAATACAAAGAATGCAGTGATAGTATTGACGTTATACTGTTGAAAATCAAATAAATTTAAATCAGAGAAGTAAACTATTCACAACAAAGGACTTACCTAATTTCTCCAATGAAAGTGCCTCCTCTCCTCACCCAACAATTTTGTGCAGCGACAGAGAAATCAGGCCACAGCAAACTCTTCACAAAGGAAAGGAACAAAATTGGAGGACTAACTACTACCTCTGCAAGAAGAGTCATATACTATGCATAAGTAGTGGCATTACAACTAGACCATACATCATGTCATTACCACTAAGTTATATGCAGATGGTGATGACTTTTGTTATATTTTGAAACATGCGGAATATTATAAGAAAAGTTCGAGATGGTATAGTCCGGTACAACAGAAGGTAACGACCACACTTCTTTAGGTGTAAGGACTCAAGTGAATGTAGCTGATACAAGGAAGACTTCTACTGAGAGTAGCATTCAGTTCATGGAATGCAATAATCCTGGGAATGTGAATCCTAGAAATTATGCATTACTGTGTCTCCATCACAATCGCAAATATTTGTTACACTACACAACTTTCCGGGAGTTCTGCATCTCAATCATACTTTTCAAGAATCATCTTTCAATCCTTCACATAATTAATTAGTAAAACTTAAAATGATTAATTTTCAAAATGCAAGTAATATAGGGAAAACATTGTTAGTTATTTACTAGCAAATATACAATACGATCATTACAAAGTAGATTTATTTGCAAGTTCCTGCACGTGTCTTTTCTTTACACCTATTTTGTGATCCCAATACAGAAAGACAGAAATTGCAGAAATCCTTAGAGGTATACATGGCAAGTCCTAACACTTTAGCATCCCTCAAGGCTGGAAATTTTACATACCCAAGGTCATCGATGAAATTAGATTGACCCCTATTACGGGAACTTGATTGACCCTGGCAATCTACTATTCACAGAGATCCTAAATTGTGAACTTGTTACACTAATCCATATGTATGTGTATGTGTGTGTGTCAGCGCATGCGCGCCATTCAGCTAACATCTATAAGCAAGGAGGCAAGGGGACACACACGATTCTCAACTTCAGGTAGCACCAACCTAAGTCCACTACTTCAGTAGCAAAAAAGAACCACTATGAGTCAATCAACTCAATCTCAATCTCAATCTCAACCCCAATCATAAAGAGTGAACTCCAATTAACTTAAAACATAGAGAGAGTGACTTCCCATGGCAATCTTCTATCTGCAGAATCCTAAATTGGGATTATACCAACAGCATATGAAACGCTGCCTAAGAAGGATTTAACACGTATAATATAGTCAAAAGATCGCCCTTAGCAGCGCTAAATGCAGCTAAATGGAGAAATATGATTCATATGGTATAAGCTAAATAGAGAAATAGGATGTATGTGGTATAAGGTATATGATATGTATATACGTATTATGTATGTATGTACGGCCGTGCACAATTCAGCATTCACGTGCAAGCCTTGGTTATAATTCGACCCACCATCTTAAAGATCGCCACTGCACATTCCATCCTCGAACAAATCAGTTCCATCCTCGAATAAATCAATGCAAGATAAGTAATTGCACACAATAATGGAATTAAAACCAAAAAAAAAAAGTCCTCCCCACAATTCTCAACTTGAGCATGTACCAACCTCAGACCACTAGTTCACTACCTGATATGGGATAAATTAAGCAGCACCAACCAGAGCCCTCTGATCTCCTCTAGATCCTCCCCTCTGTGATCATCAGGCCAGCTACAGTCCAATGGGCCTCAGCCAGCTCAGGCCCATGGGCAAACGGGTCCAACCCGGCCTGCCAGAGCGCCAGACCCGTTTACCCCTGCCTATAAATACCAACCTCTCTCCTCACTTTCAAAGGTAATCAATCTCTCCCCACCTGACCCTAGCTGCCCAGTCTCTTTTCCAGTGACTGACTAGACCGTCCGTGTGCAGGTACAGAAGACCTAGCCGAGCCGAACTCTTGGATCCGAACCGAGCATCCGTCCCCACCTCCGATCACCTCCGCGCTCCTACTTCCGAACCGCTCCCGCTACCCGGGGTCGGACTGACGCCAGTATTGCGTAGGGACCTCCACTATACAAATTGAGAGAACTCACATCTGTTGCCCCCACACTCCCAAAAACAAACCGCATCACTAACCAAACTGAAGCCGCTACAAATGAATCAACTCAATCCCAATCATATCGAGTAACCCCCACTTCACCTAAAACATTGAGTAAACCCCAATTCACTACAAACCCCAAGTCCACTTCCCTGTAATTCCTCCCTTACTCCATTCAAACAAATCACTCTCAAACCCTCGAAACTCGCATTATCCCTCAAAAAAATCTCGCCTTTTTCACCCAAACAAAACCAATAATTTCCATAATTAAACCCTAATTTTCAAGAAATGAATCTCATACCGACGTCATCTTCTGACGGCGCCTCCGCCTCGTTCAGTGACGTCACTATCTTCTTCACCTCCTCAATTGTCCCATTCTGCAATTAATTCAAATAAAAATGTAGAAATATGCAATATTAGGGTTTGCAAATAAATCCCAAAATTCCAACTTTTAACGAAAGATTAATACAGTGAAGAAGTCTAGAAGATTACGCATTTCCAGTTGCCGCCGACAAGAATATTCTGCCCATTTCGTAACGGCGTTGACGGCGGTGAGTACGGCGTTCGAGTGAGAGAAAAGGGAGGGAAATTCAGAATGGCACGTGCAATACGCGTAGAGTTGGGTTTTAGTGATCGTGATGGATACAACTCGATAAGAACCCGACCGGAAATTAATTAATTAATTAATAATTAAATTAAATCTGGTTCATAATTAACACGTGAGACATGCGAGTATGCGACTCCCTAAAGTTAACCGCGACCAACGAACCTGGCCCAAATCGCGGCCCAATTCAAAACCCACCTCCAGTTTTAAGCCGAGGTCATTCTCGTCATTTAATACCTATATAAACCTCATCATTTCCCTTCAAAAATTTCGCTCCTTCCCATTTCATCAAACACCTCGTCGTCGCCTTCCCCAAAAAATCCCCCCCAAAATTCCCCCCCAGAATTCCACCTCAAAATGCGAAATTTCCCTCGAAATTAGGGCATCTCAACGCGGATTTTGGACTTGGGCGGCGGAATTCGGGCGAATTTTGGGGGATTCGATCGATGTTGGTGGCGAACGAGTTTAGGGTTCCGATCGGGGAGAGGAAGAGTCCGGCGCCACCGCCGCCTCCTCCGGAAAACTACATCCGGGCGGTGAAGGTGGGGATGTGCGCGACGGCGGCGGCGATGGCGGCGGTGGTGGGGAATGGTGGGGAGGTGGAGAAGGTGAGGGTTTTGAGCCATGAGAGCGAGCACGATTTGGGGATGATGGTGAGCGATTTCTTGGAGAATGGGAATGGGAGCAGTGGGGGGGAGTCGTGTTGGTATAGCAGTGATAGCGAGTCGGGGTTGGCGGATATCCATCATTTAGCCGAGAGGATCTTGGTTAGTATCTTGTTGTTCTGGTTTATGGATAAAATTTTGATTTTTAGGTAATGTGAAAGAGAATACCAAGTAAAGGTGGGATTTTGGGGAAAACCAAACCGAAAAGTTTGTTGTTTGGTTTTTTGGCTAATGGAATGTTTAAAATGGGATATAAATTAGAAAGGGGGCTAGCTAACGGATTTAGGAATTCGTATGATTTACGACATCTTTAACCGTTTAACTTGACTAAGAAGCAACAAACAAATATTCAATTAGTTATATGAGTCGAATGAGTACTTATGTTGTTTTCCCCATAGAATTATGCCATTTCACCATGTAGAGGTTGCACCGACTTGAGTAGAAGTGTGTATCTGATCACGTACACAATATATGTATAACACTTAGATTTGATTTTATGTTAATGTGGTATAATGTTTGTGAGAAATTTTGAGCTCTTTATTGCATCTAATGGATATGGTGATTACTGGATTGGTACAGTTGAGAATCTTTGGAAAACGAAAACGAAAAACTTGTTGGTTGGGTTTTGGGTTATGAGATTTGGAAAAAATGGGGTTTTGATTAGAAAGGGAAGTAGATAATCAATCATGGATTACGAGTTACGGCATCTTAAACTATTTAACTTAACCTTTGCTAATGAGATAAAGAACAACACTTAATTTATATTGTTGAAGTAGAGTATGTCATTTTACCATTTTGAGGTTGCGCCAACTTGAGTGAAAATAGGTATTTAATAAAATATACATGAAATGTATACCAGTAGGAAGGATATCACTTTGATGATTTATTTGTGGATAGGATGCGAAGTAGAGGATATGTATGACAAATTTTGTGGGTACTTGATGATCATTACCATGATTTCTTTCACCGTTGAGTTGAGGCCTGGGGATACTTGAGCAAGGGTTTTTATATTGTATTAAAAAAGTTAAATGGTGATGATGGTGATTTGGACTTACATTTGGATTAATTTTATAATGTTCTTTTATTTAGACTAATTATCCCTTGTGTAGAGTCATATTTATGCTGGCATTCCTCTGTGTCTTATTTTCTTCATTGATTTGAATTATGTTTGCCAAGTTTCCTGTGAATGAGATTCTTTAGATAATTAATGTTACAATTAAAATGAATAAATTTTGGTTAGTCATGAATAATAATGTTGATTTCAGGACTCTTGCTCTTAACCAATTGACAAGCATCTCTGAAAATGGTGGTTAATATTCTTGTTTATGAAGAGCTGCAATTTATGGAAATTTGATGGTAGGTTTTTGGGTAAAATTTGATGATACTTTTTCATGTATATAAACTGTATTTTTTGTTCGTCTGACTCTACATTTGGTGAGATGAGTCACTAAGATCTTATTTGTAGAGAGTTCGACCTGTTGTTATGTCCGACCGTGTGAACTTGAGTCCATAAAACACAACAGACAGGTTATGTTTGACGCTAGCAAATAAGTGTTTGGCTGAAATTGAAAGACTTAGTTTGACTTTTTCTAAATTGCATTGTATTAGCTCGCTTGAAACATTTTGTTTATTAAAATTGTCTAAATTGTAGTTCTGGAAACGAACTGTGGAGCAATATGAAAGTGATCTGTCTTCCGCAGTCAATTCTCTTATAGTTTCTATAAAGGAGAGTAACCTCCAAGTTGTTGCGGAGGGGCAATGCAACGGAAGCTGTATTCGGCAGTCTCTTGTAAAGCTTCTAACATCTTCTGGTTACGATTCTTCTTTATGCTCATCCAAATGGAATGGTGATGGGAAATTTCCTGGAGGTATGTCCCCCATTAATCTTTATTAAGTTCATTTAAGATTGGATTTTGATAGCACATTTAGTGGTTGTGGAAGAGAAGAACATGAGAAAGAAGATAGTAGACCTTCTAGTCTCCAACTCTCCATAACCACCAATGTGCATTTGAGCGCCCTTCCTTCCCCACCCTACTCACCGACCTACACAGACATACACTTAATGAATATATTTATGACTTTGATTTGTAGAAAGCACATGAGGGCCATATTTTGACATATATGAGGATTGTTGGTTATGGAGCTGCTCATTATATTTTTTGTTTAAAGCTCCCATGTGGACACATTTTGACATATACTTTAAAGCTCAGCCATGAGGACATAACTTATCGAGCTGCTCATAATATTTTTTGTTTGTATTACCTTTTGCTGTCATTTAATAGTAGATTATATTTCAAGAGATTGATCATACGGCATAGATTATAAAAAATTATTGGCAAATGCCACAAATCTTTGTGGAGAGCCTAAAATGGTAGGAGAGTAAAAGATGTATTTGGAGAGGAAAAAAAGGAAAATCGTAAATATGAATAGAAAGATGATGAATGCAATAATAAACTGTTACGAAAGAGAGGAAATTAAATTAGTAAGGATGGGAAATAGTAAGCTTAAATAGGGAGATCAAGCCAACATAAAAGCTCCAATAGGTCCAATTATGCATTAGAAGTTCTTATGATTTTTGGGAGCATGTCTAAGGCTCATTTTAATGTGGGGAGCATGATCTAGATCAGATTTAATGGATTTCCACGTGGTTGTTGTCTATTTTGAGAGTCCTGGTCAAATCTTGACTGGACGTCTTCAACTTGTAACAAAAATTTTATTGACTATCAGTTTCATTTGTAAACAAGGTTTATATGAGCTGTAAGATATTGAAGCCATCTATCAAATTAATTCGGAATGTAAGTGAATATGATGATTTGATGGTTGAGATAGGCTCTGATTTAGTCAAATGTGTCAGTTAGATGACTTCAGTCCCAGACTCCTGAATAGTTCTGAGTTCCAAATTCTCTGCAGCTTTTGAATATTATTAATTCAAATGTAAAAGAAATGATTTGAAGAAGAGTTATCAAGTCTTTGTCGAAATGGATTGAAATGTTTAACTGTTTGAGATTGGATTTGGATGACTGAGTATGCCGATGCCTAATTTGGTTAAGGAATCACCTGAATTTAACCGAGGTTTGCATCATTGGTGTAAACCTATTCCAAATTAACTTTACATTCATTGAAATAAAGTTTGGCTTGTTTATCTCTATGAAACCTATCTTATGTAATTAGTCTTATAAAAAGGGAATCCTTTATGATATTGATACTAATTCTTTAAATTACAGAAAGCATTTAACTATAACATCATTCGACATGAACTGGAATAATGTCTTACATGAATATCTCATGTGAATATGCACTTACGAAAAAGAAGGCCATAGTTGGGTATCATGATTAGAGATGTAAAAAATGGCCGAAAGCTTTAAGCCAACTTATAATACAAATGTATGAAGTACAAGTTATGACTTAGGATTTAGGAACTATATTTTTATTGTATATCATAGCCCGGCTCTAAGCCCCGGCCAAGGATCTAGATTTCTTCAAAATTAAAAGATGTGGCCATTAGGGTGGCTTGTTGGGCTATAGGATTGTCTACCTTCCTGTAATACTCTTTTTGTTTTAAGAATTGTTTACACCAGTTGTTTCAAAACCTACTACGTTAGCTTCAATTCTAATCGAATACATTTTGTTTCATCCCGTAGGTGATCACGAGTACATTGATGTCATAACAACTGACCATAACAACGTCTATAAGCGTATTATAGTCGATATCGACTTCCAGAGCCACTTTGAGATTGCACGAGCAGTTGAATCTTATGAAGCCATCTTGTCCTCCCTCCCAGTCGTCTATGTTGGCTCCTTAGAGCGACTGAACCAGCTCTTACAAATCATGGCCGAAGCCACCCGTTGGTCGCTCAAACAAAACTCAATGCCTCTTCCTCCATGGCGGTCATTACCCTATCTCCAATCTAAGTGGCATTCCCCATATAAGAGGAAATCCGAACTGGATGAACCTGAGGCTGGGCTCAATGACCCCACCGATTCGTCCAACCATTTTAAGTGCGCTGAATACTTGAGAAGTTTGAAAACTTCTCTTTGGTCGGAGATGGATGTGGAGCACTTTTCAAAGCACTCAATGGCTAGTGACAAGAAGAGCGATAAGAAGGGGCGGATGATAAAGTTGGATAGGAAACAGCGGTCTTCGCTGCTCAGCAGCTAACATATCAGGTGGTGGATGAGCACATAAAAGAGTATATAAGTTAACCGATTTTTTATTTATTCCTATTGGTATTTTTTTATATATGGGAATGAGTTGAGGTCGGAATAATATCGAGGTTCCTTTGATGGTCCTTTTAAAGTTTTTTCTTCTTTATAGTTCAGCGTCATGCTGATTATACTACGAGTTGTAGCTTGCGGTACTTGTATACATACTATCAAGAATGAGAACTATTGACAGTGCGATGACCCCCTAGCGAATACGGGAACCCACCTTTCTACGGTTATAAGAAAATAATCTTACAGATTTGTTTGTTCTTTATACGGTGCTTTAGGATCTACAGCTTTCATCAGGGGATTTTGCAATCATATTTCCCAGTATTCTGTTGATCATTGTGATACACGGTTTAGCATTTACCTTCTTCCTTGCTTAGTAAAAGACAGTCAATTTTCAGGTATTTTGTCATAAAAACTACTCCGGTCATTTTGTTTTTGAAGCTGTGGTTCATAACTAATCGAATTTGATACAATGTTGGGAACTTTGCTTGTATAAATTTACTCAGAATTGTTTCTACTTTTTCTTATTTCAAACAGATAATTTTTTGTATTTCTTATGAAACTATTGAGCAGATGAAATGCATCTAATTAATAATGGGTGTAAACTGTGTGGAGATCCTGATGTATGGACCTTGTCCAGTTCTTTTTTTCCAAATTGTCTTTTTTTTTTGTCTGTATGAAAATGTGGGCCATGAATACACATGCCACCATTGATTTAGGTGTGGAGCTCAATTATGAAGTCATTTATCTATGAAACGCTATTTGAATATAAAGATAGGATACATGTAGGTAATTTTCACGTGAAAGGTAGGTAGATGATGGGAGTATAAGTGACGTGGTCTTCTCAATATTCGCTCGTCTCAGATCATCAGGTAAAAGGTCCAACGGACCTTCTGCAACTTCAGGCCCATGGACAAACGGGTCTAACCCGACCAATTAGGATTAGATACCCGTTTGCTCTGCCTATAAATACCAGCCTCCCTCCTCCTTTAGATAGGTAATCTCAAATTTCTCACCTAAACCCTACTTTCCTTCTTTTTTCCAGTGACTGACTAGATTGTCGGAGGACCTGTTGCCGGGATCTTCCCTGGTGTTTCTAGGTGCTTTGCAGGTGTTCCAGTCGGTCAGCCACAAGCTGCTCTTCCGGGCCGACCTCCAAAAACAGATCGGATCTGCAGTTGATATCTGTCCCTTCCACTTTACAAATTACAAAAATTCACACCTGTTGCTTCCGCACCGAAAACAAATAGCATCAGTAGATGTATGCAACTCATAGCTTGTATAACTGTATCTTCATTTTCATTTTGGCTTAAAAGATAAATTTGTTCAGATTGGAGTTTACAAAACCTACCATATCTCTACACAGCTAGACAAATCACTTATGTATTCAAACAGGGTCAGGGTTGTATTACAGTACACTTTGAAATTATCTTTAGATATCCTATCTTGGTATCTAAATGGAATTATGTGTAGATATCCTACCTTTGTATCTAAATAGGACCTTTGTTCTCAAGTGGTTTATTGATTTATGCATGGTTTCAAGCGGGTGAGATATTGAAGGGGTTTTGCAGTGTATACAGACTTGCAGACACGGTAGAGATGCTCGGTCTAGATTAGTACAATACAGTGACAGTGTAAGTCAGTACATATCCAAGCATTACCATATTAGTTTTTATACTCCACTAAACATGACATGTGTTGTTATGGGAAGTTTAGATGCAGTACTCCCATCTAGCATTGGTAACGGGCTGGGTCCTTCACTATCCGGATCCGGACCCAGTCCCCTACGGATCTAAAAATTAGACCCGGATCCGGACCCGTGAGGACCGGGTTCGTGTCCTATTAAAATATTCCTACCCATTCGGGTAGGAGCGGGAGTATGAACGGCAAGTGAAGTATTTAAAATAGAGGAAAGAAGAAAAAGACGTGAGTTTTGAGTTTGGAAAAGGAAAATTAAGAATTGAGGATGAAGGAGGAGAGGGATGAGGATAGAATATTTAATTTTATGTTAATTTTTTGGATTTTTTTAACGGGTCCGGGTCCAGAGCGGGTCTCTTTTGAGCGGACCCGGATCCGGACCCGAAAGTACAATGGGTCCCATTTTAGGACCCGGACCCAGATAGGCCGGATCGGTTCCGGTCCAATGCCGGGTCCAGGTCGGGTCTGGGTTTCAGGTAATTATACCAGTGCTACTCCCATCTCTCCTAGCCTTAGCTCTGTGTCTGCAATATGCATCTTTGATTCTTCCCGATTCAGCAGTGACTCATCGAGTCTTCATCCTCAATGGCAAACATTAACACTATCATCACCATCATCAGATGAAGGAGCAACAAGCAACAAAATTGAGAAAAATTGTAAGCAAAACACAGAGCACGAAAGTAGAGTAGAGTGAGCTAACAAAAACAGAGAGCAAATATGACATTAAACAGAGAAGGAAAGCAAAAGAGTTTTGTTCATTGTACATTCAATCAGAAACTTTTATTCAAGATATCAAGGATTTCTATTTCTTCTATGTTCGTTTATTCAATGCATTAACAATCAAATTCTATTCTGATCCTTTGGGTCTCTGAAGTAAAGAAAAATAGTCTTAACTGTGTTTTGTACTGTAAAAACTAAGAAAGCTCCTCTTTATTTTTGAGAGCCGTGGCTTATGTACAGTTACTTTACAAAGGCAACATATTCAACTCAAAACAGTGAGAGACTGATTTATCAACAGATCGACCACCCATCTGCAAAAAGAATGCGGTTGAGTTTCGTATTTGATCATATTTGAAGCTGCTGCCGTTGTGGTTTAGGCAGATCCCTTGTGGCACTATAAACGAACATTGTTGTATTGGACCTACAACAAAAACAATGAAATGATAAATACAAAAAGAATGGGATTTTTTTTGTAACAAATGCGTCGTCTATTTCATTTTGTTTACCGTCACAACCGAATAATACGAAAGGATAACTGAATTCTTCAGGGTTTGATATTCGGACAGAAAGACACGAAGAATGAGAGTAAGTTTGCAAAACTATCATTATAAAAGAAACAACATGGATCTTTCCTGTAATTTTCTTATAGGAAATAAATACTTGAATTGCTATAGCTATCCTGTAATGAGAATGACATACATAAGTTCAAGACTCGCCTAAATCATGATATTCATTGTTATTCCTATGAACTTAGAGAACAAGTTCCAACAGCAGCACTTTGAGTTACAGGATGGCTATAACACAAGTGCTTGACAATAATCATTATATAATCACCTCAGATGAATAAAAAAGAGAACGCTTATTTCATTGGATGAATTGACACCGGTGATCAAAGAAGCCATAACTTGGCAATAATCAAGGAGAACAGGAGATATTCAATATGGCCCTTGAGTAAACTTTAAACTTAATGAATCATTAAGGGTTAAAACTACTTTTAATAATGATTAAATTTGTATTCTGTAATAAGATAATGTTTTCACTAACTTAATGCTATTTTAAACACTGAAATGAAACATTAAAATGCAAAAGCATTGAAACATTAGAAGAATTTAGTCAAAAAATAAGAAGTATAATCCAAGAGCTAGATCAGGAAAGCAAAACCAACGGAAAAGAAACACAGTGCAAGTTAAACAATGTGAAAGATCTCAGAAACCTGAAAATGAGACTACAAGTAGCAGAGAAAGTATAGGAGCTTTAAAGACAAAATTGAGGTTCTAGAACTTACAATTCGATGCATTAGGTCACTCCCAATTTAGTTGCATGTGCAAAGTTTCTGGTTAGGCCTTCGCAACCCACTGAGTTATCACTCTGTTTGGCATGATGTGGATTCCCACTATTCTCCTCAGCTGATGTGAAGTCCAGTTGTTTCTCAATAGATTTTAACATAGCAGCCCTTCTCGACTGTAATCTATACGGAGGGGAATCATTAAAAGTCTTTCTATTATACGATGCAACTCCAGAGTCACTGCATTGAGGTGAATAGAAGATAGAATTTGAACCATTTGAGATATTTGACCTATTTGTCTCCACATTTGTATATGAAGTCAAGGGTGAATCAGTCTCCCTTTTTCTTCTTCTCAGTATAGAAGGCGTGTTTGTAAAACTCTTGGCTGCAGTCCTTAAGATGGACTCAATGCTCTGCTCACCTAAACTCTTTTGACTCCTTGAGGGTGGAGTGAAATATCCACTGGGGGATGCGATCATGCTCGACCCATATGCAGTTGAGAAAGGAGAGGCTACAGAAAAACCAAGGTCTCCAGTTCGAGGTGGTTCATAATAAAGAGGTCCCAAAGTAGACAACATATCTGGATGCAAGCTAGTTGTTGGCTTCGTGTTCTCCTCAGCAATATCACCAGCTTTTCTAAAGTCATCCAGATGTAACCCCAAATCTCGACCATCACCATCATTTGTAGAGACAGGATCAACAGGCTTATCAGGTTCTCTTACAGGTAGACTCATTAAGGTTGTGCAGTCAGCAACATCAGGGCCACAGAAGTTTTTAACTGGCAAATCTTTAGAGGCTTCTGAGTTCAGAAGTTGTAAGGTTACGGGATCCGAACAATCCTTGTCGTCATGTTTACAAGAAAGAGTAAGACGGGTGGAGTCCAAGGATGGAACAGCAGTTTGAGATGATATTTTCATATGTATAGGCTGCTGTTTATTCTTACAGGCTAATAAATGTCCGTGAGCTTCATTTATGACTGTGTCTCTGAACCCATTATGCACAATGGGCTTTGGATTTTGAGGAAGATCACCTGTAGCCAAATAGAAGTCTAATTTTTTCTTTAAGGAACTATTCCAGTGATTCTTTATTGAGTTGTCAGTCCTACAAATGAAAAGATAGGTTAGAGATATGCGTGTTACTCAAAAGAACAAGGACAATGCTCAGTAGAAAGAAATAAACCAAACAAGGTCAGCAACCAACAACTGAACAAAGCATAAACCTAAATATATCAAAAGAGTTGTAATTAAACTTGGAAAAAGTATGACAGTTTTGATAGAACAGGAAACAACTTCAGAAAAAGACACAAGTTAGTCTTCTCCAAAAATACACACATATGTTTGGAATTCTCCAACATCTAGACATGACACAAAGGGTCTGTAAATATTTATTTAAGATATAAGTTTGCTGCACATCTTCTTTTCAATTTCTGGTTCCATATAGACCTTAAACATAAAGCATCAATAAGTAAATAAATTAAGATACTTTTTAACAGAAAAGACATTCCAAATATGATAGGCAAGCTGACAATTATACCGACAAGCGTTGTTCACAGGTTCTCGTTTTGGACACTGACAGACATGTGAAGGAAAAGAATCCTACATTGTGGTGAGGACATCGTCTAGCATGGCTGTTCTCCTAGTCTAGTATTTTTTATTTCAACCTTCATATTTGTTTTTAGCGATTTTAGCCATATGTACTAGTTTTGCAATTTACACCCTTTATTTTATGCATGAAGATATTTTGGAGATTTGTATTGAGATTTGTTTTAAGCCAATATATAGGCCTCCAGATTAATGAAAACATAATGCTATTATTGATTAAAAAATTTATTGTGTGTTGAGTTATTGCTCTTCATTCTCCTCGTGTGTGTGAGACCATAAGAGAACATTAGGGTTTGTGAGAAATCCTAAATATTAGGATTTGTGAGAACTGAGAAGTTCTAACTACACCCCAAAATTCCCAATTTTATTTTAAACCCTAAATTATACCCCTCCTCCACAACTGCAATTTTTTTCTCTCTTCTTCTTCCTTTCCGAACGCCACCCCCCTCCCTTCTTTCCCTTCTTCCCGAAGCCCCACAGTCACACCCGACGCCACCCCCTCCATCACCCCCCGTAACCACCACCTTCAACCCCGCCTCCTCGTCACACCCGACACCACATCCCTCCATCACCCCCGCAACCACCACCACCACCAACCCACAGCGCCTCGACGATGTCGAGACCATCTCCGGCCACCACTGTAGCCGAACCACCTCACTCCCTCGCAGCACCCCCAATTACTATCGACGACCTCCCACAACACCACCGCTCCTGACATCCTCCCGTACTCCCAATCCCCAACTCCAACTCAGGTCAGAAACTCTAATCCCTAAATCCAACTCAAAATCTGAAACCCTAAATCCCCAAATTCAATTTAGATCCTAAACCCTAATTTCCAAATCTCCAAATCTCCAATTCAATTCCTAACCCTAATCTTCATATCAAGAGAATAATTTGCGGAGGAGTACAATGCTATTGATTACAACAATTGACATCTTCTTCCTTCATCCGTGAAGACATTGTCATCGAACCCTGGTAATTTCTTTCCATTCTCCATTATTTGTGGTACTACATATCGTCTTTATAATATTATCTGAATTATCTGTCGTCCACAAATATTGAGTGTGTGTGCTTCTACTTGCTAATTAGCGTACGAATCATTATTGAATATTTTACTTGCTAAGAACATTTAGGTATATTTGCTGATTGTTAGGCTTGAATCTTTAATTGGATCTGTTAAACTTGTTTCATTTTTTGAAAATCCATCAAACCAGTTATTAGTTTTAATTTCTAACTTAATCGGTACTGCATGTTGGTAAACTTAAATCTTTTAATATTCTTGAAAAATTCTCTACTTAGGGTTAAGTTTACATCACATTGCCTACATACAAAGTAAATACTCACCAGATTATACTTCAAATACCTCCGGTTAAATATCCCAGTGAACAATTGAGAAAAAGAAAATCTAGAGATTATACTAGGAAATCACAAGCAGTATGGTCAGAACCCTACATACTAAAGTAGCAAGTTAACAAAACACAGTTTCCTAATAGAATTAAGAAATTGTGCAAATACCATGAATGGAGTAGGCCATAGAGATTTTACCTTTCGCATAAATACAACAATTCTCTTTTCTTTTCTAGTTTCACCTTCCTACATACTGTATAGCTATGAAACACGAGTACTTGTTTTTGCCCTTTGCACCCGCACCAGGTGCGAATCGGAACGTACCCCCTTATTTTAATAATTTAAAAAATTATAAAAAAATTGGGTGCATTTTGGGTGTGCTTCAGGTGCATGCGGGGTGCATTTTTGGTATAATAAAACAAAAATTACTTTTTTTTAAGTTAAAAGTTTGGGGTTATTGAGTTAGATATCCAATAACCCACTAAAAACTAATAGTTGTACCCATACTTAGTTATAATTAGTGGGTTATTGGAGAACTAACCCAATAGATAGTTATACCCAACAACCCATTCACACCCAGAAACCCAATTGTTTGCAGGATTATGTGTTTGAGGACCTTGCGATGTGTCTGCTTTTGTTAATAGTACTTGTTGTTTTGTTAGAATTTTAAATAGTTAGTTAGTTCCCTAGTGGTAATTTGATATTTTTAATTTATTTTCCAACAATTATAACATAAAAAAAATATTATTTTCTGAACATAATATTTATTAAAATATACTATATATTAACATAACACACACCCAAAAATGCACCCGTATCCTAGTTTTTTGAGAAATTGGATATCCATGCACCCGTATTATGTCATACCCATATCCATACCCGCACCCGCACCCATGCTAGATAGCTTTATAGAGCTTTATAGAAGCTTGTTTTACTTGCCATCTTGATGAGATTGGCCAGACATACATTTCCCCCCTCTTTGTATGATGCATTGAATAACTCAAGACATGCCAAATATTGAATAACTCAAGAAGCCAACGAATCTAGAGTTAATATTCATACAGAAATGGAGGAACATCAGAAGGATGATAAATCAGGACATAAAATCCCGGAAAACCAGACTTTTCATTGATGCAACCTTTATAGAACTCTAAATCACAAAATTATGCTTCAGTGTTCAGAATTAAGAACTTTTGAGAACATGCAGCCCTTTTCTATATCCCCTACAACTTTAGCTCATTGTAAAGTCCAACTGCCACCTTTTTCTCACCTAGTCAGTTAATTATGCACTAAGCTAGGGATAATAGTATGCACTTCAAATGGGAATTATTGTTGTTTCTCAAAAGCAATAAGTACAGAATCCAGAAGGTCCATAAATTATTCTATACTCTTCACAAATTAAAAAACAAAAAAATATTAAAAGAATATTTTAGTAGAAGCATAATAGAGAAAATATAAAGAAAGGAAGCAAGAACGAAAATAAACACCGTTTCCCATAGATTCCAATACCTTCCAGGTAAGGCCTTTGCTATTTCTGCCCATTTGTTCCCATGTTCTTTGTGCGCTTCCATAAGCGCAAGTTCCTCCTCCACAGTCCAGGCATCTTTTTTGATCATTGGATTCAAATGATTGTGCCACCTTAAGAAAAAATAAATAACAACAAATTAATACCCACATTCCAGTATACTAGAAGCAGTATAAGGTAAAAAAGAAATGTTCACAACACTGAGCAGAATCTTTTTTTTCCAGTGTGCTTACTGGCAAAGAAAATGCAATATCAGAAACTCTTCGCAGAGAGATGCTAGAGAAAAAGATGTAAACAGGAGGGTCAGGTAGTGGTAATGTCTACTCATGAAAACAGAATAAAAATGGCTCCTTTTAGTCATATAAAAACCCTAATGCAAAGGGAAATTTGTAGTCTTGGGCACTGTTTGGGATTGATTTTAGAATCAAAAGCACTAGTGATGAAAAATTAGGCGTTCAGCTAATTTTTCTAAAATTGTGATTGTGCCAAAGTTTCACAAGCTTCCTTTTTCCCCCAAAATCTTCACCGCACCTATATTGATGCTTTTTGGCTTTTACGAAAAACACTTTTTCTAATCTAACGCCAATTATAAAAAGAAAATCTCATGCTCTCTTCCTTGTTTCTTTCTCACGTTCTTTTCCCCATCGTTCTCCTTCCCCTACATCGCTAAAAAGTAAGAGAGAGGGAGGGGGGGAATGTTCTCTGTCCCTTGCATCCCTCTCCTCGCCCTAAGGCCCTCCTTCTCCCTCTCTTTAATCCTAAATTTTTTTTCTAATCTAACGCCAATTATAAAAAGAAAATCTCATGCTCTCTTCCTTGTTTCTTTCTCACGTTCTTTTCCCCATCGTTCTCCTTCTCCTTCATCGCCCAAAAGTAAAAGGAGAGAGAGGGGGGGGGGGGGGGGGGGGGGGGGGGAGGGGGATCGCATCCCTCTCCTCGCCCTT
The DNA here is from genome assembly GCA_017893485.1 of Hemerocallis citrina. NCBI lineage: Eukaryota > Viridiplantae > Streptophyta > Magnoliopsida > Asparagales > Asphodelaceae > Hemerocallis > Hemerocallis citrina. The sequence goes on along the minus strand of CM030358.1, from coordinate 468,564,976 downwards.
AGGCCCTCCTTTTCCCTCTCTTCAATCCTAAAACCCTATTTCGACTGATTTGAAATCCTTTCCCTTTCTCTCCTCTACCGCCAAACCCTACTTTTTGCTCCTATCTCCCTCCTTGGCCTTCATCTCACTCATCCGATAAATTTGAGAAACCCTACGTTTCAATGAACTAATTTGAAATACTTAAATTGATAAAATAAAATAAAAATCTGAAAATAAAAATTTTAATATTTTGATTATTAGATTTTAATATTTTGATTATTATACACGAAGTTTCTAAATTATGTTATTAACTTATTACAGATTTTTATAACCTCCTAGCAGTTCTGAATTTTTTGTTTTGTTTTATCAAACAGTCATTTATGAAAGAACACTTTTGCCTATTTACTGATGGGGTGTTTGGTACCTTGCAAATATAAATTGCAATTGCAAGTGAAATTTAAACTTTCCCTCCAAAACCTTTTAGTACAATTACAAAAACATCCTCTACTTTTCAACATATCCTCTGGTTTACATATTATAATCATTATTTCCCTCCAAAACTTTGACATTTTGGTAATGTGAGAAAAGGTTTTGGAGGAAAAATTTAAATTTTCACAAGCAACCAAACACCCCTTATTAAGATAGCTGTTTTGCAAGTGTTGTTGTCAAACCCCATCTTTCTTTAATTTCCTCTTCTTTACGAGGACCCTTCTATTTTCACTCTTAATACAATTAATCTTGCCTAGGTCTTTGCCAATAAATGTGAGTTAAAGAATCTACATTTGGGGGAGGGGGAGGCTGTCAAGGCAATGAGAATTCACTCCTGAAAGGATCCTAGATAATTTGCCTGAAATGGCACATAATCATTAGATAGTTTAAGAACATTTAAATTTTTAACATATTAATACTGACATGTATAGCCAATCACATAAGCACCATAATGACTCTAAATGGTTCATAGAAACTCTAGTACATTGAAAATTTTAACATATAAAAATTGGCATAATAACCAATTACAATATGAGCTATTTTAAGTACAAATGGTTCAAAGATAGAGAAATGGAAAATGCTTGTCTGTGGTTCAATGGTATACAGCAACTCTTGTCCTTTAAAGATGTTCAACATATTAATACTGACATGTACAACCAATAACTATAAGCACCGTAGTAACTATAAATGGTTCAATGATGTAGAGATGGAAAATACTTCTGCGTGTGCATGTAGACCAGATCAAATGATTACTGCTTAAGATCATTTCCTAAGGATCATTTCCGATAATGATCTTAATCTAGATCACTATGTTTAAGATTATTTCTTTCAGATCTATGACCACAGCCAGTTTATGGATTTTTTAAACAGGGTAGTCTGTTGCATATACAGAAACAGTTGTATGTTGTTTCAATGCATCTACCAAAAGAGCAATTTGTATATTGCCCCCTTTAAAAGAACTCTAAATATCATAACATAGTTTATTAAATTAAGGTCCATTAATAATCAACAGCTACGAACTCATTGATTAGCAACTGAGATAATAACAGCAAAAGACAACCTCTCTCGACATTGTTTCCCGATGCGACCAGGTAGGGATTTTGCTATAACAGACCATTTTGAGGGACCATACTTTTGAACTAAATTAACAATAATATCATCTTCCTGCAAATCAAGAAACAAAAAAGAATGATTATGCACCCGATACACAACACTGTGACTGAAAACAAAAGATATTAGCACCAAACCTCCAGGGTCCATGGGCCTTTGATAAGTTCTGGATTGAGAACCTTCTGCCAACGATGCAGGCATTGTACTTCTGTTCTATCTGGGAAAAATTCAGCTGTGTACATGCACACAAATAAGGAACAAAAGGGTACAAAGATGAAGCATTATATGGAAATTTGTACCCAAAGAACCAAAAAGAGAAGACAAACAATAGGAGGGAGCAAGATAATTAGCATACCTATCTTCTTCCAACATCTTCCCTTGTAAGTTTTAACAGCATGTCTTAATGTTTCATCCTGCGGCATAAGTTGGCAAAATTAACAAAGTTAACAAAAGTGAGTATGCTATATGAGTCGAATCATTCTGATTTTTTAAAATTAAAAAATTAGGATACAAAAATATATGGACAGAACAAGTACGGAATCTTAGAAACCACAGCAGAGCAGTGAAGACATTAGGGAGAACAAGTTCAATATGAATCGTGGTATCCAGTAGTATATAGTACGGAATCTTAGAAACCACAGCAGAGCAGTGAAGACATTAGGGAGAACAAGTTCAATATGAATCTTGGTATCCGGCAGTATATAATCCTATTATTTACCAAGTAATTACGTACTAGCATTGGAAAGGTCGTTGGAGTATGAAGCATTTATGTATCAGAAGGTTAAATAATTGTTTTACTTATACATAATGCAGTAATACATTTTAAATATTACATAAAGGATTTTATATATTTCTAGAGAGAGAGAGAGAGAGAGAGAGAGATTTATATATATATTCACTTAGTTATATACACTTATATTTATTTTCTTATATTTTGTTTAGTTACATACACTTATAACTTTGTTCTGATGTGTGTCAAATACAGTTTTAATCTAATATTCTTGCTTTTATTATATATATTCAAACCTACAAGGCATTATTCTCCATTTGAAGCATCTACTCTTTCTCTTGTCCTCTTTTCTTCTCCTCTCTGCCTTCCCAAAAATGTATATTGCTAACAACAAAATAATCCTTCTACAGGGTTTTATTTGCATATCTAGGAAGCCTGTCCAACATCATAAGGTGATAGAGCATCTTCTTATTAGTATCTGAATATCTAAGGCTGAAGCCTAGCATGGTTAATTGATTGTTTTTCACTTGCTTTGGCTGATATAGCCTAAACAATCAATCAGTATGTCTAACTGATCTTAGTTGATACCTTCTGAATGGTGCTCTTCCAAAGGGAAATTACCAACTAAAAGTATATAAAGATTCTATTGGTGTAGGAATCTGTGTTAAGACAAGACATATAGTGCTTTTGGTTACCTTGCTAATCAAATAATTAGGAAATGTTGCTCCTTTAAAGAAAATTTGACAAATATACATTCATATGGAGCGTAGGGCTGCAAACGATCCGAGCTACTCGCGAGCTACTCGGCTCAAGCTCGGTCAAAGCTCGAGCCGAGCTCGAGCTCGAAATCGAGCTCGACAGCTTAACGAGCCGAGCTCGAGCTTGGGCGTTTTGTGATTATTAGGCTAAGCTCACGAGTACTCGGCTCGAACTCGGTCAAAGCTCGGCTCGAAACGAGCTCGAAACCGAGCTCGATTGCTTAACGAGCCGAGCTCGAGCCTCACGAAACTCGGCTCGACTCGGCTCGTTTGCAGCCCTATTGGAGCAGTAAGCATGTAACTTGACTGGATTCTAGTTGTCTTATTTTCATCAATTAACTACTGGAAGCTTGTATATTCAGTCTAATAAAACATTATCAAGCAAATTATGAACATGAAGATCTAAAGCAGCATACCTCCTCAGATGTCCAACCACCCTTAGCTCGCCTTATAGGGCCACTTGTTCTCCTAAATAGAAAAAATGGATCAAGATTGATCAGGGGGGCAATAAAAAAATGAATATTAAGCATCCAATCCAGAACCACATCATTGATAAACCAAATAGAACATGGCGTATTTGTGCTTTTCAACAGATTATATCATTTGCATCAAATATATGTACCGAAAAGCGTTTAACATAAACCAAACTAAAATTCTGAACAAAATGAAAGCAAGCAAAGATATGGTTGCTATAGTTATGTGCAAAAATGACCTATAAATAGGAATAACAAGTTTGATAGCAATCCCAACAGAACTTTTGCTGGGAAAAGTTACCTGTTCTTTTGGCTAGGAAACCAAGGGTTTTGATTAAGTGCTTAAAAGCATCAGTACCAGATGTGGAAACTAGCTCAAATACAAATCTTTTTTACTACTTTAACCTGTAAGCTGCAAAAATCGTCGTAGCATTTCCGTCCTAGTAGTATGTTATGAGGGTTAACAAAAGATAGCAAACCCTGACTGGATGAGGCTCAAGATGGTAAGCTTGATCATATACTCGGGTGAAACAACTAATCTCATAACATAAGTTTTTAAGAACACTGGAGCTATTCGTAACAAGATATTAGAACAGTGGATAGGTCTAACAATTAGCATACAATAGTTGTGTTTACTAGAAAAATATAATGAAACAGAAGTCATATATAGAGGTTGTTTAAATATCTTCCTACATACATAATTTCATGTGAATCATGTCACTAAGGATACTAAAACACCTTCTCAGTATGCAACAATTAATAAGCCGACAAGATGAGGACAAGCTTTAAAGAAGTGCAAATCTCTCGACTTAGCAAACCCTTAAAAAACTGAAATTTTCAATCTTTATCGGCTTAAAGAAAATACTTCTATATGCTTCTCCATACAGAAATATTTGATCCATCCTCACCCTACTCTTTAATTATAGTCTGTATTGACCCAAATTCATCTGACGAAAATCATTAATTTACAACCACGAACCAAACTTCATTTATACCTCTATATTCGTCCGAGAGTAGATGAAAACCTTCTATCAGGAATGAGCTCACATGAACGGTACGAACATGGCTTACTTGCTCAAGTTCAAACCTTTAAAAACTTTATTCAATAAGCAGATGCATAGAATTCTACATGAATCACAACCCAAGTTCACACCTCATCGGCTCACCTACAGTTATATACAACTTACAATTCAGCTCGTGTCCATGCAAGTGCCACATGTAAATGAGAGTAAGAAAATGTGATATTTCAGCAATCAGTGTATGCCCACTGCAGTTTCAACTCATAAAGTACCAAAATCCCAAAACTTTAGTCTATTTAAATAAATTACCTACACACTCAATGGAAGTTTCCAATCATCTAATTAAGTTCATCCTCCCAATGAGTATTCAAGTGTCAACTAGAGTTAGGCTATGTTTGGGAACAAAGTTTAGTTATCCTAACTGACTTATCTCTCATAACTCGAAAAAGCTCTATTTATCTTAACTAGAGTTATCTTTCATAACTCCAAATAGCTTTAGTATTCTAACTAGCTCTAGTATCCTAACTGGAGTTATCTCTTATAATTTCAAAAAAACTCTAGTTATTCTTACATTGGCCTGCTTGGGACTCATTTTGGAGTGAAGATAACTACAGTTGTCCTACCCCAAAAGGTGAGAAACCCATAGTTATCTAAACTCCCCTCTTACCTAATTTTTCTTAATTATGAAGATAACTTTAAAATGGAGGTACGGGTATGACTACCAAATTTAGTATACCCCGTACCTCCAAAGTTAAGATAACTTTGGTTATCTAAACTTTGCTCCCAACCAGAGCCATAATGATAATTATTTCGATAAGTTACGACCCAATACTCAGCATCGTCATCAAACCCATTCTCCATCAACTACAAGTTCGGCTATCGAGCACGAACCCTCCAAGATACAAGTTCTACATGTATTTTGCCTCATCAACTCATTCTAACCGCCTTTGCCACATCGCTCTACTACTCAAGTGAAATAGATATACTAAACTAAAAAACTATGGTTAAAACGGACTGTTGTCGATCAATACAATTATCCTCACGAGTCATAACAAGCACGAAATCTACACATCAAAATCCAACCCTCATAACTCGAAAAGCATCAATTCTCAATCTTTCCAATTCCCACTCTCCAATTAACACAATCAATCAATCAATCAATCAATCACAGCACGATATTCAAAGCCATCATTACCTATACGACTGCAGCGACAGCGACGGCGACGACACCGCCGGCCACATCCCACAGCTCCCCTCCGACACCGACGAGCTCCCCGCCGTCGCCGACGTCGACTGCTTGTTGACCACGCACCTCTCCTCCATCTTCACCGCCACCCCCATCATCCCTAGGCTTTCGGCCGAAGATCCGATCCAATTCTCGTGTCGGTTTCGGATCTGAAGGTTTTGCGCCATTAAGAGACCGCGACCTTTTTCAAGAAAGGTCGGGGATTTGAGGGTGCGGGCGTGGAAAGAGAGGAGGGGGCTATTTATACGGAGACGGCGTGGCGGCTGAGTTAACAGCGCCGTCACAAAATGAGAAGAGAGGGGATGTAACGGTCGCTAACGGAAGTAGGTTAGCATCTGTTGAGAGCTAGTTTGAACCTTAAAGTCAAACGGCACTCTTTATTTATTTATTTTCTTTTAATTTGATTTTTGGGGGTTAATTGTGGGCCGTTGATGGGGAAGTATGAACTATAAAAGGTTTTAACGGTTGAGATGTGCTCAATTTGTTTGCTATTCTTGTTAGATTTATGCACGTGCTAAGAATTAATGGAAAGGGTTTTTAACATTAATGACATTTAACTCTTAACAATATGTATCCAACCTCTTAGTTATCCCTAAAGTTAAAACTACTTTAAAAACATAAAATTTTATGAAATATACAGCTATGTTTAATAGATTTTATGTAAAATAACTGAAATACCCTTCATCTGCTAGTTAAGCTTATTTTTCATACTTTTTATAAACTGAATAGTCTATAAAACCAGTTGAAACACACCAATCTTTCTCAATTTTTCTTCAATTTTCTTAATAAATTGACAAATTTACATTACATCTTTATTATTTCATCTTCTTCATTATGTTTTCTAGCCAAATTCGCTACTAATCTTATAAGTTTCAAATACATGTAGTTTGAGACAACTTTTAGGGATAAATAAGAAATAAGCTCATAATGTTATGGGTATATATGAAAATACACTTTTTGGGAGGACATATATGATATTAGCATATTTGTTAGGAGCATACACGTTAAAAACCCTAATGGAAAATATTGTGACAAGTATTCTCTTGTTATGTTTGGCATTTGAGTATTTGTAGCGTGTATTTGTACTAACGAGGTATTGCGCTAGTTAGATAAGGAGATTGTTTTTTTTTTATGTAACGGATAGAGTCTAACGACTCCAGCCAGGCAATCAATAAATAAGTAATAAATTCAGTACAAGCTAAGCTTTATAAGAAGTAAAACAAATAAACTGGCGAATATACAATAAGCCCTGATAGCGGCGAGGGAATAAGTAGCAAATCTCACTAAAAACATCAGAATAACAGAGAGCCTGAATGGATGCGGTATGGCCAACAGTCGACAAATGCGCCATCGGAGAGGGGAGATCCCGGAATTGCTTCAGCATGGAGGGAGAGAGCACTTAGGTACCGACATACGCGGCACCGAAGTGTTCGCATCAGTGGATACGTCCACTGAGAAACCTGTGGACACTCGAACCGCCCAAGGGGAGTTAGACCATTGCAAAGTCGCCAAGGACCATTGCAAACCTGTGGATGCATCCACTGAGATAAGGAGATTGTTAAACCAAATTACGAGAATGGAAGTGATCGCACGGTTTGAATAAGGGTTTTTGTACGAATACTGTAAAGATAATTATTTGAATAAGGGTTTTTGTACGAATACTGAATACGGTAAAGATAATTATTTGTTATTTAATTTTGAATTAATTAGTGTGATATTTTTGTATCTCTCGATCTAAAAAGTTGGTGTTTTCTAATGTTTGATCAAACAAACAGCGTAGTGTTCTTAATTGGTACACGTTTAGACGTTTATAAAATGTGCACCAATTAATTTAGAAATTAATGCTAAAAATCATATGTTAACAAAAGTTTACTATGTGATGGTTGCAAACTTGCAATCATAATAAATTATTCTAGATATCTAAGAGTACATGAAGAGAGCTATTAATAGTTTTTTTTTTATTTATTTTTTATATATTTATAACGAGGATAGAATCGTACGATTCCAGCCTAAAATCTATATAATAAATTACAAAGAAAGCTATCAAGTGGCTCTCATTCAATCTCCCTTAAAATCAATGTCTTAGATTGTTTTTTACAAAACATAATTTCCCGTCCAAAATTTTAAATCCCAAAATTAAATTTTTTCCCCCAATCAGAAGAGCTCAGGAGCACAGCACCATCAAAGGGATCGAGATTAAAGGAATAGAACAGCCTATGTCGATACTTCAATACGCAGATGACACTTTGCTATTCGGAAGGGCAAACTTGCAAGAAGTGGTAGCCATTAAGGCGGTTCTACAATGCTTTCAGGGGTGGTCTGGGCTGAAGGTTAATTTTAACAAGACTAGCATTATCCCCATCTCAGATCAACTGTCTATGCCAACTAATGACATCTCGGAGATTTTTCAATGCAAGGTGAGCGACTACCCAATTAAATACCTGGGTACGCCAATAAGACCTGGAGCTCTTCGGAAAGAGGATTGGTTTCCCCTGATCGAGAAGATCGAAAAGAAATTAACAGGATGGCAGTGCTGCTTTCTATCCCTCGGAGGAAGAATCATCTTGTTAAATTCCGTGCTCGCTGCGATACCGTTGTATCTCATGTCCATTTACTAACTACCAAAGTGGGTAATCCACAGGATCGATAAAATTAGAAGAAGATTCCTGTGGAAGGGGACGGATGAGGGAAACAAAGGCCTTCCACTGGTCAAATGGGGGACAGTTTGTAAGAGAAGGGAGTTCGGAGGGTTGGGAATCATGAACCTCCATGACATGAATAAAGCCCTGCTTTGCAAGTGGTGGTGGAAGATCACAAACAAGCACGAGGGTTGGTGGAGGTACTCCTCTGATCTCTGCCGCAAGAGAAGAAAATATCGGTATGGTGGCAGAAGCCCCTCAGCAAAAGTCTCCTTTCTATGGAAGGGTATTGCGAAGTACGGCGAGATATTCCATAACAACACCAGCTGCAGAGTGGGAAATGGCAAAAACACAAGATTCTGGAAAGACAAATGGTGTGGTGCAACATCGCTCCAAAACCAATTCCCACTGGCTGCGGAGGCAACGACGAACTTAGATCTCACAGTTGCAGATGTCTGGAAAAACGGCAAACTAAACTTCGTAGTGTCGCACAACATCGATCAGAGGAGTTTATCGCAATTCGAAGACCTTAACAAACTTATTCGTGATGAAGGCGGGAGGCCAAATAGTTCCCATGACGATAGATGGTGGGATAGAGAAGCTTCAAAGGTTTTTTCCGTCTCATCCATGTATAAATGGATCAATGACGGAGGCACGCGATGTAAGGATCAATCGGTCATCTGGGGGGCCCTAGTGCCTTTCAAGGTCAAAGTGTTCTGTTAGCTTGTTCACAAAGATGCGATCCTGGCTAAAGTTAATCTTAGGAAGAGAAACCTGCAGATAGATGTGAAGTGCGATAGATGCCTGAATGAGGATGAGGACGTCACCCATATTCTATTTCGATGCCCCATTGCGCAGTTAACATGGGAGATAGTGTGTCGGGGTTTTGGGTTTAATAGGGTACCTTGTTCATCATCGGACATTTGGGGACCTTTGAGAGAGGGTTACATTAGGCTAGAGGATAGAAAGGCTTGGGATATAGCATTAGCAGCTTCAATGTGGAACCTGTGGCTAAATCGGAATGATTTCATTTTTCGCAACATTTCCTACCCTCTCAATATTTCTGTGCATAAAATTTTTCATTGTATTCATGAATGGGCAGGTGCCGAGGAAGCGGCAAAAAGGAGGAGGATCAATGAAGTGGAATAGCCAAGATGGAGTGCACTTACTGGGGTAGGGCCATTTGATCAGTGCTACTACCATGAGCCTTTGGAATGGAGGGTGCTGCTCTGGCTTTGGTCATTAGATGTTTTGCTTTTTCCGTCTTTAGGATGTATTAACTATTTTGTTGTTGTATTTCAGTTCTATTTCAGTTCCGTAGGATTTTGGTTTGAAGATGTTTATTGTACTACTTTGTTTCCTTAATTATCATTAATGAAACGATGACTTGGGTCATCTTTTATCAAAAAAAAAAAAAAAACTAAAAAACTCATCACTTTATTACTATCTCTATCTTCTCTCTTCTCTCTTCACTTCTTTATATTTCTCTCTTTCTCTCTCTCCCTATCTCTCTCTCTCTTCCATTCTTTCTTTATTTACTTCGAAATTTAAAATTTAAAATTTCAGGTTTATAAACTTTTCAGAATTTTTATGCTTTTTTTTATTGCACATATTATGTTGAAAATAACAAATATCTCTTCAACAGTTAAATTTCATCATTTTCCACCCTTAAAGTTCTAAGAAGTTTGAATTTTACACCCTCATTTATAATTATTTTTCAACATATGCTAATAGAAACATGGACTTTTATTTACAACTAATTATTGTCATACTATTCAAACTTGAACTACATAATTGTTGTTTTAGTTTTTACAGGACTTTTCGTGTATTGTATCGTTACGTGCCGTAGGCATGTATATAAATAAAAATAAGATAGTGACACCGAGATACAATTTTACAAGCAGTAAAAACCACCACCAGCCGAGAGCTATTATAGTCTTATTCTTCTTTATCTGTTTGACACCATTTCTTGAACTATATATATATATCTATATAATAAAACACAAAGAAAGCTATCAAGTGGTTCTTCTTCAATCCCTCCAAAAATCAAAGGCTCGGATCTTACCTTACAAAACATATTTTTCCCCCAAAAGTTCTCCCCAAAACTCACATTCAAATCTCCCACCCAAAACAACTCCTATATTTATTTTTATTTTTATTTTCTCTCTCTCTCTCTCCCGCCCTCCCTCTTCTATTCAAAAAATTATGAAAAAATTAAAATATTAAAATATTAAAAAAATTTAAATTTTAAATTTTAAAAACTTTAAAAATAATTCAAAAAATTTCAAAAAAATCATATAATATATTTTTTGCTCTATGTTTGCTACTTCAATTAATTTGTTGGACCTCCGAAACTATTTTATATAATCAAATAAGGTGCACCGTTCCGAAGACGTGCCGTAGGCACGTGACAACGGGCAAACCTAGTATATATATATAATTCTTTCATCCTAAAGGATAATCTCAAATCAGATACTTTATTCACAAAATTAAGTTTTTTTTTTTTGGTAATCTAAAATTATGCATTTTAAAATAAATTTGGTATTTTTTTTTACTGACAATGGGCCTTGGGTAATTCTTTTAGTATAGTCAATGGGCCTCTCCAACCCATAGCCCAAGGCCCAGAAACATTAATCACATTTTAATCAATAAAGGACCCAGGTTTCAGGTGGCGAGCTACTGGGTACCTTTTGGTTCGGGAATTGTTCTTTTCATTCTAGGATTATGATGTTTTGATGTATTTTGCTCCGTCAGGCTGTACTTTTAGCTGAACGTTGATGTTGATGAGTTTCGGCCTATCTTTGTATCTTCATTCCTGCACTTTGTATCTTCAAACCTGTTTCATTAAATTTCTAATTAATGAAGCGATGACTCAGTCATCTTTTGATAAAAATAAAAAAATAAAAAAAAAAGACCCAGGTTTCACCTCTGCTCTAGAATGAATGAATGATCTCAGTTAATAAGTGTCTTTGAACCTCCTTAGTGTTGCTCGCAACAGGATTTTTGCAACTCCAGCTGCGGAACTTGATCCCATTGCTGATCGCCGTCAACACCGACAACCACTAGTCCTCATTCTTCTACTTGTCGCTGCAATTGTCGTTGCAAACGAATCAAAGCACCGTAGCTATAAACATCAACATCCATTCCCGCCCTTTCCCTCGACCTATACACCTCAAACGCCCTCTCCATGTCGCAAACGCATCAATAAGTATAGTATACGATCACCTTGCTCGGAGCAATCCCCCTCTCCCTCATCTCCCTATAAATCCTCGCTACCCCCACCCAAGTCACCAGCCCGAGACAACCCTTAAAAGAGCACACATTATACGTAACCAACGATCAGAAGCAAACCACAGTCTTTCATCAATGCATTCTTCATCTTCCTCGCATCAATAAGAACATTGAACGTGACAACGCTCGGAGTCACCCCTTCACTCCTCATCCTCTCCACCAACTTCCCCACACACACTTCAACTTCCTCACCCTACACATCCCTCTAATTACCGTATTATACGTCACCACATTAGGCGCCACCCCCCCTCTCCCGCATTTCCCCCAACACCTCAAACGCAGCAGACTTCACGTCGCTCTCCTGAATTATACGTGTGCAGAGTGGGTACCATTCCATTCCTCTTCATCTCGGCAGACAATCGATACCCATGGTCCTTCTCCCCATTCCCGAACCACCCATTGATCATAATGATATACGTGAACTCATTCGGTGACAAACCCCAAGTGTCGCATTTTGACGAACAGCTTGTGGACATCTCCGAAAATGCCGGTTTCGAGGGTTCGGTGGATGAGGGGGGTTTGCGGCGGTGGAGGTGGGCTGGGATGAGGAGGTTGAAGATGGTGGAGGGGTTGAGAATGGGTTGGGTTTTTGATGAGTTTTTTTGAATGAGGGGGAAGGAGGGAAGAGGAGACATTGGTTGGTTGAAGAGGGAAAGGTTTTTATGTGTAGGTTGTGGTTTATATAGGATATTGGATGGGCTTTGATATTTGGGCTGATTTGAATGGGCTTTGAATGGCCCAACAAGGCCGATGAACTGGTCTTCAATCTTCATATATTTTTCCCAAAATAGCCACTTTTTCAAACTAATTCTCAAAATAGATCCCTTTCGAAACTAATTCCCAAAATAGACATTGCGTAGTTCTCAACTGCGCTCGACCCTATTTTGATGACGCAGTTGGCAACTGCGTTCTAAGTATATGCCACAATAATTCAACTCCGACACTTGTGTCAAAATATTGTTAAGGAAAAAATTATGTTCACCTTTGAACGCAGTTGGCAACTACGTTCTAGTTTGCACTAAGCTCGTAGTTTCCAACTGTATTCCTAAAGTTCCCAACTGATGAACGATTGAATTAGGAATGCAGTTGGGAACTGCGAGTTTAGTGCAATCTAGAACGCAACTGCTAACTGCGTTCTAAGGTGAACATAGTTTTCTCCTAAACACTATTTTGACACAAATGTTGGAGTTGAATTATTGTGACATATACTCAGAGCGCATTTGTCATCTACGTCAACAAAATAGAGTCGAGCGCAGTTGGAAACTGAGAGTGCCTATTTTGGTAATTAGTTTGAAAAATTGGCCCATTTTGGGAAAAAAATCAATCTTCATCCCCTTTCCCTGTGAAGTTCAAATCTTTGAACCCTATTAGCGCTGTAGTGGTTTGCCTGGGGCTAATATTGGAGGTATGCTTTAAGTGTTTTTTTCCTTTTTCTTTTCCTTTCAATTTTGTATATGTTTATCAGTTGATATGATATGATGATGGGTATGTTTTTGTTGGTTCGTTGGTTGATTGCTGTATGTTGAAGCTTGTTGAAGCTTGATGAAGGGCATGTTTTCTCAAATTGGTTTTTAGGGTTGTAGACTTAGACTAGGTTTCTTTGTTTGGATAAGATTGGAAGGTGTTAAAATTTTGACATAGAGGTCAGTACATTAAAATTTTGGAGCATTGAGTAAGAGGTTATGGTGGGGATTGAGGCGAGGTTGAAAGTGGTGAAGGTGAAGGGGTGAGGTAGGAGAGATGGGTTGGGTTCAGGGCCGGCCCTGAGTCCCCGGGGGCCCCAGGCGTTTGGGGCTCCTAATTACAATATAATTTTTTTACGCGTGTCTATATTTACAAGGGGAATACAAATTTGGGGATCCTAAAATTGAAAAAATTCGGAGGCCTGAGGCGGCCACCTCACCTGCCTCAAGGTGGGGGCCGGTCCTGGTTGGGTTCGAGGGGGGCGGAGACGGGGAGAGGTGTTGAGTAAGTTGATATTTGTTGCTGTTCAAGGGTATATGTTCTAACTTTGAGGATGAGGAATGGGAAAGAAGGTTGTTGTGTCGTGTGGTCGTGCAGAGGGGATGTACGCGAGGGGGAGATAAGGAAGAACAGAGATTACTAGAGTGAGATTCATGCTCCTTAAACCTGTAGAGGACCTGTATCCGCAATCTAGCACTAGGAATTGTAGACTTCCATATAGTTGTAGCTTGGATTTCAGCAACTGAAAACGTGCTTGCACGAGCATTAAAACACCATGTTTATAAACCCGATATTGATGTTAACCTCTTTCGTTTTGGACTTGATTTCTGCCTTAGATACATCGTGCGTGTACATTTGTGCATGTCTGCGTCTGTGTCATGCTTGGTATCTTGTTTCTGTATCCGTGTTGTCACTATGGCATAGCCATCCATGTTAACTCTACCTATCGATTGCTGCGTTACTTGCTTGGTAACTGTCTCTGTGTTTGATATTTGCTTGCACCTGCAGCGTATTCGTGAACCATAAGCTGGAACTGAAGTTATGCATGTGAAAACAGAAGCAACAGTGGCAACTAAAACTCACCGCTGCTACAATGGAAATAGCAACATCAAGAAAGCAACGAGAACATCCATTACTCAAGGGTGGTTGTCGAGGTCAAGCAAACAAGAACTACATAAAGTTCAGTCTCTGCCCACACCAGTGCTGCAACAGCGACCGCAATACAATATTTTTCCACCCCACAAAAATAGTGACCAATTCAATGATGAAGATAAGCACACATCGAAAAGGGCAACAACAGCTGACGTGCTGCAACTCATGGATAGCCTGCAATTGCCTATGGACGAAGACATGTACGTCTCCCTCCTTAAGGACTCCACCCTCTCTGGGGAGATTGTCGAAGGTGCTAAGATACATGCTCACATCATAAATAGAACTGCTAAGAAGAAGATGAAGAAGAGAAAAAACATCCACACTAGCCACTTCACTGTCAATCTTGCGAATCGCCTTCTGCTTATGTACACGGCCTGTAATTCACTGGATAGTGCTCGTCAGATTTTCAATCAAATGCCCGTTAGAAATGGAAGCTCGTGGACAACCATGATATCTGCTTTGTCTTACGCAGGTGAAGATAGAGAGGCACTTGGCCTTTTTGTAGACATGTTACGCTTCCGGTCACATGGATGGTTGGACTTAGCGATGGAGCCTACTTCCATCCTTGCCGACCTCATTACAGTTGTGCTCAAGTCATGCTTCCAAGCCAACGAGCTTGGACTGGGGAAGCAGCTTCATGGGGTTGCATTCAAGATGGGAATGAATGCTACATGGGCTACTCCTTTGCTCCAATTCTACACATGTCCAGTATTTGCCTATTGCAAACAGAATCAGTTACAGGAGGCATTTCATGTTTTCAGAGGGATGTTTAATGGAGCAACGAGGACAAAGAAGGATGATTCCACTGCATTTTCGAGCATTCTCTCTGCTTTTGCAAGGAAGGGAGACGAACGAATATGGTGTGGGAGACAAGTTCATGCATGTGCTATCAAAATAGGATTGGATCATGATCTCTATGTTGGGACGAGTCTGATGAACATGTATGGAAAATATGGTTTGCTAGATGAAGCAAGAAGAGCATTTGAGGCCGTTTGCAATTGTAGAAATAGCACTAAGAGTAAGGATTCGGCTTGCTGGAATGCGATGCTTGGTAACTATGTGCACAACGGAAGCTGTGTTGAGGCCATTAGGTTTCTGTATGAGATGAAGTCTGCTGGTATAGAGCCCGTGGAATCTATCGTCTCCCAAGCTATGATTGCTTGTGGAAGCTAACTTGTTCCCTGTAAGTCATCTCTATACCTGATTAAATTGTAGACCTATGTATCCTATAACAATTTTCTATGTAAATAGGTAAGCGTCGGCTATATAGTTTTGCCTAATCCCTTTAAATCTCAATATCTGCTTACTTGGAATAAGACCAAGACCTGATCTAAATTGAGTGATTCTCATTATTTCGAACAGAATCAATGACCTGAAGTCTGTAGACAGTTAACAAACGGAATTTGCTCAATCCCAACATCATCTCTCAGGAGTAAAACGGTAAATTTCACTAGAACGGGCCTGTAAAGGGAAACAGGTTTGTCATACTGGGTTGTTATAACGGCCCAACATGAAGAAGTTCATAATTATCTAAAGTGTCATATTAAACTCATAATTATCCATAAGAGCCGGTTTAAAACCTTATCTCTTTATATATATAAAAGTCCTAACTCTACATCTACAACTACTTCTATCTCTTCATGAATAAAAAAGTCAACTAACTGTATATCTTTTTAAGAGATGAGTAATTCTATCTTTTCATGAAAAAGAGAAGCCAACTTTATCAAAACACCGGGAAGTAGAGATAAATCAATATCTTGAAACTGGCTCCCTAAGCTACTATAAATACCCCCATGACCTCTTCAGAAACTAGATAATCACAAATTCCGCTAAAAAAAAACTTCTTAACTTCTGAGTCTTCTGACTTGGCTATCGAAGGATCTGCCGCCGAGGCCAACTCCAGTGTTTCAGACTTTTTCAGGTCAATCAGAGCGATCATAACTGTTCAGATTAGATCCAAGCATTCACACGAGTCAGATTTCAGAATCATTATCAGTTTGTAGCGGTCAACATCGGCGAAAACTAAAAGGTCAAATTTTTTATTGTTTCCATAAAAGAAATCTTTTGTTGTTTCCATAAAAGAATTCACACTATCTATTTGTGAATAGAGCCCGGAAACTTTACTTTTCTTGGATACTATTCTCATAATTTTCAGTTACTTTTTTCTATTTGCCTACGGTATTTCATGTCAATTAGCAAAGACCCCGTAGAAATACTGACCCAGATACCGAGTATTTGACCCTTAGAGTATTTTGTCATCTTCATCTTGCGTCCATTTCATGCAATGACCTGCTTCAAACAATTCAGCAGCCTCTGTTCATGTAACTCCCAACAACTCGGTGTAGATTCTTATTGGTCAACATCGATTACCTGGAATTAAGAGAAGTCTTATAGTTAGACGTATGAGGGTGTTGTTACCGCTGATTTCGGTGTGGGGGTAAACAGATAGAATTTGTGAGTTCGTGGAAAAACCTGAATAGCAGATCCGAACCTGTTCGTCTGAGTTGGGCTGCTGACTCCCGCCGTACACCTGCAAGGAAAGTGCGAAACACCGGGTTTGATCCCGGCGACGCACCCTCCGACGCTCTTGTCAGTAACCAGAAGAGATTAAAAAAGAGCTTAAGCAGGTAAAAGAGTGATTAACCTGTAACAGTGGTTGGTGGGGGTATTTATAGTCGCCGTTGGGATCAGATTAGGAATGTGATTCCTGTGATCTGATAAGGCATAAAATCCTCGTAATCAGATTAGGAATGTAATCCCTTAATTCCCGGTGAGAGCAAATCAGGCCTGTTGATTTGGTCAAATCAGTAACCCTGATTTTCCTCTTGCTGATCTGGGTTCGTCTTGGGTCGGGACCCGTACCCAGTTGGAGTAGATCCGTTCGCGGGTTATTGGATCTGTGAGAAGGAGACCCAGTACCCGCTTCGGACCCGCTGGTAGGTGAAATTACCGTTTTATCCCTGAGCTTTGAGATTCGCGTCCGATGTGAACGGTTCCGATTTAATCCTATTTTTAGCCATATCACGAGCCTCCCACTCCCGAAGACTGAGTTTGATCAGCCTTTGAGGAGTAGTTTTACTGTTCTAATGGCGTACAGGATTTTATCGGTGTTCTTAAAGGAGTTTGGAACCTTGCTCGGGGTGTAACGGTGTTATTATGGGCTTGTAAAATGCCCAAAAATATTCTCAGAATTTTCTGGATTTTTGGTGATTTTTCCAGATTTTTCTGAATTTTTTCTCAATTTTTTTTGAATTTTTTATTCATTTTCCGAATTAAATAATTAATTATCGAAAATATTAAATAATTATTCTAATTAAATAATTATATTTTTCAGAATTTAAAATAATTTTTCTGAATTTATAATTATTTTTAGAATTTTTATTTAATTTTTTCCGATTTTTTAAATATTTTTTCGGATTTTTTAAATAAAAAATACAATTAAATAAATAAATTAATTAATTAAATATACCTGGACACGTGGCGCGATCTGCGCCGTCGGATTCCTGCGCGAATCGCGAGGCGGCGCGCTTCTCGAAAAATCGTTATCTTGTCGTTTAGCGCACGTGGCGCGATCTGAGCCGTCCATCAACTTTTGCGCGATTTTCTGGAAGATCCAACGGTTGTAGTTGCTCGGCTAGCTTTTTTCTCCATTTACCAGATCGGAAAGGGGTTTGCTCGGCAGCCGACCGAGAGGTAACTTTCGACCATTGGCGTGAGGCCACGTGGCGATGCCACGTGGCAAAAAATGTATATATTATTTTTTTTTTTTTCTTCTTCTTCCTCTTTTCCTCTTCCGCCCTGTTCTGTTCTTTTTCCCTTCTTCTTCTTCTTTGTTGCTCATCCCCTGTTCTTCTTCGTCTTCGAATTCCCGCCTCGCCCCCTTCCCCTTTCCGACTTCACGTGGCGAGAAGCTCGGCGACGAATGAGGGGAGCTCGACGGCGGTGGAGAGCTTCGGAATGGAACTCGGAGCTCGGAGTTGGGGAGAGCTCGAGCTCGCGAAGTCGGCGAGGGTGGAGCTCCGGGAGGTCTGCCATGGGTTGATCGATAGTGGCGTCGGAGCTCGGCGAGGAAGTCGCAGAGCTCGAAGGTGGAGTTGTCTGGAGTTGTTGATGGAGACGGAGCGTCGAGCTCGACGAGGGGAGCTCGCGGTGGTTTGGCGAGCTCGACAGCGGGCTCGACGACGGAGCTATGGTGCTCGGAGCTCAGAGCTCCGGAGTGTGAGCTTGGCATGGCGAGGGGTTCGTCACAGCCACGGCGAGGGAGCTCGTTGAAGGTGGCGAGTCGTTGCTTGAGCTTGGGACGAAGCCAGAGGAAGGAGGGGCCTGTGACGGTTTCGCTCGAGGCGGTTCGAGCTCGGAACTCGTCGACTCAGTAGAGAGGGGCTCCGCTCGGGAGCGACGACGGAGAGGAGCTTCGGTGACGAAGGGAAGCTCGGCGAAGCTGCGTTGTCGAGAAAGAGGGAGCTCGTCCCTGCCATGGCGAGGGAGCTCGTCGAAGGGGAAGCTCGAGATGTTCGAGCTCTACATCGTGGCTTGATGACCGAGCTTCGGCCATGGCGGGCACTTGGGAGCTTGTGGAAGGAGGAGTTCGTCGAGGAGCGTGCTCGGAGCTCAGTGCTCCGGAGTATGAGCTCAGCATGGCGAGCACGCGAAGTGGAGGGTTCGGCGACGAAGAGGATGGAGTTCATCGGAGCTGTGGTGACGAAGGCGGGTGCTGGAGCTCGATCATGGCGAAGCATGGATATTGGAGGTTGCCGATGAGGGAGCTCGACATGGGAGATGATGGAGGTCGGCGTTGGCCCCAACCTTGGCGAGCTCGACGGAAGGTGAGCTCGGAGTTGGATTCACGGCGAAGAGGACGGGGGGAGTCGAGGTCGGAGCATAGCCATGGCGGAGCTTGGAGACAGGGCTGGCGGAGCTCGGCGCTTCGGAGCCTGTCGAAGCGGAGTGGAGCTCGACGGAGCTCGCTAACGGTGGAGCTCGGCCATGGCGGTTCGTGATGGATGCGAGGTCGGGATGGAGAGCTCGACGCCAGAGCTAGACGACGGAGGAGACTCGTCGGACATGGATGGGGTCGAGCTCGGTGACGGAGCTTGACGCCACGGCGAAGCTCGTCGGAGCTTGGCTACGGAGGTGGTGAGCTCGATGTGAGAGCTGCATGGGTTTTGTTTTTTGTTTAGGCGCCAACAGTTCGGAGAAGGACGTGACGTAGGAGGGCTACGTTTTTTGTTTAGCTGCATGGGTTTTTTTTTTTTTTTTTTTTTTTTTTTTTTTTTTTGCAAATCCGGGCTCGGATTTTGAGGCACTTTTTTTGCAATTTTGAAGCTCGGTTGGACAGTAGCTCGGATAGGAGATCCGAATTATGTGGCTCGATCGGGGCCGTTGGATGGTGGCACGAATCTCGAGACGGGCCCAATTCCCAAGAAAACACGATCTTGTCGTTTAGTGCAGCTGGCAAGATCTGGGCCGTCTGATCGAGATCTTACACGAATGTTGAGGAGAAAGTGTGTTTTCTCCGTTTACCAGATCGGGAAGGCACTTGCTCGGCAGCCGACCGAGAGGTAACTTCGCCCAACCACGCGGCGCCACGTGGCACAAAATACATATTTTTTATATTACTTTTTTTTGTCTTTTTCTTGTCCTCTTCTTCTCCTCTGCTTCTTGTTTGGCAGATCCGAGCTCCTCTCCTCTGCTTCTTGTTCGGCCAATCCGAGCACGGATTTTGAGGCGAATTTTTGTCCATTTTGAAGCTTGGTAGGGCAGTAGCTCGGATTGGAGATCCGAGCAGCGTGTCTCGATCTGGACGGTTGAATGGTGGCACGAATCTCGAGACGGGCCCAATTCCCAAGAAAACACTATCTTATCGTTTAGCGACGCTGGCAAGATCTGGGCCGTTGGATGATGGCACGAATCTCGAGACGGCTCAGTTCCCAAGAAAACGTTATCTTGTCGTTTAGCGTCGCTGGCAAGATCTAGGCCGTCTGATCGAGATCTTACACGAATGTTGAGGAGAAAGTGTGTTTTCTCCGTTTACCAGATCGGGAAGGCACTTGCTCGGCAGCCGACCGGACTCTTTGATGTTGGGGCTCGGATGGGAAGAGCTCGGATTTCCGAGCTATTCGGCGCAGCTGCATTGAGGTCCACTTTCCCGGGGCTACGGTGGTCCGATCGGGGCGTGCGACCCCTCGTTTCGAAGCTAGTTCGGAGATCTACAACTTCTCTTTAGGAGTGGGATGAAGTTTCACCCTCCTTCATGGTCAAAATAGCCCCGCAAGATGCTTGTCTTCATGAAGTTGATAAGTACTTTGGTCTTGGGGATTTTGGAAGAGGAGCCCCGCTCCTAGGGGCGGAGAAGATGTGCCAGGAAGACCCTTGTGCTTGGAAGACCCTTGGGTTAGGAAGACCCTTGGGCTAGGAAGACCCTTGTAAGGTGTGCTAGGAAGACCCTTGGGGCGAAGAAGAGGCGCGAGTGGGTCGGATCGCTAGTCGCTCGGCTAGGAATACTGAGCGACGTGGAGCGATCTGAGCCGCTGGATCTCAGCGCGGATCTCGAGGCGGGCACAGTTTCCAAGAAAACGCTATCTTGTCGTTTAGCGACGCTGGCAAGATCTGGGCCGTCTGATCGAGATCTTACACGAATGTTGAGGAGAAAGTGTGTTTTCTCCGTTTACCAGATCGGGAAGGCACTTGCTCGGCAGCCGACCGGACTCATTGATGTTGGGGCTCGGATGGGAAGAGCTCTGCTCTGGAAGAGAGCTATTTGTGAAACGAGTGTGAGGAGGGACCCTATGAGAGAGTTGTAACTCCGAACTCGCTGCTTATGTGAGAGAATCAACGGTTGCGGGAGCAATTCCGAATGGCGAACCACTTCTAACCCGCTGAAGAGCAGGTTATTCGAAGCAGACTCGAGCCAAGTGTTGGACTCCGAACCATCGGTAGAGGTGTTCAACGGCTGTGGGAGCAGTTCCGAATGGCGAACCACTTCTAACCCGCTGAAGAGCAGGTTATTCGAAGCAGACTCGAGCCAAGTGTTGGACTCCGAACCATCGGTAGAGGTGTTCAACGGCTGTGGGAGCAGTTCCGAATGGCGAACCACTTCTAACCCGCTGAAGAGCAGGTTATTCGAAGCAGACTCGAGCCAAGTGTTGGACTCCGAACCATCGGTAGAGGTGTTCAACGGCTGTGGGAGCAGTTCCAAATGGCGAACCACTTCTAACCCGCTGAAGAGCAGGTTATTCGAAGCAGACTCGAGCCAAGTGTTGGACTCCGAACCATCGGTAGAGGTGTTCAACGGCTGTGGGAGCAGTTCCGAATGGCGAACCACTTCTAACCCGCTGAAGAGCAGGTTATTCGAAGCAGACTCGAGCCAAGTGTTGGACTCCGAACCATCGGTAGAGGTGGAGATGAAGCAAGAGCAACAATTTCCAATGAAAAAATGTAAAGTTTTATTGAAATAAACTAAGTGGCTGCTTCAATATGGCGAGCCCTTATTACATGCTATTGGCCGGATTACAAGCATCGGCCTTATTGAAAATCAGGGTCCTACTTCTACAATAAGGTGAAGACCTCTTGGGAAGAGCCGGGAGGTTCTGAGTCGTAAAGCTCGGCGGGCCCTTCAGTTCGTTTGTTGGCTCCTCAGGGGGGAAGCTCGGCCCCCTCTTTCTGGACGAACTTGGTCAGGTGCCCCCGCTGTATGAGTTCTTCGATCTCCTCCTTCAGAGCTCGACAATCTTCTGTGTCGTGGCCGTGGTCCCTGTGAAAGCGGCACCACTTATGCTTGTCCCTCTTCTTGCCAGGTGTGTTCATTCTCGGGGGAGCGCGGAGGAGCCCTTCCTTGTCCACCTCCATAAGAACTTCTGATATATTGGCAACGAGGGGGGTGAACTTCTCAAACCGAGGAGTCGGGCGGCGCTGGCCATTGCCGTCCTTCTGAAGCTTCTTAGCCTCTTCTTCTTCGGTCAACTTTCGCTTCGTCCCTGAGGTAGACCCCCCGAAGCTTGGAGGGTAGGCGGCCTCTTCGGCACGAATGTACTTGTCACACCTGAGAAGGAGGTCGGCAAAGTTCCGTGGAGGCTTCTTAGCAAGAGAGGACCGGAGGCTGGAGTTGAAGACGTTGGATTGGAAGGCGGCTGTTGCGACGGATTGGTCGAGGGAGGCTATGGACCTGACCTCCGCAGTGAACCTCTTCACATAGTCTCTCAACTTCTCTCCCTTCTCCTGGCAGAGCTGGAGTAATGAGAGGCTGGTCTTCTCTGTGTGTCTACTACTCATGAAGTGGGTGATGAAGAGGGTCTCGAATTGCTCGAAGGAGAAGATGGAAGAGGGAGCAAGGCGGGAGTACCATTCCCTAGCCGACCTCCTCAGGGTGGCTGGGAAGGTCTTGCAAAGTAAGGCGTCCGAAGCCTGGTGGATGAGCATGAGGGTTTTGAAGCTTTCGATGTGGTCCACGGGGTCCGACTCCCCCGAGTAAGTTTCGAACTTCGGGGGTTCGAATCCCCTCGGGATGGGAGCCTCCATGATGGTTCGGGAGAACGGGGGTCTGCTCGGACGGATGGTTCTGCTGTTCGACCCCTCCCCCTCGTCCATCCGACCGATTCGCCTCTCCACCTCATGGAGACGGCGGTATAGGGCATCGTCCCTCCCGCGATAGTCGAACGAGTCTCTGGACTCGTCTTCGTAGGAGGGAGAGCCGGGGCTACGACGATGGTCGTCCCGAGAGCGGCGAGGGCTAAGTTCATGCTGCCGGTGGTTAGGAGCCGGCGGAGGAGAGGCGGACCTACGGCGAGGACTGGGAACCCGTTGGGGCGAAGGGACCCTTTGGGCGTCATTGTTGTTGGGTCGGAGGTTAAGAGCCTGCAACACTGTTGCTTGAAGCTGCAGAAACTCGGCGCGAGTGATGGGCGCCTCATTGTTCCTCGGCTGATGTCGACCGGCAGGAGAGTGGCGCCTCCTCCTGTAATGCCCGGGTGACTCTCTTCTTCCCCTTCGGACAGGAGACCTTCTATATTCTCGGTGGTGAGGGGACCGCTCACCCGGACGTTGTTGGCGGGAGGCTCCCTCTCGGGCCCGCTTCTCGTCCAGACGGTGGCGTAGGTCCCCTTCCTTCTTCTGATTTTGGGGATTGTGAGAGGCCATGGAATCCGTAGAGGTGTTGTGTATGGAGACGCGGTCCTGATTGAGCGGTTGCTTCATACGAGAGCCCCCCACACCGGCATTCTGAGGACCGGTGGGAACCCTGGGGGGTTGCTGATTCTGAAGAGGAGGCTGATCTTGAGGAGGGTCCTCCACTTGAAGCGGGGGTTGTCCCTGCTGCGGAGCGGGTTGGATGGGGACTACCTCTTGCTGATCAGCGGGGTTGGGTCCACGGTTGGACCCCCTAGATCTGACCTTCCTGGGAGGCATGGCTGGAGAAGAGCTAGTCGACGAGGAAGAGGCGGAGGCTATTCGTATGGGTCTCCCACAGACGGCGCCAATCTGTTACCGCTGTTTTCGGTGTGGGGGTAAACAGATAGAATTTGTGAGTTCGTGGAAAAACCTGAATAGCAGATCCGAACATGTTCGTCTGAGTTGGGCTGCTGACTCCCGCCGTACACCTGCAAGGAAAGTGCGAAACACCGGGTTTGATCCCGGCGACGCTCCCTCCGACGCTCTTGTCAGTAACCAGAAGAGATTAAAAAAGAGCTTAAGCAGGTAAAAGAGTGATTAACCTGTAACAGTGGTTGGTGGGGGGTATTTATAGTCGCCGTTGGGATCAGATTAGGAATGTGATTCCTGTGATCTGATAAGGCATAAAATCCTCGTAATCAGATTAGGAATGTAATCCCTTAATTCCCGGTGAGAGCAAATCAGGCCTGTTGATTTGGTCAAATCAGTAACCCTGATTTTCCTCTTGCTGATCTGGGTTCGTCTTGGGTCGGGACCCGTACCCAGTTGGAGTAGATCCGTTCGCGGGTTATTGGATCTGTGAGAAGGAGACCCAGTACCCGCTTCGGACCCGCTGGTAGGTGAAATTACCGTTTTACCCCTGAGCTTTGAGATTCGCGTCCGATGTGAACGGTTCCGATTTAATCCTATTTTTAGCCATATCAGGTGTGAAGTCAGGCTATTCTGACAACATCACAACACTCCTATCTTATGCCATAAATTATGTATTTTGTTTGTCATTGCTTACATATTTCATTTAACTACTACATATTTTATACTTGGTAATCATATATTTTTTTTTATAACGAGGATAAAGTCGACCGACTCCGGCCCAAATATATAAATAATGAGAGAATATGTACAAACATCAGAGAATTTTACACGGAGTAAAATTGAAAATAAAGCGGGAAAATAGACAACATCAAAACATGAAGAGGCAATGAAGACTATTGCACGAAAAAACAAAATCCAGCGACGCAAGTTGTAAACCAAAAACAAACAATTAGAAGGCAGGAGACATCGAGCCGAGGACCGAGCAACAACAACACCAAACACAGCTAAAATGAAACTGTGTATGCCGCCACCCCCAATCACTGGAGTATCCAAGCCCAAAGCAGAGGCATCAACTGACCTGAATAAGAGCAACAAGAACCGACTGCTAGAGCGCATCCAAACAAACGACACAAAAGTATAGACAACAATACAAATGGACCTTCATAGAAGCCCTCAAGCCCTCAAGGGAACCTAATAGCCAACAGAAAAGAGATGGTGAGCTTGTCCTCGACAGGCCTCAACCAAAAAAACGAGCAGAACACCATCCGAACAAAAACAATAGAACAACAACGAAAACAAGCCATCAAACGTCAATAAAAGTACGAGCGGTAAAGTATAAGAAGAGAATAGAAGGGGAGTAAAGCAGTGTATAACAGAAAAGTAGCTGAAATTTACCAAGATCAGCAATAGTAGCATCAAAAAGGAACCAAAAGGTAGAATAAAAGTTAATAGCCATGCTGGAAATAGCGATAGTAACAAAAAGATTAAGAGCAAAAGGTAATAAGCATGGCAGCTTAACAACAAAACTAAACCCTCAACGGAGTCCACAACCCCGTCCTCCAACAAAACTAAACCCAACCCACTTGGTAATCATACATGTTCCATCTACTGGCTGACAGAATCAAATAAGTTCCAAATCTAATGATATAAGATACTTGTCTCTTTTTTTTTGGAGTTAAATACAAAGGAAGGGGAATTTACGCTTTTCGCAGATTGGGTTTGAACGGGTTGTGGATATTGTTTATATACAAGTATGAATCTGATTCGGTTTTGGCGAGTTTGGTTCAAACAATGAACAGAGCTAAATTTACAATCTAATTATAGATTTTGGTAGCTTAACTTGTGAGACATTGACAAATGACAAGAATATTAGGTAGATCAGGCATGTTAGCTTAATCACTTGCAGGTAGAGTAGTACAAAGAGCATGCATATATATAAAGAAAACTCGGCAGTTGGAGCTTGGATTCTATATGAAAATCGTAGCTGTTTATGTATGTGTTTAAAATAATAATGATACAGACACCAAGGTGGGAATGCCTTTAGCTTTAGCTTAAAGTTTCCAGCTAGTTAGTTTCAATGTTGCTCTCCTCAAATCTCAGTACATTGGCATAGTTATAGTGTTAACAACGACGCAATTTAGGAGGTCCTTTTGGAGGCAGATTATATAGGAGATCTATAATATTTTGGGTGTGATGTAACGAATAGTTGTTGTAAGTGCCATAGAGCACGGTACTTTGTTAGATAGTAGGTGCTTTGTTGTATCGGTATTTTGTTGTTTCTGTTGTAGCGCAATGATGTAGCGCAAATTTATAGTTCAGATATTTTGTGGTTTCGTTAATCTTTCATTAATGAAATCGGTGACCATGGTCACTTTTATCTATAAAAAAA
Source organism: Hemerocallis citrina (assembly GCA_017893485.1). Classification (NCBI taxonomy): domain Eukaryota; kingdom Viridiplantae; phylum Streptophyta; class Magnoliopsida; order Asparagales; family Asphodelaceae; genus Hemerocallis; species Hemerocallis citrina. Next base: position 468,538,760 of record CM030358.1, on the reverse strand, counting down.
ACAACGCAATTTAGTATCTGATTTGATGAAGTTGACTGTCTCTTATAATCAGTAACCTCTTATAATCAGTAACCACTTTAGAGCACAAAATAGGTTGCTTCTTCTGTGGAGTTGAGGATGCGATGATATGAAATGACAGTTACAGTAAGAAGTGATTCAGTTGTCGAGGATGAGATGATATCAAATGATAGGTATACTAAGCAGAGAATGAGATGTAATCGATTAGTTACACTATACATAGAACCATTAAGAGTACATAGAAATTAGAAAGTGTTTTTGCTGCATGTGGCTCAAAACTTCCACAAAACTTGCACTCCATTAGTAGAAACCTTTCAAAAGAAGCATCTCTTTCTTTCTGTATTAGTACAGTATCTGTATTATACAAATTTATTAAGTTCATTATAAACTAATCTGCCCTTTTCCTACTTTTGGTTGTAGACAGATGGACTGACATGATATAGGTCACCTACAAAAAAAAAACAATCAAAGAAAGTGAAAGGAAGAGCATTGGCCAAACGAAGCAACCAAACTCCCATGGAGAATCAAGAAACCAAGAAGAAGAAGAAGAAGTGCAAATCCCAGAAGTCCACCTCAGACTCCCCTTACTTCAAGCCGAGTTCCGAGACCAAAGGAATCCGGTTCGGAGGCCAGTTCGTCGTCAAGTCCTTCACCATCCGCCGTGCCTCACCCATCGAGCTCCTCCGCCTCCTCGCCATCCCTCCTCCGCTGCGTCAGCACCCTACAATCCCTTTCCCTTCGACCACGACGTTCATCCCGACCAACTTCACCATTTTGGCTCACCATGCATGGCACACCCTCACACTCGGCCTAGGCACGAAAAAGTCCAAGGTGGTGCTCTTTGTGTTCGAGTCGGAGGAGATGAAGGCAGGGGTCGACAGACTCTGGCCGCAGGTGGTGCCGCTGGGGGACGTAAACAAGAAGATGATACGGGCGCTGCACGGGTGTGAGATGGCGAGGTTTAAGTTCAGGAAGGGGTGCTTGACATTCTACGTGTATGCAGTGAGGAGGGTGGGGGCTGCTGGGTTTGTTTGTGCCGAGGATTTGAGGAGGGTTTTGGAGGCCGTCGTCGAGCTAAATGATTTTTTGGATCACACTGCGATGCTTGCAATGCCGACGCAGAGGAGCATTGATTTCCGGCAACCAGTTGCGATGGCTCATTGAAGAGGAGGATGGTTTTGTTTTTGTGCCTTGTTTATTTTGATTGTTTTGAGTGTTTTGTAAACCATGGATTCAAGTATCGACCAAGATGGATTTTGCTTGTCGATACTGATGATAAGTCGAGATACCGAATACTGATTATGAGTGAGTGATCGATGGTTGTGGTACATTTTGTAAAGAATTGTTTTGATTCCTTGAATGACAAATTTGTTGTCACTTTTTTTTCTCTCTTTCTTTTTGATCAATTTATGAAGAGCTATTGATGCTTAACATCACTTTTGTTAACTATTTCCTGATGTTGTTGCTGTGTTTGTGATGATGTAAAGTGAGAACAGAATCAAGAAAGGGTCTGCTTTCTTTATTTTTTTTAAAGAAAAACTATTGAGAGAAGATGAGTTGTGTAGGGAAAAGTAAGGAGAGAGTTTGGTCTTTTGTTTGGTTGCTTTGTTGACAAGAGAATACTAGATGAATGAAAAGCTACAGACGTTCTTAATCACTGTTTGTTTTTTTAGAACAAGATCATAACCACACACGCATACCGCATACAGACACTCTCATCTCAAAATCTCTACTACTATAATGGGAGAAGACCTTAGTGTAATTTGTCCATCTATCAATCCGTGCAATGCACGTGCATAACTATTATAAATGAGATTTTAGATCAAATTCAGACTACGTCTGAAATTTTTACTTTTAAAAAAATTATATTTACTAAGACGTGCATTGCGCGTGTAAAAAACTAGTGTAGAATTGTTGCAAAATGGAGACTTGGGACTTGAGACTTACCACTAGATTAGATTGCCGGGGCACTTGCATAATAATGGAGTGTTAAGGGGTGATGAATGATGAAGCATGATGACTACGGGTGGGGGTTGCAATTGAACAAGGGGACAAGGAGAAAGGTGGGGATGGACCCCAGCTCTACCCACCAAACTTGATACACTTTTTTATTCTTGGTCCAACAAAAGATAGTGACAACTGACATCTCTCTTTTCGCAGAGCAAAAGTAGAAAATTTTGAAATAAAGAAAACTGAGCAAAAGCGTAAGTTTATACATACTTTAACACGTGCACACACTCAGTCACGATCTCAGTTTAATTTTCGACCGTCCGATCGTCCAGATGCAAAAAGACGTGGATAATCGAGGCTCCCGATCGCGCCACGTCGCTACCCAATCACACATATCCAATTCACTAAACGGGCGAGCTCATCACGTGATCAACGTCTCATGTCGCGCCATGTCACCACATCATCTTGCCACCTTGTTCCACTCAGCAGGCGAGCACAGACTCGATGGGCGATCCAGATCGCTCCAAAAATCGTGTCGACACGATAAATCAATAAAAAACCACAGAAAATGATTTTAAATTATGAAATTAAATTACAATTTCAAAAATTATTATTAAATACAGAAATTTAATTAGAAATTATGAAAAATAATTAACATTTTGGAATCTATACAATATATTATGTTAAACCACTTTTGTCTGAATTTTCTCATTTTTCCTTTCTTTTTAAAAAAAAGGGCAAATATAGGAAATAACTCCCCACCTTACTCCATCCATCCAAATTGGAATTGGAATCTTAATTATTATATAGATATTACTAGATTAATATTTCAAAAAAAAATTTGTTATTTTCTTATTTTTAAAAAAAATTATGCACAGTATTGCACGGATTATACTACATATTATATTATATTATATAAGTTTGTGCCACAAGGGTACACTGGTAAGATATTATGGTCATTTTGTTCCATGGAAACTTATACAGAAGCATGGAACATAGCCAGCCTGTTTCATAAAAGAACAGATAACGAAACATAACCAGAACCAGCAGAAATGAGGAATGTAACAAACTCTATTTCATTGAAAAGAAGATAACAAGACATAGCCACTAGCCAGAACCTCGAAATAGGTCCTTTTGGTACTAAAGTTTTTATTATACATTTTTGGCTGTAATGATTATTGAGAGGGTCCCAATGAGAGACAGGCATCATTGCAGCACTAAGATCATGTGCAGGGGGGTGTCACTGCTACCAACACATGGTCCCCAGCTTTCACCAAACTTTTGTACTAAATTTTTTGTATGAATTTTCTAAGTTTTGAAGAGGATAGATGCATGAGGCATGAGTTAGGATTGAGGTGTTAATGTGTTAGGTCACATACAAAGGAAGACAGCCTGTGGGTGCCCTGCAGGGTAGGGCAAGATTTACTTACCCCATATGGCCTAAGTTCCCAACTGCCTATGCTCACTACTTCTCAGCTGTTGATTCTGCTCAACGCCCTGAGGTGTCTGTCAATATTAATGGACGAACTGACTGGCGGAGTATTTGTACAGATCGGTCCGTATCATACAAGCAAGTCATATAGTGCAGTTCCGATGGATATGCAACTTACAAGTCCCCATGCTTGCAATTGCATGTAACCAAATACAACCGGCTTTTCACCGTACAGATACTCACAGAATTTAAGGTGAAACTACACAATAACAGTCAGTTAGGTCAGTACAGCAGCAAAAACAAAAGCAACAACGATCAGTTGATTGCGCACAACCATTCAGATGAAGGTTAACGCAATATTACATTAGTTCACCTGCTACAAAAAAAACAAGGTAAAAAGTATGTCCATAAGATAAAACACAAACTGAAACTGGAGATATCTCAGGAGAGCTAGAACAAACAACATCTGGTATTATGACTCTACGGCAACGGATGTCAACTAACATCATCTACTGCATTCAGAAAACTCAAGTAGACTGACATGAATGGAACTTTGCTATTCAGGAGATACACCCGTCTATGCCAAACCCAGGTTCCAAATAGTAGCAGGGACTTGAGGCTTTGAGCCAAACATATATCGATAAATAGAGGTGGCAACTTACTTTGCTACCTAAACAAGCCAACCTTGGGCCCAAACTCGTATCTGCACAAGTATTAACCGTATAAAATAAGTCATGTAGTTTTAATGCAGAAAATAATGTCTGAAATATTTTGTGTTAACAACTTAACATATATATAATAAAATTTGATATGGGTATTAACAAACTGTTGAACTATGGACACTACACTAAACAAATATCAATTTTATTGTATATGTTGCCTAGTACTATAAGAAGCCATTAAATGAAGAGGTGTGGAAACTAATTCCAGCATCGGCCTGGATCCATTTTCTTTGTGTAATGAATATCTAGACTCTGAATCAACTTCCTAGGCCAGATGTGACAATGGGCAAGGCTCACTGTTCTAAAATTCGGTTTAGCCGGCCGCCTAGGCACTAGGCGGTCCCCAAGCGACTCGCCTAGGTCCTAGGCATTTGAAAAAATCGGTTTGACCTATTGGACAGGTCCAGGCGGGTCTTTGCGGGTCTGGGCGGCCTAGGCGGACCCGAATCATAAAATATTGCTTAACCCGATCTGACTCAATCCGGACCCGTTTAAAAATAATTTCCGGGTCTAGAAGAAGTTAGAGACTTTGTTCATATTAGTAGTAGTCGTAGTAGTAATTGTTCTTAGGTGGTGTCTTTACTTGTAGTAATAGGTGTGGTCTGGTTGTTTATTTTCATCTTGAGGATTTAGCATTATTGTTCCAATATCAACTTATCAATAAAACAGGATGGCAACAATCTTCCTATATTCAAAAATATATATACTTATATAGCTACTACATATTTAGACAATCATCAGATTAGGGAGAGATGGCTTCTTTATTTTTTTTCCAAAATTGTTTTCATAGAAGAACACACAACAAAACATTACAAGTTGTAAGTTGGAGTTCACTAAAAACCACTAGTACAACATTGTTTACCTTCAAGATATTAAATCTACTGATGCTTTTGATTATGAAAAGATAAGTCAATCCCTATTTCAAAAGAGACGAACTAGAACTATTATAATAGTTTATTTTCTTGATTAAAAATTCTGATGGGAAACAATACCTTATCCTAACAAGATATTGCTCTACTCAAATCTGTAACCAAAACCAACACATTGATACAATTGTGTCTTTTTGACTATCTAAAGCTCATCTTACAATAGCAAGGAGAAAAATCAAGAGTAAGAATTGGGAGCAATAAAGAGCATGATAATGCATGATGGAAAAACAAAACTAAACTAAAAGATAAATTGGGGCAAAAATAAACTAAACTAAAATAAATAAATAAATAAATAATGCCTATCGCCTAGCCGCCTAGCCCCGCTTGCAAGGTCTAGGCACTAGGCCCCCATCGGCCGCCCGATTATTGCCTAGCGACTTTTAGAACACTAGCAAGGCTTAGACTCATTAATTAAAAATGGGCAGGAACCAGGTCTATCTGAGTTCAGTCCAAGCCAAAGTCATTCAGCCAGATAGAAAATGAATAAAAAGAGCACAAAATAACAATAAAGAGGAAAATGGAAAATTTTGCAAAGACAATGAAAGGTAATTGTCAAACAGAACGGAAAAAAACAGTGCGATGGATTCTACATACTAAAAGATGTTTGGCTTTGCAATCCCATATTCTTCATGTCCAGTGGTTTACTTGGAAACTCTTTTACTCCATTACTCATTCTTGTGTTCCTAATAACATAACAAAGTTCAACATTTACCTACAAATTCCTACCTAGATACCCAACCTAAGACTCCTAATGACTTCTGTTTGCAATCTTGACATCCCCCCCCCCCCCCCCGGCGACCCGGATTTCCTTTTATGGTGGGTTCTTGATCCGGATATCTTAAACTAGCGAACCACATACAGTTATTTCTATATCTGCAAAATCAAAATGGCACCTTTACTCATTAATCCATGCACTTCTCTTCAAACCCTCCTCAATTAGTCATAGAGTTTAATTAGATTATTATTCTTATATATAGCAATGCATGTAAACTAATGGTTTCACATATTAATTTTCTTTGGATCTCTCTGCAAAAGCAGGCAGAAACCCTTATGTATATATATTACTCAAACGAGTCCCAACTCATATCCGTCATATACAATACAACGAACAATTGTTCCCATGCCATACTCCCAGGAAAAGCTCGAACGACCTTCAACAAAAGGGTACCTGTAACGGACACAGGTGGGTAGGTAGAGAATACCTCGGGGCGCGAGTTAACTCTCTCTAAGGAACTCGGCAAAATAGTCCCGTAACTTCGGAAATTTCATTTGTGAAATGGTTTTGATTACTTTTCTTTTTCCAATAGAAACATAGAATGAACAAAGATGTTTCTTGTCATCAACATAAACTACTAACACGGTTGTGTGTTGTTGTCGACGATGATTAAAGAAAGAATGGTCAAAGGCACTTCTTCTAAACCCAATAGTAAGAAGTGTGGTGCTGAGTTTATCGAACCAAGCTCGAGGAGATTGTTTTCCAAAGGTAACGAACCGTGATCTAATACTCATACCACGAACCAAAACGTATTGCCAACCTCGTAACATTCCATTGAACCTAGTAACACTGGTTCGTAGGCAAGGCCCCCAAAAAAAAAACACTTGTGCAAGAGAGTTGCATTACATTAACTACTTGGACTATAATAACCCTTAAAGGAGGTGGAATTACTCAACAAAGTGATTACAGATTACAGATAGAATATCGTAGCTTATTAGCAAGAAACTACATGGTTGAGCAATTATATTCAGTCATCAATAATGTTAGCAGAGCAAAGATATATGGAGATATGGGAATAAGGGTTGAATAATGCTTAAAGAAAATGGTAAAGAAGGCAACGTAGAGCATTATAGGAAAGAAGAGGGTCAGAGATCACCATATCAAAATTATTTTGCTTTTTCCAATCTGGTGGTGGTGTCTGCAAGTGCATTTATATTGGTGTGCAAGAATGTGTGTTGGTGGGTTACTGCATGGCATTGTGGATGGGTGGTGGTGTGTGTTGTAGCGGTACGGTGGTGGGGGCGTTAGGAGAGCTTGTTAGATCACGAGATATAGGATCTGAACAGTTGATTAAAGGATTCACCGATTTAATGAGTTTGACATTTGTGATGAGTAAACTCTTCCTGTACCTTATCAATTCTAACACCACAACCCTGAGCTCTAAGATAGCTTGTATCCTACAACATTTGCCTTATAATGCCTTTTAAGCTCTTTGGTACCCCTGTTCAAAAGTTTTCTTGTGTATCCTTATACTTGTAACTTAACTGAGAATGTGAATTTGACCCTTTAGCATATTTTCTGCTTCATTTCATCATATTAGTAGGCTCTGTATCCTATGGAAATCTAAAGAGGCTAGTTTCAAAAAGTGAATCTAAATTCTGATTAATCTACCAAATAAAACTGGACCCACGAATTATATACAACCATGTGGTTCCTCCTACAGTCTTATCTTCATACCAAGTCGAAGTCCGGATCATGCGCTAAAAATATAACAATAATCATGCTAATGCTAAGATTTTCAAAAATATGGAAAATACAAATACTAGGATTTTCAAAGAAACAGCAATTACATCTAATAACTTACAATTTCAGTCACACACATATTCCTTAAATCATTACTCAACTGGAAATTCACAGTAGACTGACTTACACACTTAATCAGAACCTAAAGGACATTAACTTCAACCAACATCTTATACCAAATTACATGTTTAAGCATAAGCATCATTTAGGTATTTTACTCCAGTATATTACACTTACACACACTAATTATCACAGTTTATCTATTGGAAATCCATCCAATCACTAGCTTTACTTACAAAATGTCGAACATAGGATTGGTCTAAACTCAAAGCAACCACATACCAATACATTCCTAGACCCTATTCTAATAGCAATGCCACAACATAAGAAAATAACAAAGCCATTGTAATAAATGAAACTTAAAAGTCTTAAAGCCATAGGGAAGGAATAGCATCGTTTATTTGCAAGAAACTATATGGTTAAGCAATTATATTCAGTCATCAATAATGTTGGTACTGCAAACAAAAGCTCGGTTTAAGATATATGGCGTCATGAAGACGGGTCAAATAATGCTTGATGAAACTGGTATTGGAGGCAACTTAAAGCCTCATTGGAGAGATGACGGTGAGAGATTGATATATCTCACTTCTTTTGCTTTTCTCAATTTAGTGATGGTGGCAAGGTCGCAAGAAACAAAATCGGGAACAGAAGGGTAGAGTATCGTTTAGGTCCTTCACTGTTTAATCGGGGACTGAACGGGAAGGCAGAAGAAAAGGAATGCGGCTATGAAGACTAAAATGAGAATTGGAAATTCATTTTCACCCAAACTATGTAAACCAATTGCTTAAAAGAAAATTGGTTGCAAACAACTGCTATAAATTGACTATTTAAACGGGGTTTTTCTCGCTTTTTAAGAACAAGGGTGGTGGTGTGTACGCATGTATGTCTGTCTGTGTGGCTGTCTGTGTGTAGCTGGGGAGTACAGAACTGGGTGAGCTGGTCAAATCTCAGAGTTATAGGAAGTTAGGAACTGACCAGTTAATTAAAGGATTTATTGATATAATGTGTTTGACAATTGTGACGAGTAACACTTCCTGTAAGTTACAACACCACAACCCTCAGCTCTAATGATACCTTCTATCCTACAAATTTGGACCTTATAATGCCTTTTAAGCTCCATCTAAAGGTCATGCTCTATATATCTTGAGACCAATGGTCCATCCCATATAGCTTTGGTATCCCGTTCAGAAGTTTTTTGTGTGTATCCATATACTTGTAAGTAGTAACTTAACTCAGCCTGTGAATTAGACTCTATAGCTTATTCTCTGTATCATTTCATTGTATTACTTGATCCAGGCTCTCTTTGTGCCCTATGGAAATCTAAAGTATATAAATTTTGTTTCGAATGGCCCACTAGAATCTACCAACTAAAAGAGGACCACATCAATACAAGCATGTGTTTCCTCCTACAGTCTTACCTTCATAGCAAGTGGAAGTCAAGATCAAAAGCTAAAAATATTCATAACAATATCAATAATCATGCTAATACTAAGATTTACAGAAAACAAAAAATAAAATTACCGCTACATACTAAATTTTTCGAAGAATTGGCAATTACCGCTAGTAACTTCAGTGTCAATGACACAAAAAATCCTAAACTCATTACTCAATTGGAAATTCACAGCAGACAGCCACATTTGATGCTATGAAGAATTGAACATTGAGCACGCATGCACGCACGCAATGAAAACCTAAAGGCAATTCTAGCATCATCATTCACTTTAACCAACATCTTTAATCTTATAACATGTTTAATCACAAGCATCATTTTGGGTAATAACTCCAGCACATTACACTTACACATTCACTAACCATTACCTAGTTTATCTATTGAGTCATCCAACAGTTAGCATCACTCACACAATGTGAACCATAAAATTTGTCCAGCTCAAAGCATCAACCTACCAATAGTTTTCAAGTTCCTATTCCCATAGCAATACCAGAATATAAGTAAACAAACAAGCCATAGCTGCAAAGCAAACTCAAGGACTTAACCCGCTCACCTCATGACTTCTTCTCGTCCTGCCTCCCCTTCCTACTCTTCCTCCTTGCCTGCCTCTCTTCCTCCTCACTACTCCCCTCATCATCCCTCCTCTTCCTACTCTTCCTCCTCGCCTGCCTCTCTTCCTCCTCGCTACTCCCTGAATCCTCCCTCCTCTTCCTATCCCTTCCATGCCTCCTCTTACGCCTCTTCCCCTCCTCTTCTTCCTCCGGATCCTCCTCTGAACCCTCCCTCCTATAACTCCTCGACCTCCTCTTTTCCTTTCTACTCTTCCTCCTCTCGCCCTCCTCCACCTCTTCAGAATCTTTTCCCCTCCTCTCCTCTTCTTCCTCCCATACATGCCTATGCCCGTGCCTTCTCTTCCGCCTCTTCCCGTCCTCTTCTTCCTTCGACCCTTCATCCGAATCACTCTCATCCCTCCTCCTATGGCTCCTCTTCTTCCTCTTCTCCTTCATTATCCTCGTCTCCTCCTCCGAATCCGCCTCCCGGTGTCTCCTCCTCCTCCTCCCACTACTCTTCTCCTTCTTCGCCCTCCCCCTCTCCTCCTCCTTCTTCTTCTTCCCCCCAAATCTCTCCGCAATTATCCTCTCCATCTCCGGATCTGCATCAGAATCCGAGCTTTCGTTCTCCTCCTCCTCACTGTCCTCCTCAATCTCATCGAGTTTGCCCCTTTTCTTAATTTTGTCGAAAAGCGCACCCGCCTTATCCGAAACATCATCCCCACCAACCTCCAAGATCTCTTCTTTAACACTGAGGAAGTTCCGGCACTGAAAAGTGAGGTGGCCCACGCGGCCGCACTTGCGGCAGGCTCCGCGCGTCTCGTCGGCGTTGGAGCCAGTGATGCGGGCAAGGGCGAGGAGGCCCTGGAAGGAGGCGTAGGCATTGGTATCGGATCCGGGCTCGGCGGAGACTGGGTCGGGTTGGGAAAAGGAGGGATCTTTGGCCTCTTTGGAGGAGGCGGCGGCGGTGGGGGCGTAGGGGTCGTAGCCGATGGCGGATTGCCAGATGCCGTGGGTTTGGAGGGCGGCGCTGCTGTGGACCCGGTTGTTCGCCGGCATGCGGACCCGACCCGCGGTGGCAGGCATGGCGGACGGTGGGGGATTGGCTGATTGAGAGAGCTCGGGTTAGGGTTTCGATCGATCGATCGAAATTTGGGGGTCTTTGGGGGGAATTGGGGATTGAAGACGACTAATTCGTAATATATCGAGTTTTTTTGCCTTCATAGGCCACTTTTTGAAAATATTTGCGTTGAAGGGCCAGTTTCCAAACTATTAGCGCTCATGGGTTACTCTGTGCCACGTCAGCAGCGGCGCTATTCCCAATAGCGGCCTCTTCATTTTCGAGGTCGCTAATGTGACTAGCGGCCGATGTTTTAAATTTTTTTGAATTTTTTGTTTATTGTCGCTATTCCCACTGTCATGCTCTGCTTCCCACTCTACGGAAATACAGGCACGCAACTGAAGCCCAGCGAATGATATACATCATCCATAAGCTGTACAATTATAAGTTCAACAAGATCTTTATAACACATTCACGCAGGCAAATATAATAATCACATGAGCTGAAAATAGAATAACCATCATTTGGATAATACATCAACATCGGGTCAAGATGCCCGGGAGTACAATGTGCCAGAATTAAAATAATATGATAAGCAGTTCGCTATAACAACTAGATAAAATAGCGACTGAAAGAAAAAACAACATGAAGTAGTAAGGAAGCAGCAACGATCGTCTAGAGAGTCTGCTCGTCGGGTCCGTCGGTACCTGTATAATTATTAACTCAAAGAAAAATAGAAAAGTTCCCGTTAGAGCAAGTTTCGGGCAGCAAGTAGCAACAAGCAGTAAAAGGGGTAATATAACAAGATATAACATGGAAGAAACAAGAAGTAGAAGTACAAATACAATATGGAAGTAAGCAAAGAACTGGGACAATATGATCATGTAAGTAATAACTGTAACTAGTGTATTCTAGACTTCAAGGTATAAGCAATTGATAACCTAGGCTCAGTTAATCGATAATCATGTAATTAAGGATCGAGAGTCATGTAATCAAGAGTCATGTAATCAAGAATCATATAAGCAAGAATCAAGAGTCATGTAACGAAGAGTCATGTAATCAAGAATCATGCTTAGTGAAGATCTCAAGTTTATCTGTTTTATTAACTTATCTAATGCACGCAATCCTGTGTCCCATATCACAAGTTCGGTGCATATCAATCATGTGACGTTTAGACTTAAGTAGTGAATTCTATAGGATTATGTACTCGGGTCTTCCAGTGATAGTATCAAGACATGTAATCATGAATCATGTAATCGAGAATTATGTAATCAAGAATTGTGTAACCAAGAATCAAAAATCAAAAATCACTATTTCGGGAAACACGGGCCCCCTTCCGAGTATACTCCCCTATATTATCCACTATTAAGTCGTACCATTATAACCCCGGCTTGTTATTCTTTTATAATTAATTATGAACATGCAGTTTGTACGACTAGTGCAACGGTGTAATCAATAGTTTAGTCAAGAAAAATATCAAGGGCAGTAATCATGTACATGAGACGTAAAACGAGTACATGTATCGAGAGTAGTTATTATAAATTATCAAGTGGTATAAAATGCATTCTATCAACCTATTATATCTATGCAAGTTATTATTACAAGAACAATAATACACTCAGTTCATTAAATATGAAAAGTAATGGGTTTATGTGCAAAAACGTAGAGATGAATTTTTAGACAACTTGACATATCTGTATTCAAATTCACTTTTCCGTTGTTACAGAAAAGCAAATCCAATTTCGTCAGAGATTCTAGAAAGTAGACTCTCTTCTGGTTCTAACGCATATTCACACGATGCATTCTAGAGATAGTAGTTATGCGTACAAATTCATTCTTCGCTGGTTTCGATGTTTCGCGCGTATTCTGGAAATTCAGAGTCACAATACTAAAACTGCGATATCTCACAATCTATACATTGGATTAAGAAACCGTAGGATATTTCGGATATCTAGACTCGAAGGGCTACGATTTTCATGTATAAAGTTTTTCGATCCAGTATTGGGAACATGGTAAAATTCTCAGTACAAGAGACAGGTTAGTAATCCCGTGCAGGTTCAGAAATTCACAATATGCCACTACTAAAATCACGATATTTCACAATCTATACATCCGATTGAGAAACCGTCAGATGTTCTGGATTCGGGACTCGATGGGCTACGATTTCCACATAGAAAATCTTCAATCTAGTATCAGTAACATGATCGAATTCTTAGTGCAAGGTCAAGAAATTTAGAGATAGTAAGGTTGTGTGGTAGGGTAAAAATGGCCTGAGGGCCCAACCAGGGCCCAATACAACTCTCACTCAAGAAAGGTAAAAATAGCAATCTAGCTCGGCTTCGAACCATTACAGGGTCGGCGCCGAACCTCAAGTGCACCCCCCCAGAACCGGCCTCCTCGTATCCGACGGGCCTCAGTGGTCCTCGGTCTCTGATCCGTGACAGCCCCACGGGCCGTCCCCCCTCTCTGGCGAAGCAGGGGGATGACCTGGCACAGCCTAGGCCCTCCGATTCTCCCAGAAGCACAGAAGACCCACGATCAGCCATGTCAGCTCTATACCGCTCAGGGTTTGGCCACGTCAGCCCTATACCACTCCTGGTATTGCCACGTCAGCCCTAAACCTCCTGGGCCTTCTGCCACGACAGGCCCATGGGCTTTCGGGTTCAGACACGGCCCCCAAGCGGATCCAAACCCGGTTGGGATTCTCTATAAATACTAGACCCTCACCAACCTTTTCAGGTAACCAATCTTTTGCCACTTAAATTAAACTAGTTATTGCTACTCTCTCACAGAGACTGACTAGATCGTCGGAGGGTCCGCCACCGGGACAAACCCCGGTGTTTCAGGACCGTCTGCAGGTACACAAGACCTCGGATCCGAATCATCTGATCCGAGCCCAGATCTCCGAATCACCCCGAGGTCGCCACAGGTTCCTCCCGGTCAGCCGAGGGTCGTCAGACGAGCAGCTTTCTCCTTCAATACAAATTGAGTCCGAACTCACACCTGGTGCATCCACACGTCTCCCAGAAATAAACCGCATCAGGTTGGCACCGTCTGTGGGAACACTGCTTCAGAAGCCGACCCGAGCCCGACCATCGAGCGACCTCGACAGCCGAACTCTCATGGCCTCAAAAGGCAAGGGGGCTGCTTCCTCCGTCAACCGACGGGACTCGCCCCCACCAATTGCTAACGCCGGTCCACATACTTCAAAACACAGGGCTTCCAATCAGGGATCCCAAAGGAGCGTCGCCCGCCAAGTCCAGCCCGACCTCAGGGGAGTCATCGTCAACCGACAGGTTAGCCGCAGCAGGGGAAGGGCCGCTTCCAACCCAGCCCCGAACCATCCAGGACCGCCGCCCGAGGGACGGAGGTCAGCACTCAGCCGCATCGGAAGGCAGCCCTCGGACCGACCAAACAGGGTCGAGGGAGCCCCCGTCACTCACAAGGAGTTCCGAGACTTCCGGAGGGAAATTCTCGGGGCCCTCCGACGGGCCCCCAGGGAGGAAACCTTCCACTCCCAAACTAGGTCGGATGCCGAGGCCAGCGTGTCGCGCACGTCAACTATCCAGCCAGAAGACGACGGCGTACTCCTAAGGCGCCTCCAAGAAATGGAGGACCGCCTCGATCACATAGGAGACGGCGACCGACGAATGGCTCAGGGGTACAAACCCATCCGTCCTCCCTTCTCCGCCCCCATCCTTCAAGCAGAAATACCCAGGAATTTCCGACCACCTCAATTCGAGACCTACGACGGCGAGGGAGATCCCGCTGATCACATGGAGGGTTTCAAAACCCTCATGATGATTCACAGCGCCTCGGATCCCCTGCTATACCGAGCCTTCCCCGCCACACTTTGAGGTCCGGCTCGTGAATGGTACTCGAAGCTCACCCCCGGCTCCATTTACTCCTTCGACCAACTAGAAGGCAATTTTCTTGCTCACTTCGTCACCAGCCGGAAGGCGGAAAGGACCAGCGCCTCTTTACTTGGGCTCAGACAGATAGACGGAGAGTCCCTCAGAGTGTTCGTCCGGAGGTTTACCACGGAAGCAAGGGCGGTCTCCTCCCTTGATCCAGGCGTCGCCTCGGCGGCCTTTCGGCACAACGTCCGTCATGGACAGCTGAAAGCTTCTCTGGCGAAGAGACCCCCCAACGAATTTCCCGACCTCCTCAACAGGGTCGAGAAATACATTAGAGCAGAAGACGCCCTTAGCCCCGAAGATGCCAGGGAGGCCAACTCGAAGGGAAAACGGAAGGCCAAAGAAGTCGAACCACCGAAGAAAGCTCCGAGGGATGCAGAGGCCGTGAAGAAGGTCCCGCCGGTCCCCCGCTTCGAAAGGTACACTCCCTTGACGCATGACGTATCCGCCATCCTCTTAGAAATCGAAGACAAAGGCATTGTCCGACTACCC
This sequence comes from Hemerocallis citrina, assembly GCA_017893485.1. Lineage (NCBI taxonomy): Eukaryota > Viridiplantae > Streptophyta > Magnoliopsida > Asparagales > Asphodelaceae > Hemerocallis > Hemerocallis citrina. The sequence continues at coordinate 468,523,661 of CM030358.1, read as the reverse complement.
CCCCGATCTAATAACAACAAGAATCGAGATCAACGCTTCTACTGCCGCTTCCACAGAGATCACGGGCATGAAACCGACCAGTGCCGGGCCCTGAAAGACGAAATTGAGGAACTCATCTCCAGGGGGTACCTCCGAGAATTCACCCGAGAAGTCCCGCGGGATCGACGAGATACTAAGAGCCGAAGGACCTCGCCTCCGAACCCTACCCCGAACCGCATCCAGGGTCGGGATCCCGACTCCGAGGGAACCACAGATACGCCCTTCATCTTGCACTGTGTCCACGGAGGGCCGATGGGAGGAGATTCAAACAATTCCCGAAAAGCCTTCATCCGGGAGGTGAATGTTGTCCACGACAGTCCCTCGCCCAAGCTACAACCAATGCCGGTCTCCTTCTCAGGAGAGGATCTCGAAGGCGTTCGCCTGCCCCACTGCGATGCCCTCGTCATTAATCTCCACATGGCTAATTGTGAAGTTCGCCGAATCCTCGTCGACAACGGCAGCTCGGTTAACATTCTTTTCCTCGAAGCCTTCGAGAATCTCAAGCTACCTAAAGGCAAACTCAAGCCAGCCGGATACACCTTGCATGGGTTCTCCGGCGTCCCTGTCATGATAGAAGGGATTGTCACCCTCGACGTTACCGCAGGATCGGCTCCTGTCAAGAGGACCGAGTCCATGGACTTCATGGTGGTCAACGTCAAGGCGGCTTACAATGCCATACTCGGCCGACCCGGACTATGCTCCCTCCAAGCGGTGCCTTCGGCTTACCATCTGAAACTCAAATTTTCCACCCCGCAAGGAGTCAGCACCATCCGAGGTAGCCAAGAAGCAGCGCGATCGTGCTACATGACCACCGTCGGGGGAGGTGTGTTCTACCTCGACGCTGTCGAGTCCCAACCTGAGAGGGACGGCTCTGCTTCCAAACTGACACCGAGCGGGAGGGGACCCCAGTCGAAGCCAAGTACCTAATGACACTCCTCGAGGGACAGACATAGGCTCTAGCCGGGCTAAATGTAGACCCATTTTTGTGTAAACACTCTTATGTACAGGACCATCTTAGCGGCCCTCCTTATCTTATGCAAAAGAGGTCTCTTTTTGTTAAAATCCTAACGCCAGATAATAAGATCGACGCCTGAGTCCTCACTTCGGTATCGTCCCCAACACTAAGCTCCAACCGAATCCAAGCTGAGGACTCTCCCTAAGGCCCCACTTCGATCCCTCGCGGATCGGTGAACTCTCCCTAAAAAAAACCACCATCGTTCACTACACTACTAACCGAAGCAAAGAAGGAACAGTATTCTTTATTCGTACCCTTCTATTTTCGTCCCAAGAAAACAAACGAAGACCGTTACAGGACCACTCCACTCATCTCAAACTGAAGGAAGTCGCCATCTTAGAGCCCCTCGGGTCCGCTGGAGGGCGGGATCACGTCGAACGAGCGGCTAAAAAATCCCCCTGTTTGTTAGGATGGTCCTGGAACTCAGCCAGGGTCGACTCCCCAGCCACGGAGCTCTGGGCGTCACCTGGTCGCGTACGCTGCAACAGCAGCAGCGCAGAAGGAACACCCTCCGCTTGCCGACCCACCGAAGAAGACGCAGAGGCACCCAGCATAATATTGTAACGATGTATCTCCATTTCTTTCTCCACAGAGACATCCCGAAGTAACCTTTCAGAGGTGGGCCTCAGCGCCGAGGCACCCAACACCGCCTGCCCAAGGCCCGCACCACCGAGTCCCCGATCCAGCATCGCCCTCCTCAGCCGGCTCGCCTCCTCTCTTAAAGCTTCAGACTTATTCCAATAAAAATTCAAAGCCGCGTCAGTGTCGCGGGCCCCCCTTCGGTGGCTGACCAACCCGGCCTCCAGGACCTCAACCTTGCTCCGGAGCCACGCCACATCGGAACGTCGGGGATCCACCTCGGGAAGGGGAGCCGCAACCTGCAGGAAAACCAGCCAACCCAATACACACACGCGAAAAGGTTCAGAAAAATCCGAGTTCAAAACACTTGGTCGGTCAAAATTTTTTTTTTCCCCTATAAATTGAAGTACTCCTTACAAAAAAGGCGGTGGCCAGTCCGCGGGAGGCAAATACAGTCAAGAGAAGGAGAAAAGAAAGACAGAATAATACAGCTTATCGTCCCACCTCAGCGTCGACTGACGGATCCACAGATGGATCGGCCGGCGGGTCGAGAGCAGGCCCTTCTTCGCCAGGAGTCTTCGACGTCCCCTCAATCTCCATGTCGTACTCGAAATTGGACAGGTCGATGGTCGGATAGAAGTGCCTCACATGGCTGAGGGCCTTCGCATAACATGTGTCCGGGGCCTTGATCACCATCATCTTGCCCGTAATCGTCACTTCTTCCTTCTCCTTGACGAACTTCTTCTTCAAGGAGGCCACCTTCTTCCCCCACTCCGCATCCTTGGCCTCGAGCTCGAGCTTCATCTGCTGCTCCCTCTTATGCGAACCCTCGAGCTCGATCCGCAGTTCCTTCATCTCCCGCTCGCTCTTCTCCGCCCGAGCTCGCTCTTGTGCCAGGGACGCCTCGTAGAGGTTCTTCATATTAGCCCCCTGCATGCAAGCCTGCGACCAACGAGCGCAGATAAGAAAAAGACTTCCGCAGAAGAAATTGACAAAGAGAATAGGGTCGACGGAATTACCTGCACGAGGGCCTGCGCCAGACGCGTGAACGTCACTTCCACGGGCTCACCCTCCATCACCTTGCGGTCACGAGGGGTCGCCAACTTCTCCACCACCTCGACGGCCTGGGCCTCGTCGGTCAGACGGTCCCCCGTCCGAACAGACCAGTCCGGAGCCCACCGCTGTCGCAGCAACTCCGCCACCGGGTCCTCTTCCTCAACCTCGACCAAGGGACCTTTCCCCTTGTCAAGAACGGAGGCCCTCGCTAGGTTCTGGCCCTTCGAAGCAGCCGCCCCCTTGCTCGTCTCCGAGCGAATCCTCTTGGTCCCCGATTCGGGCTGGACCTCAGAAATGACTAGGGGCGACCCCCTTAGCCTCTTCGCCGCCTCCCCCTTCTTCTCTGCATTCTCTTTCCTCATGGCGAGCCTCTTTGCCTTGATCGATGCTTCGTCCATATCTGCAGAAAAAGCCATTAAGAGCAATGAGCAAGAAAGTACGAAAGGACCGAAAGGAAAGAAACAACTACATACACATGACGGCCGGGCTCAGTCCAACGCTCGCCAAGTTGGCCTCCGTCACCCTCGTCCAATCGATACTGGGTGACGAACGGAGGCGCTCGACAAACCCCCACTCCTCGGCCGACAAATCCCTCGGTCTCGGCGCTTGATAGTTCGGTTTGGAGTGATTCCATCGAGTGGGAATGTCCCAGGGCTCTTCACTCCGGATCACCAGATATTTTTTCTTCCATTCCTTGATGGAGTCCGGGTGACTGTGAACGACCTTCCCCTTACTCCGGGGAGAGATGTAGTAAACACCCTCGGCCGCCGAGCTGATCATCAACATCGCACGGAACACATTCAGCCTCAGGGGTACCTTCTGCTCCCCGCACATCAACACAAAGCAGATAATCTGCTTCCAAGAGTTCGGCCCGTACTGCATGGGGGCCAAGGATGCCCAGTTCAGCACATCCCGAACAAACGGGTGAACTGGCAACCTCAGCCCGGAGATGAAAGCGTCCATTGGGAAGACGCAATACCAAGCAGAAAGGGGATCGGTGGGGCGAAGAGTAGAGCTCGGCAACAATAATTCGTAGCCAGGCCCTATGTGATATGCCAGCTGCAGAACCTCCAAGTCCCCGTCCTCCAAGACAGTCGGGATCGCATCCATCATCACCCTCCTCCGACTCGGCGAAGAGGGCTGCACACCGAAGAGCTCCTTGTCAGAAAGATCGTCGGGATAATGACGGAAAGGCTTCGGCTGTACGGGCGAACCTGTCATCAAGTTGCGGAAAACAGGCGCCTGGCTTGAACCACCAGTCCTCGACCCCGCCTTCCTCGAGGCCCTCTTCCTCTTCTTGGCTCGCTCCGACGGGGGAGTGGGTAAGGGCCCCAGGCCTGTCGGCGTGAAACTCGAGCCCGCACCCTGAACGGTGGATCTCCTCATCATGTCGCCCTCGCCCTCCTCCTCCTCGGAAGACAACTCCAGTACCTGAATGTCGTCCGGACTATCACTGGTTTCCTCCGACTCGCTACTCTCCATCACAAAGGGACGTCGGGAGCGTGACGGCCTCATCTTGTGTACCACCTCCCCCTCACCTACTGGTTCCTCCCACGAAACTGAGTCGGAAGGCTCCACAGTGTGCACCGACTCCTCCTCAAGCACGGGCTCCTCCCACGACGTCGATGTGGAGGCGCGCTTCACTTCCTCCCTGGACGTCGACGCTGACGAGCCGGACTGAGCCCTATCCATCTGTGCCTAAACCAAAAGAACTTACCAACTAACCGGGGGACGCTTCGGAAGGACGAGCCTAGTACAGCTAACTGCAAGAACGAGCGCTGAATGGTTGGAAGATTTTTTCAAGAAAGAAAGCAGCAAGGAAGAAGTGGGCGAGAAAAGGGGAGGGGGGAATACTTATAAAGGGTAAGAACGGCTCCTCGACTTCCGCAATTACTATTCACCAATTGACGTACAACTGCCGCCTGGAAAACCGTGCCACATCCTCAAAGCGTGCGCTGCTGACGTCATCAGGTGCCAGGCTGGCGGCCAGACTCAGAGGTCGGTTCGGATGGAGTATGCGACGGAGAAAATGCTTTACTTAAGGTTTAAGGCGCCGTCCTTCGACAGACGCCCCGGGCTCCAGCATTCGATCGGTTCCCCTCTCATCCCCGAGCAGCTCGGGATTTACAGCCTCGGGTTGGTGCCGAAAACCCGAACTGATTCGAGGGTGGGACAGAAACCACCATCGCCTGGAGCCCTATCGGAAGACAGAGTGGCCAACCCCTGGTCGGAGGCGACCCCTCTATCTGAGACTCTTCAGCCCTAAGACCGGAATACGGTTGGTGCCCCTCCCGTCTGGTTCTCTCTCGGGCCAAACAACCGTGTTAGGGTCGTCTGACCCGAAAAAGGATCCAGACGGCACAGCCACCACCAATCCGAGGCTCCTTTTCTACCGGTACGGATTTCGGCCGTTACCCCCCTCGCCCTGATCTCCCCTGGATCTGGCTACCGTATCAAGAGCCATCAGATCCAAGAAAAGATCCGGGCGGCAGAGTAACCACCTCTCCGACACCGCCAGGGTTGAAAATTTTTGCAAGAGATAGGCGCCCGCCGAAGCAGACACCTCTGATGGCCAATAGACCACCCCTGCTGTGATCAAACCCACTGTAGGGGGAGAGATATTTATAGCCTCCCCCATAGACCAACCTGTATGACACGGGGAAAGCCAATCGACGGAAGCCCATGCGCTATCTGCATTTATCAGGCGGCGCCATTAATGCCCCTAGGCAATTGGACCATCACACTGATTCCGGAGAGCCTTCAATGCTCCGCAGAAACGGCGGGCTACCCCCGCTCAAAACGCTCTAGGGCGCGACAGTTCGACATCACCCTTGCCGACCCGTAATCCCTTGCCAGCTCGAGGTCAGGTCTAGCACCAGGGTAGTCTTCCCAGGAAAGCTCCACGGCTCGCCATCGCCCTTGCCGACCCGTAATCCCTCGCCAAGCTCGAGGTCAGGTCTGGCACCAGGGTGGTCTTCTCAGAAAGGCCAACGGCTCGCCATCACCCTTGTTGGCCCGTAATCCCTCGCCAGCTCGAGGTTAGGTCTAGCACCAGGGTAGTCTTCTCAGGAAGGCTTCACGGCTCGCCATCACCCTTGCCGACCCATAATCCCTCGCCAAGCTCGAGGTCAGGTCTGGCACCTGGGTGGTCTTCTCAGGAAGACCAACGGCTCGCCATCACCCTTACCGACCCATAATCCCTTCTCATCTCGAGGTTCGGTCTGGCACCAGGGTAGTCTTCTCAGGAAGGCTTCACGGCTCGCCATCGCCCTTGCCGACCCGTAATCCCTCGCCAAGCTCGAGGTCAGGTCTGGCACCAGGGTGGTCTTCTCAGGAAGACCAACGGCTCGCCATCACCCTTACCGACCCATAATCCCTCCTCATCTCGAGGTTCGGTCTGGCACCAGGGTACTCTTCTCAGGAAGAAACAACGGCTCGCATCACCCTTGTCGACACGTAATCCCTCGTCATCTCGAGGTTGGGTCGAGCACCAGGGTACTCTCCTCCGGAAGATTCAACGATTTGCCATCCCATTTTCCACGACCATGAACACTCCTCCCCGGCTAGCTCCCGCACTCCCGCAGGAGTGGGGGGCTTGTGTGGTAGGGTAAAAATGGCCTGAGGGCCCAACCAGGGCCCAATACAACTCTCACTCAAGAAAGGTAAAAATAGCAATCTAGCTCGGCTTCGAACCATTACAGGGTTGGCGCCGAACCTCAAGTGCACCCCCCTAGAACCGGCCTCCTCGTATCCGACGGGCCTCAGTGGTCCTCGGTCTCCGATCCGTGACAGCCCCATGGGCCGTCCCCCCTCTCTGGCGAAGCAGGGGGATGACCTGGCACAGCCTAGGCCCTCCGATTCTCCCAGAAGCACAGAAGACCCACGATCAGCCATGTCAGCTCTATACCGCTCAGGGTTTGGCCACGTCAGCCCTATACCACTCCTGGTATTGCCACGTCAGCCCTAAACCCCCTGGGCCTTCTGCCACGACAGGCCCATGGGCTTTCGGGTTCAGACACGGCCCCCAAGCAGATCCAAACCCGGTTGGGATTCTCTATAAATACTAGACCCTCACCCACCTTTTCAGGTAACCAATCTTTTGCCACTTAAATTAAACTAGTTATTGCTACTCTCTCACAGAGACTGACTAGATCGTCGGAGGGTCCGCCACCGGGACAAACCCCGGTGTTTCAGGACCGTCTGCAGGTACACAAGACCTCATATCCGAATCATCTGATCCGAGCCCAGATCTCCGAATCACCCCGAGGTCGCCACAGGTTCCTCCCGGTCAGCCGAAGGTCGTCAGACGAGCAGCTTTCTCCTTCAATACAAATTGAGTCCGAACTCACACCTGGTGCATCCACACGTCTCCCAGAAATAAACCGCATCAGGTTGAATATTCGATATTCGATAACACGATTCGAAATGTGTTAATGGTTCAGTCTTGAGTTAATATAGCATGAAACAAGTGACTAGAATGGAGTTTGACAATAAAACATGATGATAACTAGACTACTTGCCACGAGTCCAAGAAAAATCTTTGTACGAGAACAAAAATAGTATACAAGGTGCTTGCCTTATAATGTGACGATCTCGGTGGTGGTGTTATCCACGGAAAGAAGAAGCGACGTCGGCAATGGACGGCGGCACAACGGCGGTAAGAATGGCGGCAAGATGGCAGCGAGGTAGCAACGGTGATTGACAACAACAACAAGGTGGCGCGGCGTCGAGTTGTTTTTCGGAGTTCACGGGATCGTAGAAGCGGAGTCGTTGGCTCGAAGGTGGAAGGTAAAGTGGAGCTTGGGTGTTGCTTGAGCTCTCGGGTGTGAAGAAGGCAGAGGAAGAGAAGGAGAAGGGCTCTCGGGTGTGAAGAAGGCAGAGGAAGAGAAGGAGAAGGGCTCTCGGGTGTGAAGAAGGGAAGAATGAGAGGTTGATGTGTTATGCATGTGTGTGAGTGCATGCATATATATAGAAGGAAAGGTATAGGAGTGTGCTGCATGTGTATAATTAGGGGTGTAGAAAAATGAGAGCATAGGTTAGGAAAAATGAGAGTGTAGGGTGGAAAAATGAGAGTATAGGATGGAAAAATGTGAACATAGGTGTGGAAAAATGAGAACAAGGAGTAGAAGTCGTGGAGTTAGGCGTAGAATTAGGCAGGATTAGGATTAGGATTAGGATTAATCAGGGTTTAAAATTTGTATTTAAACTCCGGTCGAAAAATCACAAAATTATGGAATTGATCAGAAAAATATTCTGGCTTTAGATAAAGAGTCCAAACAGAAAAATAAAACTGATCTAAAAATTAAAGTACAAAAATTCATGTAATAAAATACGTACAACTGGAACAGGGAGTTACACCCACTAGCGACCTTAGTATATATGAGGTCGCTGATGGGATTAGCGACTTCGAATGAATGTACTGGGACACTTAGCGATTCTAGAGAGTTTTTGTTCTCTTTGAAAAAATAAATTTAAAACTGTAGTCGCTATTGGAAATAGTGACCTTAGTATATATGAGGTCGCTAATGGGATTAGCGACCTCAAATGAATGTATTAAGATACTTAACGATTCCTATAGAGCTTTTGCTCTTAGTTCATTAAAAGTCGCTAATTCCATTAGCGACCTCATATATACTAAGGTCGCTATTGGGCTATTCCCAATAGCAACCACAGTTTTAAATTTTTTTCCAAAGAGAACAAAAACTCTATAGAAATTGCTAGGTGTCTCAATGTCTCAATACATTCATTTGAGGTCGCTAATCCCATCAACGACCTCATATATACTATGGTCGCTAGTGGAAATAGCGACAGCAAACAAAAAAATCAAAAAAATAAAAATAAAACATAGGCCAATATTCTCATTAGCGACCTTGAAAATGAAGAGGCAGCTATTGGGAATAGTGGCCGCTGCTCACGTGACACAGAGTAGCCCATGAGCGCTAATAGTTTGTAAACTGACCCTTAAACGCAAATATTTTCAAAAGGTGACCTATGAGAGCATTCACTATCGTCTGCTAAAAACTTAAAAAATGGAAATTTTAAGATAAAATCAGCCACTATCGTTGGCTAAAAACCTATTTTATGGCCGAAAAACGAAGAGTAGTCTGCCATATATAGAAGACTAAAATAGCATATGGAAAATATAGAAGATGGAAGATCATTCAGCATCTGTTAAAAATTTGAAATTGTTTCGAATAAACAATTCAGATAGACGAAGGAAGATCTTCCGTCTATAACGTTGAACGGTCAAAAATTGAAAGACGGAATAATATCTTCCGTCTCTCAAAATGGCTTTATTTAAAAAAAAAAAAAAGAGTAGACGGAACATGTTCCTCCGTCTGTCTCATAAATTTTTTTTTAAAAAAATAAAATGAAAGAGACGAAATAACATCTTCCGTCCCTTTCTTTTATTTAAATTTTTTTTCCCCTTTATGTTTTCGTCCTTTTCTTCAAATAAAAAAAATTTAAATATGCCCAGACAGAAGACTCCGGCTAGGCATGTTTTGTTTTTTAAAAAAGAAAAAAATACCCAAGGCGGAAGATCTTCATACGTCCAGGTATATTTTTTTAAAAAAAATTATTTTTCGCGCGACCAGACGGTAGATCTTCTTCTGTCTGGTTCAAAAAAAAAAAATTATTGTCAAACGGAACATTATCTTTTGTCTACCCAAATTTTAGCTTCAATGATAGTGGCGCAACCCATTTATTTCTAAAAGTCAAATGGCAAATACCTATAATATAGCACGAACATAGTGGATGCTCTGACGGCAAAAAAATTTAATTTATCTGTGACTTGGTAATCTTCATATTGATCCCTCTATTTATTATAATTTGAAAATTAATTTTATGAACGTAGTATTGAGCGATTTGTAAATTGAAAAATTTTACTTGATTTTTGCTTACTTTCATGTTTCAATGTCTTAAAATGTATGTGTTTATTTTTTTAAATGCTAAATATACAAAAAGTACACAAAGTTTTGGGCCAATTTTAAAAAAATACACAAAAGTTTTTTAAAAAAAAAGACACAATGTTTAAATAAGGTCCACTGGATTATTTAGGGTTAGGGTTGGGTTAGGGTAGGGTTTAAAAAAACCACTTTCATCTTTCATATGTGTTTAAAAAAACCACATTCTATCTTTTATTTGTGTTTAAAAAAACATCACTTAACTAATCATATGTTTAAATAAACCCTCCCGAACTAACCCTAATCCTAACTAATCCAGTGGACCTTATTTAAACATTGTGTCATTTTAAAAAAAATTTAAAAAAATTGTGTACTTTTTTTTTTAAAACTGGCCCAAAACTTTGTGTACTTATTTTTTTTTTAAATTTTGCCTTTTTTTTATTGATACATTTTTTTGATCTTCTATTAGTGTATCAAAGGAATATTCTTATAAAATTTTCCTCGATATTTCTTACCATCAGGCTAACTTTTCTTTTTTCTCCTTTTTCGCCTTCACCATTAAATACTAGTAGTTTACACGTGCAATGCATGTTTTAATAAATATAGTTTTTTTAAAAATAAAAATTCAGACGTAGTCTGAATTTGATCTAAAACCTCATTTACAATAGTCTGGATTTGATGTAAAACTACAACCAGAATCCATTGTCGTTATCAAAACTTATTCCGAGCGATCATTAATACCAGCTTACTATTTTTATTGTCAACATTAAATCACCATCCTATTGTCATAGCCACCAATCTCTATCATTTTCAAAATTTCTTTCTCGCATTCTTTTTCGGATAATGACTAAATGGCTCGAGGTATGATGAGTAAAGAATTGAATGAATCACATAATTTTACGAAAAATTGTGATGATTGCACTTTTTGTGTGCACGTTCGAAGACAAAAGCTCTTAATTTCAACATCATTAATTCCAGTTTCTAACCAAAATGAGAATTTGAACTCCAATTTCCGGTATTAGTATATCTCAAATGCAAATTCACTTATATCTGTGATATCCAAAAAATAAATAATTATTATATGTAATTAATAAAATCTTCAGATATGTTAGAATACAAGTGCAATTTTCCTTAACCCTTCTACAACTTCGAAGTTTTAACATAGTGGCAGAGACTTTCACAAGATATCACAATCAAATAAGCTAACATTAGCAGCAAATATGATGTCGACGCAATCAGAAAAGCATCACTCTACCAATAAGTTGTATATTCTACAACTGCAGGATCAATCACATAAAACAAACCAATGCAAGTTATCGACTAAATTCCGTTGTAGATACATTACCATCGCTTATAAATAAGTTATTGGCTCGATAAACTCGATTAGGAGATTACGGCCAATGTTATTATTATTATTATTTTATTTTATTTTTTTGATAAAAAAATGACATAGTTATCACTTCGTTAATGCTGATTAATGAAACAAGTCGGATTACAGATACCTTTCCCATATCAGGAAACCCCATCGAGGTCAAAAACTAGCAAAGCATAAAAAGATAGCAGGAAATAAGATACAAATGGCACACAGCTGCTAACCCACCGGAACGACACTCCATGTTATCGAAGTTGTAAGTCTCCCCATCAATGTTATTATTACCATGATTTCAATCCTAAGCCGATACCAAGACCATGAATCATGCATGGTTTCCTTTATCAGTAATATCCAAACTCGATATTACCAATCTCTGTTACCATATTAGTCCCTCAGATTGACTTTAAAAGTGGTCAAAAGTGATCAATTCTATAATAACTGAGTGCAACTGCATACGGAATTTGATGTTGTTTGATGTTGGGATTTGATGTTGTTTTGAGGCATTCTTTTGATGTATTTTGGGCCTTTTTCTTTCTTAAATTCCTGTATGTATTTTGGTGGGTCTCAAGGGCTCCGGAGAGTTCCTTGTTGTCGGTTCTTCTTTTTTGGGTGGGACGATGAATATCATGGTCCGTATGTGGCTCTCATGAATATCATCGTCCGTAACTGGTTTTTCTGTTTTATTAAAATCTTTTTAATGAAACTAGGGGGGGCCTAGGCCAACCTTTTCTGATCAAAAAAAAAAAACTGCATACGGAATTTGATCTAGTGAACAAACTTTTGGAAAAATCTTCAAGAAGATTGGTCGGGAGAATGAGACCTTTATCTTTAAAACTGTTTCTCCAAAGATTCAACATATCAGAATTTCCATTATGTTGCAGATGAGACTCGAATTGATTACTTTTGGAGTTGATTGGGATACTAGTTCGATGCATGGGACTCCAAAAAGTGCAACACAAGCATCTATGCCATTCCGTAAGAACAAAAATAGCCCACTAAAATGCTCCCAATCCACTGCACAACCTGGGCGTCAAGGCCAACAGATGCTGCCATTCTTTTCAAATAAAGATGTGACTGCTGGGGAATTACGGTGCAGCCGAGGGATGGGTATAGAGGGGATAACCGGTCACAACGAACAAACAAACAAGCAGATCACACCAAGTATACAAAACACATAATTTTTGTTCCGGTTCGGACGAACCTAAATAATTGAGATATTATTCATCTAGAGAAAATACAAGAGTTACAATCACTTTCACCAAGAACCTAACTAAAAGATACTATGATGTTTGCAATGGAAAACTCATAGATGAAGTACTCTCATTTCAATGGAGGCTATTACAATATTATATAAAGTTATAGAGAAACCTTATACCTTGAAGAGGAAGTCACGCGATAGGAGTCGTACGATGTAACTTGGAGACAATGTTGGGCTCAAATAGATTCACCCACAATCATGCCCATCTGTTGATATCCGGTTGACTGCCCAAAGTGGAAATCGACTGATTTGGACTTGAAAGCATCCAGAGAGCACACCTGATACTTGTGGTCGACTGTCCCCATATGACAATCCCAGTTTGATACAGCATGAACATCAATTCTTCTTGCCTCCAATCTTCGCTTTACACATCTTCTCGCTTCACAATCCAATCTTCATATCGAACCTAGTATGCAAGGAATAAACCCAAGAATGACATCAATGTTTATGGTTAGTATTCAAACAAAAATCCCCCATAACAGTGGTTCTAATAAAAAAGTTGTTCGCAAGAATGGTTCACACAGTACGAGCAATTTTATCGCCGAAGATGTTGCAACATCAATGCCTACTAGAGCTAGTATCGGATCCTATCGGGTTAGGTCCTCCACTACCCAGACCCGGTACCTTACGGGTCAAAAAATTGGATCCGAACCTGAACTTGCAAGAACCAGGTTCGGGTCTAGGTCTTGGTCCTAATTAAAAAAAATATACCTGTCGGGTCCGATAGCAATGAATAAATATTTGCACTTAAGTATTTTTGCACCCAATACCCTACGGTTCTAACAAATTTTGAACTTAAGTACATGAATAAATATTATATTTACACATGTATCTTCAACAATTACTTTTATATGTATATCCCTATAGCATTATTATCCAAATTCTATAAGCTATTTTTTAATGGACCCGAGTCCGGGTCCATTCTATTTTGAGCGGACCCGAACCCAAACCCAAACCCAAAAGTGTATCGGATCTTATTTTAGAACCCGGATCTGTATAGATCAGATCGATTCCAGTCCAATGCCAGGTCCGAGTCGGGTCCGAATACTGGGTAAATGTGACTCTGCTAATCTACTCTGCAAATCATAAACAGTCCCCAAAACCAAAAAGATGACCTACATCCAAAAATTTCCCCCTAATCTGCAATTTATGTGGTTTTATATGGAATTTCAGTATTTATTGAGAGCTATATGCATAAGCCCAAAACCCATGTGGCCCCACAACCGTCAAATGCGTGCCAAGTGTGCATGTCACGTGCACTCTTATCCCGTTTCCTCCACTTTATATAAATCAGTGAAACTGCCGAGAATTAATGGCTAACTACTACTGAGATCCCCAATTTATAATCACAAGAACATCAACTAAAACAACAAGAACGAACCAGCAATGCCGAGCAGTAGGTTTTCTGGGTTCAACGGCACGCCGACGGTCGACCTCGTTGTCGACTTGGGGAACCCTTTCCTCAACAAGACTGTGGATGGGTTCCTCAAAGTCGGAGCTGTAAGAAATTTCTCTTCCTTTTTGTGCCAACGTTCGATGTCATTCATCTAAAGTTGCGATTTTGATCGAACCCAAGTTGGTTGTTTTGTAGGTGGCAGCTTCGAGTGTTGTTGTGGAGGAGACCTACCATTGTTTAAAGAAAGGTCCTTTCTTTCTTGCTCTCTATAATGTTTAATTTTTTTAATATATATAGTTTGTAGTTGAATTTGTTGGGTAATGGATTTGTGTTAAGTGGAGAGTTAACTTTTTTGTCGAATTGGTATATTTGATACATCATTATTCGATTGTTTTTCGTAGCAAGATTGAGACAGTGTGCTGTGTGTATTAGTTTATTACCGCGGAGCATTTTTTTTATTTTTTATCGTTAAACTGTGGGTAAAAAACCTCCCGCTTTTCATTAAAAAAGATTTAACAAAACAGACAACAAAAAATAAGACATATGAAGTTCAGATGGCTGGGTTCTGGACCTCATACACTTCAACTAAGACACAAAAAATATAACGAAATCTAGTCCTACTGGTCGGCTGCCTCTGCGAGAGCAAATTTTTCGTGTCATTTTGGGCTCACTCTCTCACTCAGTCCCTCGCTTCTACACCGTTTATCCTCTCCAACTATCGTACGCTCTCCCTCGTCGCCCCCAACAGTGACTCGCGGAGCATTTTATAGCTAAGCAAGTGATAAAGTTTCATTAGCCTTGTAGCTATATGCTCTAATAAAACGTTGCGAACTTATACCAAGTTGGATGAATGGAATGTTTAATCAGGCAACCTCAAGTGCGTTAGTTTTGAGTTTATAATGGAAAAAAGAAGTAGGATATTGTTAACTGATATGTAGTAGCTCATCCATTTATTTGTGTGGAGTTTTTCAACAAAATATATTGAGCGATGTAATCCTTGTTTTTTTTATGCTTAGATGTATGGACTGCAGTGTATTACAAATGCTTCCAACAGAGTTTGCTTTGTTTTTTTTGTGATGTTAAACGGTGGGTTGAAAGCCCCCGTGTTTCACAAAAAAGAATTTAACAAAATATATAACAAAAAATAAGGCTTATGCAGTTTAGGATACCCAACAAAGATCCTGGAACTCATACATCCCAACCAACAAACAAAAAATACAATAAAACATAATCCTACTGGTCGGCCGACCTCACCAGAGCAAGTTTCTCGTGCCAATTTGAACTCATTTTCTCTCATTCCCTCGCTTGTACTCCGTTTGTCCTTGCCGTACCCCGCAACCACCTTGCCGTCGCCCCTAGCAGTGATACATACGTCAACTTCAAGTACCATACACGGGACACTGCAGGTACCCACCAATCTGACATACCCATGTCCAGATTGTGACATCGTTCTCATCCCCTCACTTGACCACCGTTGATGATCACTGCCACCTCGCAACGGCGGCTGTCGTTGCTCACCATGGCTCCAGAAATGCCTCCAAGCTCCCTAACATGAGAGAGACCCTAGGCACCCCTCACTTTGATCTGAATAGATCGAAGTTAGACCCAAACTATAAACTCGCTCAACTATCGTCGCCCTACACCAACTAGGTTTCATTTTTTGCTAATTGTAAGTTGGTTGTAAATTGGATATAAACTCGCTCGACTACCGTCACAGAGTTTGCTTTGTTGGGGACGAGAATTATGACACTACAATTTATGAGTAACTTGTGGTGTTTTTATTGATTTGCAGGTAGCGTTACGAAAGTCAAAGTTGAGGATGCGGTAAGTTTCTTGTTAGCTCTTCTCAGCTATAAGTTCGATGTTTTATCCTCATTTTGCTTTTTTCATGAGTTCGGGTTTGATTTGTTGAGTTATGTTGGGCCATAACCTTAAGTGCATTTTTTTTTATTTTTTTTTTATGTTTGTTTGGTCTCATTTTCGAGTCAAGAGAACTTTATTCATGTCAACCAAAAAGCTTTGATGGCCAGGGTTATTTAATATCCGCTCGCCACCTGTGTCTCAGCTCCAATCACACAGTGGAACACACATGCACACACAAAAGATAACATTACATGTACTCCCATCGAAGACCACCTCTGTGCTGTTTCTGTGGTTTAAGCACACATGCAAACTCTGTTTATCTACATCTACCACCGACTGCTTACTGTTGTGTTTGAGGTGATGCAGGCAAACTCTGGTTATATACCTCTACCTTGAAACACTGCCTATGTACAGAGGCACACTTTTCTTCAAAGAGAAAAGAAATGAATAACTCAGACACACGCACATGGTGTGATACAAACACATATATAGCTTGTAAAAGGTCTAGATGTATGATTTCTTTCTTCTACTATACAACCTGGATGTTTGATTTCTTGTTTCTCCTGCTCTGTATACCTGCATTTTCAGAGTCTTACCCTTCCTACTATAACGTGTACCAACTGAACTGGTACTTCACCTTGTTGTCTATGAATTTGTTGTCAACTTTGCCTTTTCTGATTTGTTTTTAAGTTTATAGCATATCCATTTGATGAATGATTCAGGATTACTTTCAAACTGTGAGTTAAGTACAAAACAGTGCGGGAAATAGAAATCTGTATCATACCATGTGAGGATACACAAGCTACAAATTTCCACGTCCTCAACTGATCATAGTGGAACTAAATTGTTCCAAATAAATTATATAATTCTACCCAATTTTCCTAGGAATGTGAGTCTGGTGACTATGAGATTGACTATGAGATATTATGCTATACGGATCTCACTTGTTGCCTATTATTTTGGGTTATTTGAACTTGATACATTCTAAGAATGAATATATTGATGAAAGGTGTCATTATTTGGCAGAAAAATAGAGGACCCTTATGCTCACTTCTCAGACTCTCTCACTTGAGAAATCCCGAGGTAGCAGCACAACTTGAACCTTATTGACAAGCCTCAATATTGTGGCAAAATAATATTTACGCTCGTAGAGACTGAACCGTTAATATCTAAAAATTTACTGAAGTTGTCATTATAATGTTCAGTGGTAATGATTAAGGTATAAAACTGTAGATATAATTTATTGGTTAGTGTTCTACTAAGCAGTGAATTATCTGTTGTATATTTATTTTTACTTTTCAGCTAAAGAGGATGTGCAAAGAAGGTGCCTATTGGGGTAAGCTTGCACATTCATCAATATTTTGTATAATGGATTATACATAGTGAATTGTTACTTTCTTTGTTTATCATTTTTTGTTGAATTTTTTATTATAGGAACCGTTGCCGGTGTTTATGTGGGGATGGAATATGGAATGGAGAGGATCCGTGGCACTAGAGACTGGGTAATTCCTACTTCACGGTTTTAAAATATTGATAAAATTTTGTATTTTGCTGTCATCTTAGAATTTAAGCGAACATAAGATCATCCTGTTTTGCTAGTGTTAATGACCCATTCCAGTTGAAACAAAATCTTAAAGTCTATTTCTTCAGCCTTTCGTGGTTGTTTTGCATTGTAAGTTCTGGGCTTGTATATTAAATGGTTTAGGGCGCACTGTATGTTGATTGACCTACTTCTCGATTATAAGAAGAAGTGAGGTTGTAGTTGACACTGATTGCGAAGAAGAACGTAGGATTTGGATCATTCATTCATTCGCTCATTATGATGGAGAGGTTTAGAAGATGTTGCCCATGGAATTAAAGGGGGAATTCAAGCTTGCTTATGGGGTGTTGTGTGGGTGTTGTGTGATCCCATAATTAACAATACCCATGAAATTTAAGGTATACTTTATCGGACAACTTACAAACATGTTC
The DNA here is from genome assembly GCA_017893485.1 of Hemerocallis citrina. Lineage (NCBI taxonomy): Eukaryota > Viridiplantae > Streptophyta > Magnoliopsida > Asparagales > Asphodelaceae > Hemerocallis > Hemerocallis citrina. The sequence continues at coordinate 468,506,207 of CM030358.1, read as the reverse complement.
TATGGTACAAAATATTGGGCAATTAAGTGACATTGTTTAACAGTGATCGTAGTTAAAATGAAGATGTTGAGGTGGACAAACGACGAAGTACTAAACAACAACAACAACAAAGAATATTTTCGTGAAAAGTTAGCTGTAGTTGTAATTGGCGGTAAATTTAGCAAAATTAGATAGTTTAGACGTGTGCAATGAAGAGCACTGACATCGACTATGATAATGGAGCAATTGAAGTAGTTAATAATGGTGCAAAAGGTTATAGGAGTAGGCACGTGTAGGCTTGAAAATGGAACAATTAAGATAGATATTCATATAGTTAGAGGTGATAGCTAGGCCGGACGGAGAAAATGGATTTATGCGGTTGAATCCAAGAATTTGATATAAAGGCTTTTATACATGTCGTGTCATTTAGTGATATGCTCGTATGGAGAACCAGGGCAGATGATAACATTTCCTACAAAGTTCAAGTCCTCAAGAAAAATGCAAATCTTAGAGTTCATCTTAATAAGTCCACCGAAATCATGAGTTGTCGTCTTTGTAAGGTTAGATTTTGTCCTAGAAGCTTATGAGCTTCAAGATAGAAGTAGATGACGAGAAATGTGCCTGGTATTGCTTGGTCTGTAGGTTGTTTTATAGTTATGAATACTCGATAGTTTGTATCTTGTTAAGTGTTGGTGTAGTCAAACTCTGTAAAGATTTAGTATATTGCCTTTCTTTTTTTAGTTTCTAAAAACTGCAGTTCCTTTCATAAGCAAACTTAAATAGTATCGAAAATTAACTTATATTATGTTTTGAATCGAGACTTAGGAGAGGGGGAAAAAGGCTCATTATTTCAGACAGTTCTTCGTACATATAATAGTGGACATTAAATAAAACCTTCTTAACTAACATTCATTTATATGTCTCAGAAAAATGCAATGCTCGGGGGCGTTTTAACTGGCGCGTTGATATCAGCTGCCAGCAACAAGAACAAAGACCGCATAGTCATCGATGCCATCAGAGGCGGCGCTGTGGCTACTGCAGCTGAGTTTCTCAACTACCTCACCTGATATAACTCTTGATCACCCGATCATCATGTAAACTCAGCTGTAAATCGGCTGCTAGAATCTTAATTCTGTACTAGAAACTTCCAGCATTCACTGCTTTATCTACCAATAACATGCATCAATGCAAACTTCTATGTGAGAGTGGTTGTTAATGTCAAACAAGTGCTTGCAAAGTTGCAGATTTTCATGTTGATGGTGAATAAATTACGCCTGATTATATTGCAAATTAGTTCATTGATGATTTTTTCCCGCATGTGCAATCCATATGTTCTCACTTTTTTATCACATTAGCACGACAAATATGTACACACGAACGCATGTAATACAACTCCGTCAACAACAGGCAGAATATAGGAGTTGCGAGATTACTGTAGCGGCTATTTTGTGGATCCTGTGGTTAAATAGTAATGATTTTGTTTTCGTAACATTAATTGTACAGTTCGATTGTTATTTTGAAAAACTCAGTTTCTTATAGATGCTTGGGTAGGTCAAGCATGGGCTATAAAGAGGCTCCCGCAATGGCGGAGCCAGACAATTGAAAATGGGGGTCCCCTTTTTTTCGGCATCAGCATGATTGTTGCAGAAAATTTTCCACTTCATTTTTGTTTTGAAGAACCAAAATAATTTGATGAAATATATTTATAAAACCCATAAATTTATAACCAAACGACTATCACATATGAATGAGATGACAGAAAGGGAATGGAAATGACAAATGAGTTGGGATATGATGGGTTTGGGTGTGGGTTTCGATGGGTAGAGGGTAATTTATTTATTTATTTTGAAGTACCGAGTACTTAAGGCCAGGGCTTTGAAGATTGAGAATGGGATGGGCTGGGGGTCAAATAATTTTTTTTGGGGGGTAAAAGGGGTGCTTTACATTATTTTTGGGGTCCCATTTGTCCCCCCTCATTGATATGGAAAATTTTGCCGAAATGCCCTTGTTTTTGAAAATAATTAGCGAACTGCCCTTGTTTCGAAAACATTTAGCCATCTGCCCTTGTCTGTGACACGTCAGCAACAAACGTGATTGGGAATCACGGCATCAGCTAATTGCATGCCGTGATTCCCAATAACGGCATCTCTATTTGAGAAAATTGCCATGCCGTTATTCCCAATAACGGCATTGGTTAATTTGAGTTTCGATCTATATTGTATCAACAATGGTTCGAGATTTGGCAGCCAAAAAATAAATGAACTGATGCCGTTATTCCGGAGAACGGCACCGTTTGTACTGATGCCGTTCTTCAGAATGACGGCATCAGTTATTTACTTTTTGCACAAATCCCTATAAGCGAAACCCCCTTTCTTCTCCCCTTTTCTTCCCCTTCTGGTTTGTAAAACGCATCTCTCTCACATCACCCCTTTTACCCACAAACCCTAGATCTCATAATCAAAAATTTTCAACCATTTGAGTCCTATAAAATTGCATACATCCTAACTCCTCACTCCCACTCTCATTTTCAGTCTTCCGCATCAACGAAAATTTTGCCGGTGGTTTTTTTGGTATCATTTGAAAGGTATTATCATACTAACCTTATGTTTGATTTTTATTTCAAAGATTCATCACATTTTGAGTAGTGAATGATTTGAATATGTTTTAATTTTTATGCATAGGTATGGAATTTGATATCCCTATATGGTTATATTTTGGGGGTGAAGTAATTAAGGATCCAAAAATTGGATATTCTTATAGTGATGTTGAACCGGTAATTATTTGGGCTACCCCCAATTTTGGTTACTCAGAATTAACAGATAAGATATATGAAGTAACCAATTGGGACAGAAGTGAAATGACTCTGAGATTGAGAGCCCGTTATTCTGCTGGTAAAGGGGATGGGCAGTACTTCATGTTGGTACCCATAGACAGTGACAGTTCTCTGAGGTCTGTCCTGCTTAGGACACTTCATCCAAGTTGTGGTTGGAATATAGTTGAGTTATATATTGATCAAACGAGGCTTCCAAATACTACAAGAGTTGTTATCGACGGTCCAAGGCCAACTAGGATTCTGAGACCATCTGAAGAGTCACACGCAAGGATTTCTAATACTGTTGGAGAAACTAGCACAACTCCAACGGAACCTGTTTCCTCCGAATACGAGCCGCTCCATCCGACCCCATTGCCACAAATTTTTTTGGTAGCTGGCATTGCTTTGACAGACTTTGATAACGCCGTTGTAAATAACGACTTGGTAGAAGAGGAAGAAGATGAGGTACGCGGTCTCGAGGATGATGATGAGGAGATCGCCCTTGAAGCTCCAGTTGTTGGTGCCAATGTTCAAGTGCCGGTTGTTGATGCCAATGTTCATGTGCCGGTTAACAATGCCCGCGTGTTGCCAAGTCAAGACACAGGTCCAGCTATGCGTGGATCGCAGTCAAGCGAATGGATGTCCCGTGCCACCGTACATGAACAGATCCAGTCTTCCATTGGGTCTTCCAACTTGGATGAACTCTTCATAGGTCAAAGATTTCCATCCAAAGATGCTCTACAACATCAAGTCAAGATGTATGCCGTGAAGAGTTGCAGAGTGCACGATAAAGGAAGGCTAGAGCTGCACTTCCCCAACTATACCTGCCGGCTGTCTGTAGGTCAGCTATCAATGGAAGATACATGAGGTGGACTACGTCACCTGAAGAGTTAGGGAATAGGATCCCTCCAATCATCGACAGTACGTATGCCCGCGTGTAGTTCTGGATCTCGATGTCCGTATGCACAGGTGCGACTCGAATGTGAGTGAAACTATCTTCTAGGAATGAACGCCTAATGGATTCCCCAACCCATATGCCGTGGTCAACTTCATCAACATCCAACCCCAAATAATCTCGTGCTAGTGCAACCTTGTTGAACATCAGATTGCCTGTGACGGCCACCCCGTCAATTGGAAGACCCGAAATCACCGCTACATCTTGTAGGGTGACCGTCATCTCACCGCACGGTAAGTGGAAGGTGTGTGTCTCCGGCCTCCATCGCTCTACCAGTGCGGTAAGCAAGGCGTGATCACACTTTATGTTGGTCAGCTTTGACATACCGCTAAACCCACTGCTAACTAAATAATGTTGCATAGCAATACAGTTCTTGAGGACAGGCATGACCTTGTGCGTCCTAAAACTCATCTTCTCCACATCCCCGGTCCAAACGGCCTGTGATCTGTGGTCTTCTTGGAGAAACAGAACTGTAGGATCTAATGGACCCGGATGTCCCCGTGGTCCAAATGAAGGCATAGAAGAAGCACCAACACCATGCGAAGAAGATGGTTGTGCAGGATCCATTGGCCTGTACACATTAACGAAGACTAATCAACAACATTTTCAGTAGAAAAATTGAGTGCATGAACAGAGATCTGCTAGTGAATTAGGATTTTCAATAAGCAAGAAGCACCAAAGATTAGTGTATTAGGATATCCCCGTGAATTAGGAAAATTGAGTGCATGAGCAACAAGCACGAAAATTAAGTGTATCAGGATCTTCATAACCCCGACTTCAAACGTAAATCACTTGAATATTTAAGAAATTGAGCATCTCAAAAACTCAACATTTAGTAAACCCTAACCTACAATACTTGAAGTACTTCCAAAATTACTACTTCAATAACCCTAACCTACAATATTTGTACTATACTACATAATAAAACAGTCAAAATCAACTATACAAAAAACAAATTAGGGTTTTTAGTTACTTACAAAGATTTCGGAATCGGAATGAGAATGAACTCTGGATGAAGGATTGAGGAGTACACTCCGAAATAGAAGTCAACAACACACCAAAAGATCTAGTGGATTTTTTTTTTCAGATCGTCTAGGGTTTTCGTCTAGGGTTTTCTGTTTGGAAATGAGGAAAGCACGAGCGGAAGAGAAAGGGGGAAGAGGAAGGGTTTTTCGAGTATATTACTGCAAAAAGTAAATAACTGATGCCGTTATTCTGAAGAACGGCATCAGTTATAAACGATGGCGTTCTCCAGAATAACGGCATCAGTTTATTTCATATTTGGAATTAATCTCGAGTCAAGATTAATAAAGTAGAGCTCTATTTTTTAAAAATAACCAATGCCGTTATTGGGAATAACGGCACGTAAATTTTTTCATATACAGATGCCGTTATTGGGAAACACGGCATCAAAATAACTGATGCCGTGATTCCCAATCACGTTTGTTGCTGACGTGTCACAGACAAGGACAGATGGCTAAATGTTTTCGAAACAAGGACAGTTCGCTAATTATTTTTAAAAACAGGGGCATTTCGGCAAAATTTTCCATTGATATGCGCCTCCGCCACTGTAGTCTTCTAAATTCACATCCAAACACAATATATTCATTTCTTCAAATCCCATGATCAATAAATATAGTCTATTTTGTTTCATTAGTAGTTAGTAAATGTAGGATAATGGCTCGATTCTGGTTCAGATTGTTTTGGAGTATCTGCAGCTAAAGAAAGTTACAGCATATCAGTCGACTGATAGAAGGATCGGTCGACTGTCCAGAGAGTTTTTCGAAGGCTAAAGATACAAGCAGCAGCAGAGGATCAGTCGACTGATCGGTCGACTACCAGATGGATTTCCAGTCGACTGGTAAGTCGACCAGTCGACTGATGACGGGATTTTGAACTAGATCAGGCCCAATTCGAAAAGGCCCAATAGTTTCCCTATAAATACACTTGTTAGGGTTTTGTAATTAGAGACGAAAATTAGAGATCCCTAATTCGGTTTTGCAGCCGTCATTATTTGTAAGGGTTTGTTTTCGCCCATTGGTGATAATTTGAAGAAGAAGAAACCCCAACCGCCCCGTGGATGTAGGCATGTATTTTGCCGAACCACATTAAATCTGTGTGTCCTTTTGTGTTGGTTTGTTCTGTGTTTTCTCGCTGGTTCTCTCTTTGTATTCCGCATTGGTTATTGATTCTTGTTGATTAGTTTATATCGCGCACAATAAGTGGTATCAGAGCTGTTGGTTCGACCTAGAGGGAGATGGCGGGTGATGCAGATGCAACCAAGGAAGTTGTGGGATCAAGTTCATCAAGAACAACGATTCACAACGCAAAATTTGAAGTTGAAAAATTTGATGGGACAAACAATTTCGGGATGTGGCAATGTGAGGTTTTGGATGTTCTTGTTCAACAAGAACAAGATGTTGCTTTGGAAGTTGAAAAACCTAAGGATATGTCCGAAGCAGATTGGAAGAAGTTGAATAGAGTTGCGTGTGGGACTATTCGGCTCTTTATTGAGAAGGCTCAGAAGTACGATTTGATGAGGGATACCATTGCTGCGGTGTTGTGGAAGAAGCTCGAAGACAAATACATGAGGAAAAGTTTGGAGAATCGGCTGTATTTAAAGAAGCGACTTTTTCGCTTCACCTATACGGAAGGTATGTCTATGAATGCTCATGTTGAATCATTTAATAAATTGTTGGCTGATTTGTTAAATTTGGATGAGCAAATTAAGGATGAAGATAAAGCCCTAATTCTGTTGAACTCATTACCTGAAAGTTATGATCATTTAGCAACTACTTTATTATATGGAAAAGATACTGTGAAATATGAAGATGTTGCAAATGCTTTGTTAAATAATGAAACTAGGAGAAGGGATAAGATGGTTGATAGAGAAACTTCTGAAGCGTTGATTGTAAGGGGCAGGACTGAGACTAGATCTGAGTCCAAATCTGGGAAAAAGGGAAACAAATCTCGTTCCAAATCGAGAGGAGTTTCAAAGGACAGGAAAATACCGGCCAAAGATGAATGTGCTTTCTGTCATGAAAGGGGGCATTGGAAAAAGGATTGTCCAAAGCTACGAAATAAGGGAAATTCGACTGCAAATGTGACTGTTGATAATTTAGAAAGTGGCGAGGATTTTTCTTTTGCACTTGCTTCTAGTCCCTCACTTTATCAAGAAGTATGGTTTCTTGATACAGCAGCCTCCTATCATATGTCTTGGAAAAAGGAGTGGTTTACTTCTTTGGAGTATATGGATGGTGGTGTAGTTTTGATGGGAAATGATGCACCTTGTAAGAAGGTAGGAATCGGGAAGATTGAATTGCTAATGCACGATGGTCTTATTAGAGAGCTTTCAGATGTGTGGTATGTTCCAGATTTGAAAAAGAATCTGATTTCACTAGGTGCTTTGGAGGCCAGTGGTTTGAAATTTGCTAGTGAAGGTGGCGTTCTGAAAGTGACTAGTGGATCACTTGTGGTGATGAAAGGGCAAAGAAAGAGGAACTTGTTTTTCTTGCAGGGAAAAACATATTTGGGTCAGGCTGCCAGTGTAACTGAGAAGCCTAAACAGGTTGTTCCCGACTCTACTAGGTTGTGGCATATGCGACTCGGGCATGCAGGAGAAAAGGCCTTGCAGGGGCTTGTGAAGCAAGGGTTGCTTAAAGATGCTAAAGGGTGCAAGTTGGAATTTTGTGAACATTGTGTTTTGGGTAAGCAAACTAGGGTGAAATTTGGTACAGCTGTACATCAGACAAAGGGTATCCTCGATTATGTGCACACAGATGTTTGGGGCCCTACTCAGACACCTTCTATGAGTGGTAGACACTGGTTTGTTACTTTTGTTGATGATTACTCCAGACGAGTTTGGGTATATACCATGAAGCACAAAGATGAAGTTTTGACATTGTTCACAAGTTGGAAGAAGAAAGTTGAAAATCAGACTGGTAGGAAGATTAAGGTTCTGAGGTCAGATAATGGAGGGGAATATAAGAATGATCCGTTTCTGAAGTTGTGTGAAGATGAAGGGATCCAGAGGCACTTCACAGTTAGGAAGACTCCACAGCAGAATGGGGTTGCAGAAAGGATGAACAGAACCTTACTTGAGAAGGTGAGATGTATGTTAGCACAGTCTGGGTTGAAGAAGACATTTTGGGCAGAAGCTGTTATATATGCAAGCCACATCGTCAACCGTTTACCATCAGCAGCACTTGAAGGCAAAACGCCTATTGAGGTATGGAGTGGTAAACCTGCATCTGATTATAGTTTTTTGCATATATTTGGTTGTCCTGCTTATTTTCATGTAACTGAAACTAAACTTGATGCAAGAGCCAAGAAGGCTATATTTGTTGGTTTTAGTACTGGTGTCAAAGGTTACAGGTTGTGGTGTCCAGAACAGAAGAAGTTAGTAATCAGCAGAGATGTGACTTTTGATGAGACCAGCATGATTAGCTCGGGACAGTCGACTGGTGGTATATGTCAGTCGACTGGTGAGCAGCAGAAGAGTGGGACAGTTCTTCAACAGGTGAGTAGAAGAAGTTCGGGACAGTCGACTGATGAACAGGAGCAGTCGACTGATGGTCCAAAACAGCAGAATTGTGGGAGCTCGGGACAGTCGACTGGTGGCAATAACCAGTCGACTGGTAGGAGAGTTTTTCAACAGGTGGAGTTAGAAAATTTGTCAGTTGAAAATCCTGTTCCTGTCCAAGATGATGATGATGTGGTTGATACTGAGAATGATGAAGAAGTTCCTATCCAGCAGGAAGAATCAATTGCAGTAAGAAGGCAAAGAAGAGATATCAAACGACCGTCTCGTTTTACAGATACAGTTGCATTTGCTCTTCCCATTGTGGATGATGAAGTTCCCTCCAACTTCAAAGAAGCCACTAGAAGTTCAGAAAATGCAGATTGGAAAGTTGCTATGGGTGAAGAGATGAACTCTCTTCATAAGAATAAGACTTGGGATCTAGTGCAACTACCAAAGGGGAAGAAAGCAATCCGTTGCAAGTGGGTGTATACGAAGAAAGAAGGTCCAAAAGGCAGTGTTCGGTTCAAGGCTAGACTAGTAGCAAAGGGGTATGCTCAAAAGGAAGGAATTGACTACAATGAAGTGTTCTCTCCGGTTGTGAAGCATCCTTCTATTCGGATTTTGTTGGCATTGGTAGCACAGTTTGACCTTGAGTTGACACAGATGGATGTGAAGACTGCGTTCTTACATGGGGATCTAGATGAAGAAATTTATATGTTGCAGCCAGATGGGTTCAAAACAGCTGGGAAGGAAAATTGTGTTTGCAGGTTGAAGAAGTCTCTCTATGGGTTGAAGCAATCTCCAAGGCAGTGGTATTTGAGGTTTGATCAGTTTATGAAGGTGCAGAGATATTCCAGAAGTGAGTTTGATCATTGTGTTTACTTCAGGAAGTTGCAGGATGGCTCTTTCATATATCTGTTATTATATGTGGATGACATGTTGATTGCCTCTAAGAATGCTAAGGAGATTCAAAATTTGAAGAATCAGTTGAGTTCTGAATTCGAGATGAAGGATCTTGGTGAAGCCAAGAAGATACTTGAGATGGAGATAGCTAGAGACAGGGCAAAGGGCACAGTGAGTTTGACTCAGAAGCAATATCTTTTGAAGGTGCTGAAACGGTTCGGTATAGATGAGAAGACTAAACCAGTAAGTACACCCTTAGCCAGTCATTTCAGAATTAGTGCTTCTCAGTCTCCAAGTACAGATGAAGAGAGACAGTATATGGCAAATGTACCTTACACTAGTGTGGTTGGCAGTTTGATGTATGCCATGGTTTGTACTCGACCAGACATCTCTCAGGCGGTGAGTATGGTTAGTCGATATATGCATGATCCAGGCAAAGAGCATTGGCAAGCAGCTAAATGGATTCTAAGGTACATAAGTGGCACCACAGATGTGGGTTTGAAATTTGAAAGGGATGACAATATTAGCAGGTTATTAGTTGGATATGTTGATTCGGACTATGCAGGTGATCTAGATAAGAGGCGGTCTACTACAGGCTATTTGTTTACGATGGCTAGAGCACCTATAAGTTGGAGGTCAAATTTGCAGTCCACTGTAGCGTTGTCTACTACTGAGGCTGAATACATGGCGGTTGCTGAGGCCATGAAGGAAGCCAGTTGGATACATGGACTTTTGAAGAGCTTGGGGATTCATCGGGAGAAGGTGGAGGTACACTGTGACAGTCAGAGTGCTATTCATTTAGCGAAGAACCAAGTTCATCATTCGAGGACCAAACATATTGATGTCCGTTATCACTTTGTGCGTGATTTGATAAAGGATGGTGATATTCATTTGGTGAAGATTGGGACAGCTGATAATCCTGCTGATATGTTGACCAAAGTTGTTGGGGCAGCCAAGTTCAAGCATTGCATGAACCTGGCTAATATTTTGCATGTTTGATGACTTGGAATGGGCGGTTGGAATAGTGCTTCGCTATTTGTTCGCCTAGTATGTGATATCATACTAAGGTGGAGTTTGGATTTGTTGTTACAATTGATGATGAGCATTTGGAGTATTTGTGGAGATTGCTTGGGCTACTTGGAAGATCTTGCCAAGGTGGAGATTGTTGGTTGGTGGAGGATCTTGCCAAGGTGGAGATTGTAGGATAATGGCTCGATTCTGGTTCAGATTGTTTTGGAGTATCTGCAGCTAAAGAAAGTTACAGCATATCAGTCGACTGATAGAAGGATCGGTCGACTGTCCAGAGAGTTTTTCGAAGGCTAAAGATACAAGCAGCAGCAGAGGATCAGTCGACTGATCGGTCGACTACCAGATGGATTTCCAGTCGACTGGTAAGTCGACCAGTCGACTGATGACGGGATTTTGAACTAGATCAGGCCCAATTCGAAAAGGCCCAATAGTTTCCCTATAAATACACTTGTTAGGGTTTTGTAATTAGAGACGAAAATTAGAGATCCCTAATTCGGTTTTGCAGCCGTCATTATTTGTAAGGGTTTGTTTTCGCCCATTGGTGATAATTTGAAGAAGAAGAAACCCCAACCGCCCCGTGGATGTAGGCATGTATTTTGCCGAACCACATTAAATATGTGTGTCCTTTTGTGTTGGTTTGTTCTGTGTTTTCTCGCTGGTTCTCTCTTTGTATTCCGCATTGGTTATTGATTCTTGTTGATTAGTTTGTATCGCGCACAACAGTAAATATGTAATTTACTAACTACTAAATCTTAACCATTAGTAAATACTAGTAGTTTACATGTGCGATGCACGTTTTAATAAATATAGTTTTTTAAAATAAAAATTTAGATGTAGTCTTGATTTGAACTTAGAATCTTCTTTATAGTAGTTATGCACGTGTGTTACACGGGTTGGTAGAATGACAAAACATTATAAATGACACTAAGGTCTTCTCCCTTATAATATTAGAGATGTAATATAATCATTTTGACACATGAATTTTTGACACACATGATCAATATTGTGTGTCAAATTAAATATAATCCATTTTTCCAATCTTATATAACCATTAACCCATTTACTAACTAAATAAACAAAAAGAGAAAAGATTGTGAATATCCCTGAAAAAAGGGGAGAAAAAAATAAATAAATAAAAAATACTAACATGCGAGTCATAGCTGCAGTTCGCCTGTTCCCATTTTAGGGCAAGAACGTTCCTAGCTCCTTCCTCCTCAGAACCACAACTGCTCTCACCTTCCTAAACCCCAGGGATAGTTTCGACCATTCATTGCAAAAGGAAAGCATGCATTAAGTCGGAGACACATTGAAAGAGACAAGCAAATATAAGACAAAATTAATCGTACTAAGTAAGTACTAAATAACATATTAAGACAAAATTAACAGATAGTTAGATAGGTTAATTACGATATTGTCTACAATCTGATAAGGTACTAGCATTCTGGATTATATTTATACCCCCTTTATTCATTCCCTACTTCCATCTCGATCGAATACAAACGAAAAATCACAAAACCCAAATGGACCTGAAAATGGTGATCTTGTTTCTGATCAAAGTACTGTCTGAGACTGATCATGCAGTGATCATCACGTCTTGATTGGCACAAGTGGGACAGTGTTGCTCGGCAGTCGATTTCAACTACAAGCACGTAAATCTTTCAACCTAGTACTTAATTAATGTTTTGAGCTAGAAAGACAACTCGATGATCTGTATTTTTTTTTTTTGATTAAAAGATGGCCGAAATCATCGCTTCATTAAAAAGGTCTTAACGAAACAGGAAAGTAAAACTACATCAGACCCGAAGGCCTCCGAAATCCAAAAGCATCTACCAAAGCAGAAAGAAAATACTACAACGGACCCTAAGGTCGCAAGTATCCAAAAGCATCTAATTCGGGCAGAACAACCCGATCACTAATGAACAACATCATCAACATCCAAAAAGATACAGTAAAAGAAGAGAGGTAGCTATCACATCCAGCCCTCATCTGAGAGCCCACTGCCCAAAGTAAACTCTCCGCCTGCCTGTAAACTACTCTGCCTCCTCTCCTGAGCGCATCTTCTTCCTTGATCGACTGAGACCTGTCCAATCAAACTCGATGATCTGTATTATATTTGTTTCGTTTAGGAATACAAATAGTACGTACTGAATGATCATCTACGTCAGTTCTCTTGCTAAATCTCCTTAGGTTGTATTAGTTGGAAGTTGGAAGTTGTCACCAGTGGCGGAGCCAGACGAATCAAAATGGGGGTCCCAAATTTTTTTTCCCCCGGCATCGATATAATTGAGCCTTTAATAAGAGGTGGATTAGACTTGGGGGTCCCAATTTTTTTTTAACTGGGGGGGGGGGGGCAAATAAAAATTTTGGTCTATATTAGGGGGTTTTACAAAATTCTTGGGGTCCCAAATGTCCCCCCTCCTCACTTCCTCCCTCCGCCACTGGGCTCCCGTTTGGATGGTGCAGAGCAACTCAGATGTTATTGGGGGCCGCCTACTCCTACTGCTCGCTGCTGGGAGCAGAATGGGAGGGATATAGTCTTTTTTGCTGGATATATGACATAGTTAGTTTGGCTTATTATGTTCTAATTTATAGCTTACTTTTGTTGCTTTGATGTACTGGACTGGATGTGACTAGATGTGTAATATTTAGATGTGTAATATTGGTTAATCTATGTTTAGTTAACATATTATTAATGAAACCGCTGACATCGTCTCACTTTTATATAATAAAAAAACAACCGGCAAAAACCATCCAACTCTACGCGTCCAAACCTTCCCATATTTCAAATTTCAAATTCCTTCCCCTACAACGGTCAAAATCCCAAAACCAGTCTCTCTTTCTATCTATCTATCTATCTCTTTCTCTCTGTCTCAACATTGGCTACTCCCAAATCATCTCAAGTCAGAGTAGTCCTCCGAGTCCGGCCGTTCCTCACTTTGGAAACCGAACCGATCGGAACCAACCCAACCTTGTGCATCTCCGCTCTCCGTCCCCACCATGACCCTAACACCGAGGTCACCATCCACCTCAAAGATCAATGGACCATGTAAAGAATCACACCGATACATGGAGTTTCGCACAATCACATGAAATAAATTTACAAACTCGGACAGGTTTTGAATCTTGTAGCCGGAACGAATGCTACAAGTTGGACTCGTTCAACGGGCAAGAGGATCGGGATGGATCAGATCTTTTACAATGAGGTTAGGGGAGTGATACCCAGAATCTGTGAGGGTTTGCATGCTACTATATTTGTGTACTAGGTTTGCCCGTTGACACGTGCCTACGGCACGTCTTCGGAACGGCGCACCTGGTTTAATTATATAAAATAGTTTTGGAGGTCCAGCAAATTAATTGAAGTAGTTAACATATTATATGAGGAAACAGTACAGATCTACCCTTAAGCTCAATTATCGTCTTCCTGATCATTAGCTTGAACTTACCTGAAATGCATATAGTTTGTTAAAAACACTGCATAGAGTTTTTTTTAATTTCAGCATCAATTTTAGATGCTTGTAATAGTTATGCAAGGACATTATCATATAGGTTTTACAGAGCTTACTCTAATTCCATAACCACTATGAGTATGTCTAAATACAATGGTAATGCAAGTGCAGGTGTGAAGGTATCTACAATACCAATAATCTAAACATTTTTTAAAAAAATTTTAAAGTTTTATTTCTAAAATTTAAAAAAAAAAAAATTTTAAATTTTAAATTAATATTTTTTAAAATTTAAAAAAATTACTATTTTTAAAAAAAATTTATAAGTTTTTGATTTTTTTAATTTTTTTGAATTATTTTTAAAGTTTTTAAAATTTTAAATTTTTTGGTTTTAAACTTTTTTTTAAAAAAAATTAAAATTTTTATTTTATGTATTTTTTGAATAGAAGAGAGAGAGAGAAAGAGAGAGAGAGAGAAAGAAATAATTAAATAAATAAAGGAGTTGTTTTGGGTGGGGAAAACTTTTGGGGGAAAAATATATTTTTTGAGGTTAGATCTGGACCTTTGATTTTGGGGGAATTGAAGGAGAGCCACTTGATAGCTTTCTTTGTGTTTTATTATATAGATGGTGCAACAGGACGTGGGAAGACTTATACAATGCTGGTGGGTGGACTTGTTTGGTTGGTTTTTTGTTTTGGTGAATAGTTTGTGTTGGGTTTGATGATTTAGGGCACAGAGGACGAGCCTGGATTGATTCCATTAGCCATGTCGGAGATCTTGTCGTTGAATGTGACTAGAGCCGAGATCTTACTATGAAGTTGTATATGGACCGGTGTTCGCTTCTCCAACGACCGGTGTTCGCTTCTCCAACACCGGTCCATATACTAAGGTCATTTCTGAACCAATCCTTCTTAAACCATGTTAAGACTTAAATTATAAAATCTAATTTATTCAAATGCTGGATTTACAATCCATTCCATTGAACCGGCAAATCATTATCGCACTTAAATTATGTCAGTTATGGAACAGTGATATATCCTGCTACTCTTCTCAAATATGTAATTCCTTCTCTCATTTTCTAGGGCATTTTTTTAGTTCATTATTTAAAAAAGAAACATTTATTCTCCCATTTTCAGGACTACTTTGAGTTCATTATTCTTTTTTAAACTTTTATTAGAGACAACAAAAGATGGAATTATTCCATAGTTGTTAGGAACCACCAATCATATATGGTGTTGTCGACTTTTAAAGCCAATATAGCCCATATCACTTTGAACACCCCAACAATTTTACAGCGAACTACAGACTAGAGGTCTAGTTCTTCATCCACACAATTGTACAGTGCTAAATTTCCATGATAGCAACATCGAAGCCCTTTTTAAAAATCAATATTGAACTGTGCATGTTTCTTGAACCAAATTTCGGGAGTTCATTTTTCTCCCAAGATATATCTTTCCTACAGGTGCAGGACATGTTCAGAAGAGCAGCAAGAGGCTTCTTTTCTTAAGATTAAGCTTTGACGAAAAGTTTCAACTGTGATTGCATTGTGAGATAGCAACATCCTTGTTTTTTTTTTTTTTTGGATAAAAGATGACTAACGTCATCGCTTCATTAACAAACTATTAACGAAACACAAAATATCGATCCACAGTACATCAGTCTCCATATTACATACCATCACTCACCAAGTGATATATATAAAAAGACAACAAAACATGAGTCGGCCCATCAAGCCATCATTCAAAAGACGATAATACAAACCATCGCTCAAAGACGATACCACACCCATCAAAGAAGCATTCTGCCAATGTGACCCAAATCCGATCCAGAGATGCTTTCAGTTGCTAAGTCTCGTCTCCCAACCGCATTTTCTTCTTTCCACCTGTGAATACATTCCACTCATGAATGGTTGAATAAATTTTATGCATCAAGAAAGACAATGAATGATTAATCTTATGGAAGCAAAAATCGTTTCGGTCTAGCCACAACTTCCACATAGTTGCAGCTACTAGTGAATCCCACTGCTGAATACTCTCACTCCGAACCCTAATAATACTGCTGTTTCCCCACACATCTAAGAATGCCCTAGGTTTCCCTGTCCTCCCAAAATCTAACACAACCGTATCCCAAACAAAACTCGCTCTCGAGCACCTAAACAACAAATGATTAGTGTCCTCGTCTTCCTGCTGACACCTATCGCAGGTTGAGTTTGGAATTATATTTCTCTTCATAAGGTTGGACTTACAGAGAATGGCGTCGTGATACACCAACCAGAGGAACACCTTGACCTTAAGGGGAACCCCTTTCCCCCAGATACGAACGCACTCAATATTCCTCAATCCTCCATCATTCAACCACCTATACATAGACTTGACGGAGAAAACAGCACTAGAATTAATATTCCAAACCCTTTTGTCCTCGATATCGTTTGAATATTTCCCTTCACTCCTAATGAAAGAGTTCAACTTCCAAAGCTGGCCCAAGCATTCCTGATTTGGAATACTGTGGACATCTATGGTAAGCGTGTTGTTCCGCCATACGTCTGCTACCACAACATTGTTATTTAATGACGCAGCCGCCGCCTCTGGGAACAGGCTAGACAGCGTGTTGTTTCCGCACCATTTATCCTTCCAAAATCTTGTATTTTCCCCATTCCCAATCCTACATAAGGTATTATCGTGGTAGATGGTCCCCACCTTCGCTATTCCTTTCCACAAAGGAGACACCTTCCTCCGCCCCGTAACCCCTCCAAATCTGAATTTCTTCCTCTTCTTATATGAGTCGAATGATTTACTCCACCAAATGTTATTCTTGTTCCTCATTTTCCACCACCACTTGCATAACAAAGCCTTGTTCATTGCTCTAAGGTCTAAAACCCCCAACCCCCCAAACTCCTTACGCTTGCAGACCCTCCCCCATTGCATAAGGTACACTCCTTTGTTGTTCTCGCTCGCGCCTTTCCACAAAAATCTCTTCCTAAGTTTATCGATCTTGCTAATCACCCATTTCGGAAGCTCCTGCATGGACATCATATAGATTGGATTGCTATTTAGGACCGAATTGATAAGAGTCAACCTACCACCCAACTAGAGAGATCTTCCCTTCCAACCAGACAATCGTTTACCAATTTTGTCAATAAGTAGGTTCCAGTCCTCCCTAGTCAGCGCACCCGATCTCAGTATCGAACCCAAATACGATACCGGGAACGCTCCCACAGGGCACCCTAACATGCTTCCCATTTTATCTGTCGCGAATGCGGCCTCTGTGCTGATAGGGATGACACAGCTTTTGGTCAGATTGATCTTCAGCCCAGACCATGCTTCAAAACATTTAATCAATACCCCTATAGAGATAGCTTCCTCCTCCGTAGCTTTCCCGAACATAAGAGTATCATCCGCATATTGTAGTATGGATATAGGGTCTTTCACACCTTTATCCTTGTTACTGTTCAGAATTGTTGTGTTGTTTAGAGTCGAAATTATGTACAGAATGGCTATGCAGAATGTTGATTTTTTTTTTAAATTTTATTTTTTAACTCTATTGTAAACTATAGTAAGATGTAAGAGTCGAAACTAATGTTGCTAATGCTATGCAGAAAGCATTTTATATGTTCCTCGAGTATTCAGATGTTTCAATGCCATTTCTAAAAATTGAAGATATCATCTGTCACGCCCCACTTTCCAAAATACGGGAATACGAGCATGTGACTGAGGACCAACGAATGATGCGAATACACCATTCATAAGCTGTACAGGTAACTCAACAACAAGATAACAATAAAAGCACGCAGGCATGTAAAATCACAATAGGATAGCAAAAGTACATGACATAGTCCATAACATAACCAACAGCTGGAAAATACAAAGTAGTTACGGGTCAAACACGCACAGAATACAATAAAACGTATCATGAATAAAACATGAACTAAAGATAACATGATAGACAACAAGACTAATACACTTGATCAGCAACGCCTTCGGGTAATTCTCCATCCGGGCCTGCAAGTATATTTTACCAAAAAAAGAAACAAGAATACGCCCGTTAATGCAACTCATGGGCCACAAGTGGTACAAGCTAACGGGACAAGTACAAAACGAACAAGAAGCAGGAAAAAAGCAAGAAATCAAGAATCATGTAATAGGAGAAAATACAATATATAAACAGGATCATGAACAAGACATCATGAAACAAGTGACATGCATGTAAACAAGTAAGCAAGTAAGCAAGTAAGCAAGTAAACAAGTAAACATGAATATGTACATGTAATTGGATCATGCAAGTGTACGTGTTAATCTTATATTTTTTATTAATTCTATCTTGGTAGCACTTCATGCATCCATCCTTTGACTACATGGTTGCTACATACAATCAGCACTGTGAGGGCCCCTCTAATATATTCAATTTTTACAGTTTGCCCCCCTTGAAATTTTTTAGAAAACCCTGAATATTCAATTTTTACATATAGATATAGGACCGTTGACTGTTCATATACCCTATACATATTGAAACATCAAATGAACACACAAAATAATTCACAGGTCAGTCATTTTAAAGTTTGTTTAACGAGATGAATGTGGACCAATAAATATCTGTTGCACTTGCACACCTGTTGTCCATCGTTTTGGCTTATCAACTTCTCAATAATAATATCTCAATTGTTAGTTCCCCTACCTTGTTCCTTATTGGTTTCTGTACGTAGTTTTTCATAGTTTGATTGTGAATGTGTTTTTTATGAACTTGCAAACCTGTGCATCAATGTTCCTTCACTAATGCAATTTAAAACTGGAAGTATATAGTCCATATGACTGACATGGGTGATAATAGATGCATATATGGTCTTTTACTTGCTACATGAACGGAGAACAAGTCAAAAATGGAAATGTTGCCTCTCCAATTGGAGCTTATATGGAAGTAGAAGCGTACTGGATTCATCTAGGACCGAAAGTTGATTTTATTAAATGTGGATCACAAAAATTTATGCTGCGTAAAGTTTTGGGCCAGTTGTAGGATATTTCAGAAGTAGCCAAAAATTAAGAAATGATATTATTTTGTTAGTATATTATTTATTTTATAAATTGTTTTTTCTTCTTAATTTTATTTATTACTTGACCCCCACCTGGCAAAATTGTCCTGGCTTCGCCCCTGAGTTACGTTTAGGCCTAGTGGTGGATTCTATAGATCACGTACTCGGAAAAAACATATCAATTGTATCTTGTATTGAGATACGTGCAAAGTTGTAACGTGAAACATATAAAGTGTAAACTTGTAGCGTGAAACATATAAACTTATACTTTGCAAACTTGCAACTTGTAAACTTGCAACTTGCATTGGGAAACCACGAGCTCCCGTCTAAGTACGCTCTTCTATATTACCCACTACTAGATCTTTACCCTTATACCCCGACTTGTTACTTTTATTAATTTTAATCAACAATAACAAGATATCATATTTAAACTACTATCACGGGTAAGACAATCATGCACATAATCATGTATAATCCTAAGAGTACATATGTGTGCATCAATCATGTTCATGTAATGCATGTGGCAACAAGGTATACGCGATCATATACGAATACGGGATCAACGGGTTATGTATAGCAACAGTTTTCAATTCGACCGATGAATACGAATTAGAGTCAAAGAATATACTTGCGGTATTTTTCAAAGGAAGCTTGTACGAGAAAAAACGAATTGTACAGGAGGATACTTGCCTGATAACCGACGACGATGATACAGAATACAAGAATAACGGAATCAGAATTTCGGGTAGCGAAGCACGTGCAAAATACGTGGCAGCAACAACAGCGAACAGCAACCAATCACACAAAACACCAAACGCCGGATCAGATCCCCCTTCACACAAACACCAAACATCAACAATAAACCAACCCTTCTCCAAAATAGCAAACACCCAACACAATCCCCTAAATCCAGAACACCCATACAACCAATCAAAACCCTTCTCCACACCGAATCCAAAGCAGAACACCAAACACCAAATATCGGATCCCAAGAGCCAAAACACCAAATAGCAAAATAGGCCAATCGTCTATCTTCTTCTTCCTTTCGAGAGAGAGCTATGGCGGGAGAACTGGCGGTGCTGGGGACTGGAGACGGCGCGACTGCGGTAACCACGGCGAGGCGAAGGTGGCTGGTCTCTGGCGGTCGGGAAGCGACGCAGCGACCAAGGCTGACGGCGAGGCGAGACTCCGACGACGAGAGCGAGCTCTGTTTTTGTTCAAAAATAGGGGAACGACGATGGGGCGCGAGGAGGAAGATGATGGAGGAAACGAGCAGGCGACGGCGAGGTGCTGCGGTCGGGAAGCGACGCTGCGAAGGGGAAAACGGTGGTGAGGACGAGATGGTGCAAATGATGGGTAATGGATTGTGGTGGAGATGGGTTCAGTGGCAATGGGGCGGTTGTTGAAGGTGAGCAGGAGGCGCTCGAGGGTTGGAGGAAGGATACGAGCGGCGACGCTCGGTAATGGAGGAAGGTCTGGGACGAGGCGTCGAGGATGGAGCTTGGAGGAGAGCGGCACGACAGCAATGGCAACGAGCTCTAGGGCGGGAGCGATGAGGGAGACGAAGGGAAAGGAGGTTGTCGACAGAGTTCGAGCGGGAGGAGGCAATGGCGGCGTCTGTGGTAGAGGACACGATGGCGAGGCGGAAGGCAGTGGCGCTCAACGACTGGATGGCGAGCGAAGAATGGGGAAGGAGAGGGAGCTCAACGGGGGTGTTCGAAGGTAGGGGATGACGAGGCAGAGGTTGACGAGGCGAGGGGAAGGAGGCGCTCGACGGTGGGGTTCGAGCGGAGGGGGTGACGGGTCTCTGTTCTGTTTGGGTTTCGAAACAGAGAAAAAATGAGAGAGCGGGAGAAAGAAAGAGAGTGGGGGAGAGAGAGAGAGTGAACGCGAGGGGGGGGGGTATATATATATATATATATATATATATATATATATATATATATATATATATATATATATATATATATATATATATATATATATGACAAAAGTGAGCCTCATATTGCCTTATATAGAGTATGAGAAATTTTCCTCATACAAAGTGCTTATACTCATTTGGTGGAGCCCTTATGGAAGATCTATTCCGTTCATCATGTTTATCATACTAATGGATGTATATGTAGAAAAAATCAAGTGGTTTGGAGGTCATTCACCATGCATCATGTGGTTGAAAAATGAACCATTTCAACAGTAATACAAATCGAATCACAAATTGGACTCACATGATGCATGGGTGAATGACCTCCAAACCGCTTGATTTTTTCTACACATACATCGATTAGCATGATAAAAATGATGGACGGACTGGATCGTCCATAAGGGACCCACCAAGTGAGTATAATCACTTTGTATGAGGAAAAATGTTCCCATACAAATATGAGGCTCACATTACTCTCTCTCTAGAGAGAGAGAAATCTTCGGTTGCACACTACTTTGGTGAGCACTCCGTGAACACTTACGAAATAGAGCACCTATGAAAAATCCGAACCGCTCATATTGTTCTATATGCCTAAGATAGCCTAACAATAAAAAATCAAGTAATTTGAAGTTTATTTGCCCATGATTTATATCATCACAAAATTGTATGGCTGAAAATTCTAACAGTATGATGGATGGGCAAATGAACTTCAAATTACTTGATTTTTTATTTTTAGGGTATCTTAGGCATATAGAACAGTATGAGCGGTTCGGATTTTTCATAGGTGCTCTATTTCGTGAGTGTTTACGGAGTGCTCACCAAAAGTAGTGTGCAACCGAAGGGGACTCTCCCTCTCTCTCTCTATCTCCCTCTCCCTCTCTCTCTCTCTATATATATATATATATATATATATATATATATAAATTATGATAATAATATAGTGATGGGTATTTATTGTGAATGGAGGGTTACGGGGGTTACAGAATGTGAAGAGTGGGGGAATGTGAGAGGATTTGTATTTGGGTGGTTAAATTTGGGTAGGATACGATAATGGGTTAACAGGTTGGGTATAAAAATGTGTGTTTGGATTGTAAACTTGTGCTTTATATTTGGGTTTCACAAATTAGAATAAATAAGGATAAAAAAAATTGTGAAATTGGGCTTATGATAAATAATCAAACAATTGGGCTTGGGCTTCAAATCATTTAATAAATCGGATTGAGCTTCAAAACATTTAAATATTAAAATAGTTGAATAATTAAATATTGGGCTTCAAAAGAGTAGAAAATTTATGTGGGAAAATTTTAAATACAGAATAGAAGAAAAGAAAAAAAATACAAATCCGTATAAACGGAAAGGAGGGTTACATCATCACTACTGCTTTCTGCACTTTCCCCAAATTACTCGGTTGTCGTAAGCCTCTTATTAATGAAACACATCTGCATGGCTATAATCCATCTAGATACACTACTATTATGATTATGAGTTCAATAATCAATATTTAGAGAAAAAAAGTATGTAAGGAAATTAAAATATCAGCTAGCTCTATGTTTTCGAGTTTGAAGCATTGAGGGTCATTATATAGAAGAGGGAGGGATGAGATTCGTACACATGGCACAATCCGGTGCATTGAGATTCTCAGGGAATATTTATGTAACTATCACATTATTACGTGGTGTTATTTGTAATTTTATATATCTCTTCTTTATTTTCCAATTTGCATTTATTTTTCTTAATATATATAATTTTGTTTTGCCTATCATGTATATTTATATCTTCCAAGATATTTTTGTCTTAAATATAATTATAAATATTCGATTTCTACATGCTAGCAGTTGGTGATGTATGTTCTCAATCAAACCGCGTGCGTGCTTTTCGACCACATTTCTGTTGGAAGTTTTATTTGGAAAAGTTAAATTTATAAAAATGGTTATAAATATTCATTAGTATCTTAATAAAAATGTAATCTCGGTTACATTAATATATGATTGTTTAATATAAAGATTTTACTTTTAACCATTTCAAATCCTTAATTGAGAGAGTTATTGCGTTTGATTACCCTATAATAATGTTAAGTCCCCTTAATTTATATATATCGCTTATAAAAATACCTAGTATGGCTAATGACTCGAATAGAACAAGATGTAGCTAGCTAGAATGATATTATATTTCATTATTTGATCTACAAAGGATAAATCTAGTATATTATCTATCTGTGGGAAACTTGAAGCATTAATCAGGTCATGAAGAGTCTCAATCCGCCTTGTGCACCGCCTGAGAGCCAGATATATATATCTTTGCCGTGAGGGGGCATATTACGATAAACTGCCTGCATGGAGGCGGCAACGTCGGACTTTTTATATGCAAAGGGCCTTTTAGGCTTTGACTTTATCCCTCAAACTAGCAGCAGCGTATGTTCTAAATTGGTTGCCTTTATTACGTATGATTTAAATAATTTAAAATTCCATTGTATTTTGTTATTATTTGGATTTGCTATTTTCCCAACAATCTTTTGATTGCTATAAATAAACTGTACCTAAGGCCAGCCCCCAATGGAGGCCGGGGAGGCGTCCGCCTCGGGCCCCCGAATTTTTGTCAATTTTAGGCGTCCCTAAATTTAATTTTTTTATTGTAATTATATATATACGTATTTTTCGTGTAATATTTTTTTGGTGTCCCTCAATTTTATTTTTTGTTGGGTTTTTGTTTTTAAAATTAGTACTTGGGCCGGCTCATTTTAGTTGGGCTTGGATTTGTATGAAATATATATATATATATATATATATATATATATATATATATATATATATATATATATATTCTTTCTCAAATCGATCCATGCATCGACTGTGATTTATCAATATGCATGGTTAAATATATCAGCCTTAACTTCAATATATATCAGCATATATGATTTGATGGAATATATAATATGTTTGAAACTCATGACATCGATCCGGGCTCGAGTTTGTATCTGAATTTGAACATTTCATATATATCGTTGATCATATGAATTAATTCTTTTTCTGAATTTGTTGCTGCTGATGTCCCTAACTTGCCCGCCCTATATATCACCAGTTAATTCAAAGCAAAGAGAGCATGCATGCATGTTATCGATCGAACATTTCATGCATTCAGAATTGTGCATCAAAGAGAAGGATATATATATATATATCATATATAGTAGTTCCACAATATTCTGATTCCCAACTGAGCCTGACTTTGAAATTGGTCCCAAACATTGAGACACACTTCAAAAGCACTCAAACATTGAGACACACATTGAGACATCACCTTATTCCATTCCAAACTAACTAACTCACCCGGGTCACAGTTAATTCACGCACAAAAGAGTTATAGATATATTTTATGTTACTCACTATAAAATGGAAATGTACAACAAAAATATCATGTTTACTCACTATAAAATGGAAATCTACGTACCACAAAAATATCAGCTTTACGATCACTATAAAATGGAGATCTACAGTACAAGAAAAATATCAGCTTTGCTAACCTTGCATACGAAGCAACAGAAGAAGAAGAAGAAGATCGAGATCGAGGAGAAATTAAGCTAAGGTAATAAGCACTGAATTATGCTGCATGTCCGATCGTACTCTAGTGTAAGCACTTATGGAAGTTGACGACCGTTAGGTCATTCCGTTTTTCTTTTGTCTTTTTTTATCAATATATTATTATATTATTATTCTTTTTATGGCGCCTTTTTTATGTTGTTTTTTGTCGCTTCTTTTACAAAGTACATACAATTTATTTATTAAATATTCATCTCTCTCATGACTCACTCCCTCCCTCTTTCTTGTCCATGACTGTGAGTTGGAATCGGGATTCAAATTGACCAAAAAATTGTACTTCATCCATCTCGTCCTCAATATTCTTAATCCCAAAAAAAAAAAAAAAAACAAAAAAAAACAAAAAACAAAAAAACAAAAAAACAAAAAAAAACAAAAAACAAAAAACAAAAAACAAAAAACAAAACAAAACAAAACGTCGATTTATCGAAAAAGAAGAAACCCTAGCTCCCTGGAAATTGAAGAAATGGCGGCGGCGTTCTTGATTGGGAGAAGGAGGAGTAGAGTTATCCAATTCTTAATTTGGATGAGGTACTGTACTTACTGAAGAAGTTGCTGAGGAGTTCAAATGCCAGTTGTTGCATATCGATCCTTTAGATTTCTCATATCAGTCCTTAGTGAATAATAATCTTACAGGGTTGTAATTGTAAAAGAGACATTTCTGTAAACCCGTGCTCTGTATATGATGAGTTGGGTATAAATAAACCCATTTGTAACAGAGTCAGATATGAATAGAAATCACTCTTTTAAGTCCCCTGTTCATCATCTCCTTCCTTCTCTCTTCTTGATCCAAACTAGGGTTTGTAGAATCAAATGGAGAGAAGACGGCACGCTGCGATTACAGTCGCCACGAGAGGCCAAGCTGGAACAATGGTATCAGAGCTTCACGATCCTGCGAGGACGACGACCAAATTCGACGGTGAGATCGACAGTTCGCGGAACCTTGACTATGGATTTCAATCCAAGGTCGGTTCAAAGAACCAAACAGCGAGGAGTTCCACTGATTATGGTGTCGAACTCCATAAGTTGTCCGATCTTGAATGGCTATCGATCGTCGAGTCTCATCACCGGCGTAGGAGCTCAAAAATTCGTCACAATGGGTTCGTTGGCGGTGGTGGGGGTTATTCTTCACCTCGATATTATCGACAATCGTTTCAACAACAACAATTTCCTAACAGAATCTTCGATCAAGAACTTGAAGGGAGATTTGATCGATTGGAGCGTTGGCTTCAAGATTCACAACCACACTTCCAAAGGAGGCGTATGGGAACAACTTCAAGATTGGATGGTTATGGCGAAGAATCAGGTGGATTTCGTAGACCACCAGGTGTTCGATTTCGGAACCATCAAAAATTCCGTAGGGATGAAGAACATGATGATTATGATCAGTGTAGATTTGGGCGAAGAAATCAAGAATCAAGATTTGGTCAAAATCAAGAATCAAGATTCAGTCGAGATCAAGAACCAAGATTTGAAGGCTATAACCAAGATGCAGATGATCGACAACAGAACCTCCATGTTCGATCCCGACTATATAGAGAAGAGAGAAAATCATATCGGTATCAATAAACCCCCTATGGCTGTAGAAGATCAGAGGAGCATTGGATGTATGAAGATAGTGAAGAAGATTTGGAAGGTAATGATTGTTCTTGGCGGACGCCAGCTGTTCGACAAAATGCATGTGAGAAATCAACATCAACCAAGAAATCGCAGAGTAGGTATCTTCCTTCCCATCTGCGACATGATGCTTCGTCGACTTTACCATCACCTACGAGATCACATGATGTGAGGGGGCAACCAGCAATGAGGTTTAGGCAATGCACACCAAATGTTGGGTTAAATTCCCATGAGAAGTCAGAGTTGTTAAGAAATGATCCAAGGCTCACAGTCAAGGTTTCAAAGCTCTCAGCCAGTGATTCGGTGCTCAATTGTGATACTGAGAAGTCTCAAGGAGAAGAGAATGTTGTTATATCGACTAAAATAGCTGCATCCAGGATAGGAAGAGAGCAAGGATTGTGTTCAAAAGCAGGGGAGAATGAGGTTTCAAATTCCAAGTCACAGGAAGGGATAACCTGGCCAATGATTAAGAAGGAATTAATATCTCAGTATGGGCCTACTGAGTTGAGTGATCTTGAAGCTTCATCGTATCAGCTGCATCTAACAGGTCTTTATTCAATTCTAGATCTGTTCAGCACAAAATTGCAATCTATTAGGTCAGAGAGGAGGAACATGGAGAAACTGGACTCTTTGTTAAAGGAAGAATCTGCAAAGATTTTTCAGTCTGGAGGTATAGACAGCCCTTTGGTTACAAGACAGAGATATAGAATGTGCATTGGTATCAAGGCTTCACATAAATCTGTACTTCCTGGAGGTATTGTTCTGAGTGTAAGTAGCTCAGGAGCTACTTACTTTATGGAGCCAAAAGAAGCAGTTGAGCTTAACAACATGGAAGTTAGGCTTTCAAATGCTGAGAGAGCTGAAGAATTGACAGTTTTGGGCTCCCTCACTTCTGAAATAGCAGTTTCGGAAAGAAAGATTAGGCATTTGATGGAGAAGATTTTGGAATTGGATCTTGCTTGTGCTAGGGGTGCATATGCAAAGTGGGTAAATGGTGTATGTCTAGTTTCCAGTGAGACCCATGTGAGAGGAGTATCTGAATGGGAGATTTTATCTATAGATATTAAAGGAGGAACTCATTTAGATAGTAATGCTGACCTTCCACCAGTTCCAATACATATTGTCAAGGATCCTTCACAGCTTCCAGTCGAATTTATTAATCCCTCGACTGAGAAGCCACTGATGATTGGTTTTGATTGTGTAGGCATTGACCTTTGTCGAAATGGGTCTCTGTCTAATGCAGTTTGCATTTCCAGATGCTATCTACTTGGTTGATGTTGTTGAAGGTGGAGAGGCACTAGTTCAAGCCTGCAAGCCTGCACTGGAGTCTAGTTACATTACAAAAGTCATTCATGATTGCAAACGGGATAGTGAGGCTTTATATTTTCAGTTTGGAATCAAACTACACAATGTTGTAGATACTCAGATTGCATATTATTTGATAGAGGAACAAGTAGGGAAAAAACGAGCTCCCGATGACTACATATCTTTTGTTAGCCTTCTCGCTGATCCGCGATATTGCGGTGTATCATATCTTCAAAAAGAAGATGTGCACGTTCTTCTAAGGAAGGACCCTATGTTTTGGACTTACAGACCAATGTCTGAGATGATGATCTGTGCTGCTGCAGTTGATGTCCGTTTTATCCTGCATATATATCACAAAATGATGGAGAAGTTAAATGAGCAATCCTTATGGCATCTTGCAATTCGTGGATGCCTCTACTGTAGATGTTTCTGCATGACTGATAATAATTCTACAGATAGGCCGCCTCTTTCCCCTCTTCCAGAAAAGCTAGTAACTGAAGGATATGCTCCAGAAGAAGAGATATTGTCTGCGTTACACGTTCCTCATGGCACAAGGCAGTCAATGCTATTTAGTGCAACATTTCCAAATGAGACAAAGCGGCTAGCTTCAGACTTCCTATTGAATTACATATTTTTGGTTGTTGGGAGAGTTGGATCAAGCACAAATTTAATCACCCAAAGGGTTGAATATTGTAACGCCCCGCACTCAGATTACGGCCCACCACAGGCTGCCTCAAAAGGGTATCCGGACGTTGATGCTCCTTTATCATGGGCTTCCTAATAAATCTCACACTCTCCTCCACTTTCCCACCGATATGGGATTGTTTTTAATCCCTAGTCAACCCCCCCGGTCAACTACCCAAACCGGCACACACACAGTGCACTTCTTTCATTCATTTATTATTTCTTTCCTATGCCCCATAGGAAATCTTCTAGGTCCAACATCTATTAATATCCCATAGGATCATCCTATAGGCCACCATCTAAACTCATCATTTCTTCTTTCCTTCTTTCTCCAGGTCACACCACCTTCCAATCCTTCCATTCTTTCTTTTTCTACTATATATATATATATACTATACTATATAATATATATATATATATATACTCTAGAAATACAGGGGGCTCACAAATATGTTCCTGATCTGGATAAGAGAAGCCACCTAATGGATCTTCTTCATGCTGGAAAAGTGAATGGAACTCAGGGCAAGCATTCTTTAACATTGATTTTTGTTGAAACAAAACGAGGAGCAGATTCATTAGAGAACTGGTTGTCTGTGAATGGCTTTCATGCTACAG
Organism: Hemerocallis citrina; assembly: GCA_017893485.1. NCBI lineage: Eukaryota > Viridiplantae > Streptophyta > Magnoliopsida > Asparagales > Asphodelaceae > Hemerocallis > Hemerocallis citrina. The sequence continues at coordinate 468,477,809 of CM030358.1, read as the reverse complement.
TTATACATGGAGATCATCTTCAGCTTTCTCCAACAGTACAAAGTGTCGAAGCTAGTTGGAAGATTACTGGAATTTGTACTGGAGATTCCCGAATTTCCACGACCTCTTGGAATCTCCTTTTCATGGGGGAAGTATTGATCCAATTCTTAATTTGGATCAGGTACTGTACCTACTGAATAAGTTGCTGAGGAGTTCAAATGCCAGTTGTTGCATATCGATCCTTTAGATTTCTCATAACAGTCCTTAGTGAATAATAATCTTACAGAGTTGTAATTGTGTGAGACCCCGTATTTCTAGAATATATATATATGGTATATATAAGTATATAGAATAAGAAGAAAGAAAAGAATGGAAGGATTGGAAGGTGGTGATGACGTGGATGAAGGAAGGAAAAGAAAGAAAAAAAAAAAGTGGGGTAGGTATTAAATGTGGCCTACGGATGATCCTATGGGATTGGATGGTATGATGGACCTATAAGATTTCCTATGGGGCTTATAGAAAAAGGATTAAATGAATGAAAGAGTTAGATGTGTGCTGGTTGGATACTTTGACCAGATTTGACCGGGATTTAATCCCATATCGGTAGGATTTAAGGGAAATAAGAGGAATATATAGAATTAGCCCATGATTAAGGGGTACCCAACGTCCGGACACCCTTTTGAGGCAACCTGTGGTGGGCGTGACTAGAATTTAATTAATTGTGTGCGTACGAGTTGAGTGCGGGGCGTTACAACTATATATAAGTGTGGTAGGGTAAAAATGGCCTGGGGCCCAACCAGGGCCCAGTACAGCTCTCGCTCAAAAATGATAAAAACAGCAATCTGGCTCGGCTTCGAACCCCTTCAGGGTCGGCACCGAGCCCCAAGTTCACCCCCACAGACCTAGTCTCCTCATATCCGACGAGTCTCGATGGCCCTCGGCCTCCGATCCACGACAGCCCCACGGGCCGTCCGCCCAGCCTGGTAAAGGATAAAGATGACCTGGCACAACCTAGGCCATCCGATCCTCCCAGGGGCACAGGAGCCCCATGATCAGCCATGTCAGCTCCAAATACCACCAAGGACTTTGCCACGTCAGCCCTATACCACTATTGGCACTGCCACGTCAGCCCTAAACCCCCTGGGCCTTCTGCCACGTCAGGCCCATAGGCTTTCGGGTTCAGACCCGGCCCCCAAGCAGATCCAAACCCGGTTGGAATTCCTTATAAATACCAGACCCTCACCCACCTTTTCAGGTAATCAATCCTTTGCCACCCAAATTTCCCTAGTTATTGCTACTCTCTCACAGAGACTGACTAGATCGTCGGAGGGTCCGCCGCCGGGATAAACCCCGGTGTTTTAGGACCGTCTGCAGGTACTCGAGGCGAGGCGATCCGAGCCGATCCTCAAGCGCCGAAGCGAGCCTCCCGCTCGTCGTCCCGTGCCGCACTCTTCCCTCATTACAAATTGAGTCCGAACTCACACCTGGTGCATCCACACTGCGACCAAAAACAAACCGCATCAGGTTGGCGCCGTCTGTGGGAACTCTTTATTCGGTACGGACGATAATCCGAGCCTCGCCACCGACGCTCTCCCCCGACCCGATCTCCCATGGCTCCTCGAGCCCGAAGATCAGCCCGTTCCGCCCGACCAGACGGGCCTCCTCCCGAGGGGGCCCTTGACGGAGGGCAAGCATCCAATAATCCGGGTGGAAACCCCGGACCCCAGCAAAGCGCTTCACACGTCGCCGAACCCGACCTTAGTCGGGTCATTGTGAACAGAAGGGCTAGCCAGGCTAGGGGAGGGACCGCTTCCAACTCGGTCTCGAACCGCTCCAGGCCCGTACAAAGGGAAAGGCCGTCGGCACTCAGCCGCATCGGCCGAATTCCTACGCTCCGACCCGACCCTTCCGACCACGGCGGGGTCACCAGGGGCGAGTTCAGAAGCTTCAGAGAGGAAATCATGAAGGCACTCCATGGGGCGCCGAGGTCTGCAACTTACAGCCGACCCCTTCAATCGAGTGAAGGGAGGAGTCGCACTCGTGCGCCGACTCCCCCTCCTGAGCGCACAGACGAGGTGCTCCGACGCCTCCTAGAGATGGAGAATCGAATCGAGCGCATCGGCGACAGGAACCCCAACCTAGTCCAGGGACGGGGGCCTTCTCGACCTCCATTTTCCGTCAACATCATAGAAGCGGAGATCCCCCGGAACTTCCGACCTCCGCAGTTCGAGACTTACAACGGCGAGGGTGATCCAGCTGATCACATGGAGGGCTTCAAAACCCTCATGATGATTCACAGCGCTTCGGATCCCCTGCTGTGCCGAGCCTTCCCGGCCACCCTCCGGGGTCCGGCCAGGGATTGGTTCTCCAAACTCACCCCTGGCTCGATTTTCTCGTTCGACCAGCTGGAAGCCAGCTTCCTGGCCCACTTCATCACAAGCCGGAAAAGCGAGAGGACGAGCGCTTCCCTGCTCGACCTCAGTCAGAGGGAGGGGGAGTCACTCCGTAACTTCGTCAAGAGGTTCACAACCGAGGCCAGACCCGTCTCTGCCCTCGACGCAGGGGTCGCCTCGGCAGCTTTCCGGCACAATGTCCGCCACAACCAGCTAAAGATCTCCTTAGCAAAGAGGCCACCTCTGGACTTCCCTGACCTCCTCAACCGGGTCGAGAAGTACATACGAGCTGAAGAAGCTCTGAACCCAGAGGGCAGCAAAGAAGTTGTGGGGAAAGGCAAACGCAGAGTCGACGAGGCTGAACCTGCCAAGAAAACAGCCAAGGAAGGGGTCGGCGCGAAGAGGCCACCTCTGGTCCCTCGCTTCGAAAGGTACACTCCCTTGACACATAACGTGTCCGCCATCCTCTTAGAAATCGAGGATAAGGGTATTGTCCGACTACCTCCCCGATCCAATAACAACAAGAAGCGACATCAGCGTTTCTACTGCCGTTTCCACAGAGATCATGGGCACGAAATCGACCAGTGTCGGGCCCTGAAAGACGAAATTGAGGACCTCATCTCACGAGGATACCTCCGAGAATTCACCAGAGAAGGCCCACGGGATCGGCGAGATGCTAGGAACCGGAGGCCTTCGCCTCCGAACCCTACTCCGAACCGCATCCAGGGTCGGGATCCCGAACCCGAGGGAGCTGAGGATACGCCATTCATCTTACACTGTGTCCACGGAGGGCCAATGGGGGGAGAGTCAAATACTTCCCGAAAAGCCTTCATCCGAGAGGTGAATGCTGTCCAAGACAACCCCTCGCCCAGGGTACAACCGGTGCCAGTCTCCTTCTCAGGAGAGGACCTCGAAGGCGTTCGCCTACCTCATTGCGATGCCCTCGTCATTAGCCTCCACATGGCTAATTGTGAGGTTCGACGAATTCTCGTCGACAACGGCAGCTCGGTAAATATTCTCTTCCTCGAAGCCTTCGAGAATCTCAAACTACCCAGAAGCAAGCTCAAGCCGGCAGGATACACCTTGCATGGGTTTTCTGGCGTTCCTGTCGTGATAGAAGGGATTATTACTCTCGACGTCACCGCGGGATCGGCTCCTGTCAAGAGGACCGAACCCATGGACTTCATGGTGGTAAACGTCAAAGCAGCTTACAACGCCATACTCGGCCGACCTGGACTGTGCTCCCTTCAAGCGGTACCTTCGGCATACCATCTGAAACTTAAATTTCCCACCCCGCAAGGGGTCGGCATCGTCCGAGGTAGCCAGGAAGCAGCGCGGTCGTGCTACATGACCGCCGTCGGAGGAGATGTGTTCCCCCTCGACGCCGTTGAGCTCGAGCCCGAGAGGGACGGTCCCGCCTCAGAGCCTGTCGACGAGCTGGAGGAGGTCCCGTTCGTCGCCGAGGATGAATCAAAGTGGTTCCGGGTGAGTCGCTCGCTCCCCGAGGACTTGAAGCCTGGCATAATCGCCTGCATCCGCCGCAACGTTGATCTCTTCGCCTGGAAGCCCTCCGACATGCCTGGGATCTCCGAAGACCTGATTATGCATCGGCTGAGCGTCATCCCGGGCTCCAAGCCGGTCGTTCAGAAGAGGCGCAAATTCGCCCCGGAGAGGCAGCAAATTGTGAAGACAGAGGTCAACAAACTCTTGTCGGCTCGATTCATTCAAGAAGTCAGCTACCCCGAGTGGTTGGCTAATGTCGTCATGGTGAAGAAGGCAACCGGGGACTGGCGGATCTGTATCGACTTCACGGACCTAAATAAAGCATGTCCGAAAGATCCTTTCTCCCTCCCCCGCATCGACGCCTTAATCGACGCAACCTCGGGGCATGAGCTACTGTCCTTCATGGACGCATTCTCAGGGTACAATCAGATCCGGATGTTTCCACCGGACATCTCCAAGACCTCGTTCGTTACCGACCAGGGTCTTTTCTGCTACCGCGTTATGCCCTTCGGGCTAAAGAACGCCGGAGCCACATATCAACGGCTCGTCAACAGAATCTTCAAAGACCTGATCGGCCACAACGTGGAAGTCTATGTCGACGACATGCTCGTCAAAAGCCGGGCCGGACCGGACCACGTCGCCGACCTCGAGGAAGCCTTCGGAGTCCTCCGGCATCACAACACGTGGCTCAACCCGGCTAAGTGCGCCTTCGGCGTCTCCACTGGGAAATTCCTGGGGTTCATCGTCAGCCAGCGCGGCATTGAGACGAACCCCGAGAAAATCCAAGCTATTATTGACATGGCCCCACCCCGGAATGTCAAAGAAGTTCAGAGGCTCACGGGCCAGTTGGCTGCAATTGGCCGTTTCCTCTCCAAGTCAGGGGAGAAGTCTCTCCCCTTCTTCAAGGCTCTACGCGGAAAAGGGGGCTTCGAGTGGGGTACCCATCAACAAGAAGCCTTCGAACAGCTGAAGCAGTACCTCACCAACCCTCCTCTCCTCAGCAAGCCCGAGCCGGGCGAACCACTATGGCTCTACCTGTCTGCCTCGGATAGCGCACTCAGCGCCGTCCTAGTCCGAGAGGAAGATGGGGTCCAGAGGCCATTGTACTATGTGAGCAAAGTTCTGCTCCCCGCCGAGACGAGGTACGCAAAGATAGAGAAGGTGGCCTATGCATTGGTCATGGCAGCCCGGAAGCTTCGTCCTTACTTCCAGGCCCACTCCGTCCATGTACTGACCGACCAGCCACTGAAAACTGTCCTCCACAAGCCCGAAAACTCCGGCCGCTTAGTCAAGTGGTCGATTAAGCTGAGTCAGTTCGACATCAGCTACCAGCCGAGGACGGCCATTAAAGTTTAGGCCCTCGCCGAGTTCATCACCGAGTGCACAGTCTCCGAGCAGCCCAGTACTGAGGCCTCGGATCCGACCTGGGAGGTTTTTGTCGATGGATCATCATGTGAAACAGGGAGTGGGGCTGGCATCATCCTCCGTGGCCCCGACCAATTCTTACTTCAATACTCCCTCCGCCTCAACTTTCCGGCCTCCAACAACGAGGTAGAATACGAGGCCATGATCGCAGGATTGACCCTAGCACGTCGAGCCGGAGCCAAGCAAATCCGGGCCTTCAGCGATTCTCAGCTCGTGGTCAATCATATCACTAGAGAATACGAAGCCCGCGATGATCACATGGTGAAATATTTGGCGGTGGTCCGGCGTCTCCTAGCGTCCTTCTGCCACTCCACAGTCATTCGAGTCCCTAGAGAGCAGAACGCTCAAGCAGACGCGTTGTCAAAGCTCGCCTCTTCCTCCTTCGAGGGTCTCGACCAAACTATACTCATAGAAATCCTCCTAAAGCCAAGTATCAACGATCAAGACTAGGAGGCAATGTGTGACCGAGACGGTACCAGTCCAGACGACTGGACCACTCCCATCCGGAGATTCTTAGTCAGTGCCGAGCTTCCTGAAGACCGAGCCGAAGCTAGACGGGTCAGGGTCCGAGCTGAAAGGTTCGTCATGATTGATGACATCCTCTTCAAACGCTCATACACCTTGGCCGACGGCAAGCCATACCTCCGCTGTCTCACCAGCGACGAGGCCGGCTATGCGCTAAGAGATCTTCATGAGGGGATCGGCGGATGCCACATGGGGAGCAGGACGCTCGCTCGGAAGGCCTTGAATCAGGGGTACTACTGGCCGACCATGCTCCAAGACTCGCAAGACCTAGTCAAGAGATGCGGCCCGTGCCAAAGGTTCTCCCCTATCAAGAGACTTCCTCAAGCTAATCTCCGATCCCTGGCTAGTCCTACCCCATTCGCCATGTGGGGCATGGACCTTGTGGGCCCCTTCCCCGTAGCGGTCGGGCAAAAGAAATTCTTGATAGTCGCCATCGACTACTTCACCAAATGGCTCGAAGCCGAGCCTCTGTCCAGTATCACCGAGCGCCAACTACAACAATTCTTTTGGAAGAACATCATTTGCCGGTTCGGAATCCCTCGGGTCCTCGTTACAGACAACGAAACCCAATTCCAAGGTCAGAACTTCCAAACTTTCTGCGCGGACATCGGTATCCAGCAACGTTTCTCTGCTATTTGCCACCCTCAATCCAACGGCCAAGCGGAGAACGCGAACATGCAAATCCTCGACGGCCTCAAAAAGCGCCTCGACAGTTCCCCCAAAGGGCTTTGGGTCGAAGAGCTGCCTAGCGTGCTATGGGCGTACCGAACCACCAAGAGGATCCCCACGGGAGAAACGCCGTTCGTCTTGACCTACGGGACGGAAGCAGTTATCCCCGTCGAGGTCGGCCTACCTTCTCCCCGTATCATGGCCTTCGACGAAGCTGACAATTCATCCGGCTTGAGGGCCAACCTGGACCTCGTCGCCGAAGTCAGAGAGAAGTCTTCAATCTGGAGAAGCATCTACCAACAGCGGATCGAGAAGTTTTACAACAAGAAGGTCCGCCCCAAAAACATCAAGGCGGGGGACCTCGTGTTACGAAAACTGTCCGTCTCCGATCCGACCAAGAAGAGGAAGTTGGCTCCCAACTGGGAAGGCCCATACCGTGTAGTCGAGACTGTACGCCCTGGTACATACCGACTTGCAGATATGGACGGCCGGCCCATCAGCCGACCCTAGAACGCCGAGCACCTAATGAAATTCCTAGAAGAGCGAACGTAGGTTCTGGCTTGGCTAATGTAAATAAAATCTTTTGTAAGCTTTCATGTGTAAAGGGCAATTTTAGCGACCCTCCCTATCTTGTATGAAAGAAATCTCTTTTTTCAAACTCCAAATGCCTCGGTCGCTCCGACCTAACACCGAACAATGGGATCGGCACCCGAGTCCTCACTCCGGTATCGTCCCCAACGTCTCGGTAGGTCCGACCCGGCTTCAGATCAGGGAGTCTTCCTAATGCCCCGTGCCGATCCCTCACGGATCGACGGAGCCGAACTTCACCTCCGCCACCATTCGCTACACTATCAACCAGAGCAAAGAATGAAAAGAATTCCTTATTCATACTCCTTTATTTTGTTCTGAGAAAACAAACAAAGACCGTTACAAGACCACATCACTCATCACAAATTGGAGGAAGTCGCCATCTTAGGGCCCTTCGGGTCCGGCGAATGGCGGGACCACTCCGACCGAACGACTAGGAGCCCTCTCCTCGTCATGATGGTCTTTAGGCTCCGCCACGGTCGACACACCAGCCACAGAGCTCTGGGTATCAACTGGTTGCACACGCTCCAGCAGCAGCAACGCCGAGGGTACCCCCTCCGCTCGCCGACCTCCTGAGGAAGATGTCGAGACACCCAACATTGTCTTATAACGGTGTATCTCCATCTCCTTCTCCACAATGACATCGCGGAGTAGCCTCTCAGAGGAGGGCCTCTGCACCGATGTACTCGACATGGTATATCCAAGGCCAACACTTCCGAGGTCCCGATCCACCATCGCCCTCCGCAGTCGGCTCGCCTCCTCACTTAGGGCTTCAGACTTGTTCTGGTAATAGTTAAAGGCCGCATCAGTGTCACGAGCCCCCTTTCGGTAGCGAACCAACGTGGCCTCCAGGGCTTCAACCTTGCTACGGAGCCACGCCACGTCGGAGCGACGGGGATCCACCTCGGAAAGGGGAGCCACAACCTACAAGAGAATCAGCCCTCTCAAAACACATCGGCAAAAATGGTTCGGAAACAACCGAGGTCAAAACACTTGGCCAGTCAAAAATCGTCTTTTATAAATGAAATCACTTCATACAAAAAAGGCGGTGGCCAGTCCGCGGGAGGCAAATACAATCGAGAGAGGGAAAAAGAAAGACAAAAATTATACAACTTATTTTCCCACCTCAGCATCGGCCGAGTTTACAGGAGGGTCGGCAGCCGGGTCGTCAACGGGCCCCTCTTCATTGGGGGTCTTCGGTGTCCCCTCGACCTCCATGTCATACTCGAAGTTGGATAGGTCGACAGTCGGATAGAAGTGCCTCACATGGCTGAGGGCCTTCGCATAACACTCATCCTGGGCCTTGATCACCATCAGCTGACCCGCATTCGTCAACTCCTCATTCTTCTTGGCGAACTTCTTCTTCAAGGAGACCACCCTCTTCCCCCACTCCGCCTCCTTGGCATCGAGCTCGAGCTTCATCTCCTGCTCCCTCTTGTGCGAGCCCTCGAGCTCAATCCGCATCTTCTTCATCTCCCGCTCGCTCTTATCCGCCCGAGCTCGCTCTTGTGCCAGGGCCGCTTCGTAGAGGTTCTTTACGTTAGCCCCCTGCACGCAAGCCTTCGACCAACAAATGCAGATAAGAAGAAGACTTCCACAGAAAAAATTAACAAGGGGGATAGGGTCGGCGAGCTTACCAGCACGGTGGCCTGCGCCAGGCGCGTGAACGCCACCTCCACGAGCTCGCTCTCCATCTCCTTGCGGTCTCGAGGGGTCGCCAACTTCTCCACCACCTCAACAGCCTGGGCCTCCTCGGTCAGACAGTCCCCCATCCGAACCGACCAATCCGGTGCCCACCGTTGCCGCAACATCACCACCACCGGGTCCTCTTCCTTGACCTCGACCAAGGGACCTTTCCCCTTGTCAAGATCGGACGCCTTCGCTTGACCCTGGCCCTTCGAAGTAGCCGCCCCTTTGCTCTTCTCTGAGCGAGTCCTCTTGGTCCTCGGCTCGAGCTGGGCCTCCGAGATGGCTAGGGACGATTCCCTCGGCCTCTTCGCGCCCCCTCCTTCCCCGGCCTTCTTCTGCTTCTCGGTGAGCCTTCGAGCCTTGATCGATTCAGGATCCATACCTGCAAGAAGATCCAGTAAGGACAATGAGCACGAAGGAATAACAAAGCCAAAAGAAAGAAACAACTACATACTAAGCACGGCCGGGCTCAGTCCAATGCTCGCCAGGTGGGCCTCCGTGACCTTCGTCCAATTGATACTGTATGACAGACGAAGGCGCTGAACAAACCCCCACTCCTCGGCCGTCAGGTCCCTCGGCCTCGGCATTTTGTAGCTCAGCTTAGAGTGGTTCCATCGAGTAGGGATGTCCCAAGGTTCCTCACTCCGGATCACCAGATATTTTTTCTTCCACTCCTTGATGGAGTCCGGATGACCATGGACGACCTTCCCCTTACTCCGAGGCGAGATGTAGTAGACTCCCTCAGCCGACGAGCTGATCATCAACATCGCTCGGAACACATTCAGCCGTAGGGGTACCTTCTGCTCCTCGCACATCAGCACGAAGCAGCTGATCTGCTTCCAAGAGTTCGGCCCATATTGCATCGACGCCAAGGATGCCCAGTTCAGCACCTCGCGAACAAACGGGTGGACTGGCAGCCTCAATCCAGAGATGAAGGCATCCACTGGGAAGACGCAGTACCAAGCACTCAGGGGGTCGGTCGGCCGCAGGGTAGAATTCGGCATCATGAGCTTGTAGCCGGACCCGATGTGGTACGCCAGCTGCAAAGCCTCCAAGTCACCTGCCTCCAGAACGCTCGGAAGTGTGTCCATCTTCACTCTCTTCCGGCTCGGCGACGACGGTTGGACCCCAAAAAGCTCCTTATCAGTAAGGTCGTCAGGGTACCGACGGAACGACTTCGGTTGCACGGGCGACCCTGTCCTCAAGTTACGATAAACAGGCGCCTGACTCGAGCCACCGGCCCTCGACCCCTTCTTCTTCGGAGCCCTCTTCTTCTTGGCTCCTTCCGGCGAGGGGGTAGATAAATGCCCCAGACCGGTCGGAGCGGATCTCCTCCCCGCACCTCCTATCAGGGCCCCTTCGGCTTCACCCTCCTCTGGACCACCCTCCTCTTCAGAAGCCAACTCCAGAACCTCTACTTCGTCCGAACCACCGCTCCCCCCCTCAGAGTCGCTGCTCTCCACCACAAGAAACTTCCGAGATCGCAACGGCCTCACATTATACACTGGCTCCTCCTCGCCTACCGGCTCCTCCCACGTAGTCGAATCGGAAAGCTCCACATTATGTACAGATTCCCCCTCAAGCACGGGCTCCTCCCACGAAGTCGATTTGGAGGCAGGTTTCACTTCCCCCCTAGACGTTGACGCTGACGAGCCAGACTGAGCCCTGTCCATCTGTGCTTAAACTAAACAGACTTACCAACTAACCTGGGGTTGCGTCGGAAGAACGAGCCTGGTGCAGCAAACTGTGGGGACGAGCGCTGAAGTGTTGAAAGATTTTTTGAAAGAGAAAGAAGCGAGAAAGAAGTGGGCGATAGGGGGAGAGGGGGGGACATTTATAGAGGATAAAAATGACTCCTCGATTTCCGCAATTACTGTTCACCGATTGACGTGTAACTGCCGCCTGGAAAATCGCGCCACGTCCTCGGAACGTGCGCTGATGACGTCACCCAGTGCCAAGCTGGCAGCCAGACACAGGGGTCGGTTCGGATGAAGTGTTTGGCAGAGAAAATTTTCATTTAAGATTTAAGGCTCCAGGGTTCGGTCGGCTCCCCTCTCTCCCGCGAACAGCTCGGGGCTTACGGCCTCGGCAGCCGAAACCCCGAATTGTTCGAGGGTGGAAGGAAAGCCACCATCACCTGCGCCCCGGGCTCCAGGGCTCGGTCGACTCCCCTCTCACCCGCGAGCAGCTCGGGGCTTACGGCCTCGCCAGCCGAAACCCCAAACTGTTCGAGGGTGGGAGAAAAGCCACCATCGCCTGGAACCCTATCGGAAAGCAGATCGGACCTCCTCCCCTCGGAGACGACCCATCTAACCGAGGCTCTTCAGCTCCAGGTCCGGAATACGGTTGGTCACCCTCCCGTCCTGATCTCTCTCGGGCCAAACAACCGTGTCAGGACCGTCTGACCCGAAAAAGGATCCGGACGGCAAAGTCACCACCAATCCGAGCCTCCTCATCCCCCGGTCCGGATTTCGGCCGTTATCCCTCTCGCCCTGATCTCCCCTAGATCTGGCTACCGTATCAGGGCCATCAGATCCAAGAGAAGATCCGGGCGGCAGAGTAACCACCCCTCCGACATAACCAGGGTTAAAATTTGCAAGAGACAGGCGTCCGCCGAAGCAGACACCTCTGATGGCCAGTGGACCACCCTTGCTGTGATCAAACCTGCTAAGGGGAGAGGGGTATTTATAGCCTCCCCCATAGGCCTGCCATTATAACATCGGGAAAGCCAAACGACGGAAGCCTAAGCGCCGTGCATTTATTAGGCGGCGCCATTAATGCCCCTAGGAAATTGGAACATCTGCACAGATCCCGGAGCGCCTTCAATGCTCCGCAAAGACAGCAGACCGCCCCGCTTAATCATTCTAAGGCATAACGGTTCTCCATCACCCTTGCCGACCCATAATCCCTCGCCAGCGCGAGGTTCGGTCTCGCACCAGGGTACTCTTCTTCGGAAGATTCAAAGGCTCGCCATCACCCTTACCGACCCATAATCCCTCGTCATCTCGAGGTTCGGTCTCGCACCAGGGTACTCTTCTCCGGAAGACGCAACAGCTCGCCATCACCCTTGCCGGCCCAAAATCCCTCGTCATCTCGAGGTTCGGTCTCGCACCATGGTACTCTTCTTCGGAAGACTCAAAGGCTCGCCATCACCCTTGCCGACCCATAATCCCTCGTCATCTCGAGGTTCGGTCTCGCACCAGGGTACTCTTCTCTGGAAGACGCAACGGTTCGCCATCACCCTTGCCGGCCCATAATTCCTCGTCATCTCGAGGTTCGGTCTCGCACCAGGGTACTCTTCTTCGGAAGACTCAAAGGCTCGCCATCACCCTTGCCGACCCATAATCCCTCGTCATCTCGAGGTTCGGTCTCGCACCAGGGTACTCTTCTCCGGAAGACGCAACGGTTCGCCATCACCCTTGCCGGCCCATAATCCCTCGTCATCTCGAGGTTCGGTCTCGCACCAGGGTACTCTTCTTCGGAAGACTCAAAGGCTCGCCATCACCCTTGCCGACCCATAATCCCTCGTCATCTCGAGGTTCGGTCTCGCACCAGGGTACTCTTCTCCGGAAGACGCAACGGCTCGCCATCACCCTTGCCGGCCCATAATCCCTCGTCATCTCGAGGTTCGGTCTCGCACCAGGGTACTCTTCTTCGAAAGACTCAAAGGCTCGCCATCACCCTTGCCGACCCATAATCCCTCGCCAGCGCGAGGTTCGGTCTCGCACCAGGGTACTCTTCTCCGGAAGACGCAACGGCTCGCCATCACCCTTGCCGGCCCATAATCCCTCGTCATCTCGAGGTTCGGTCTCGCACCAGGGTACTCTTCTTCGGAAGACTCAAAGGCTCGTCATCACCCTTACCGACCCATAATCCCTCGCCAGCGCGAGGTTCGGTCTCGCACCAGGGTACTCTTCTCCGGAAGACGCAACGGCTCGCCATCACCCTTGCCGGCCCATAATCCCTCGTCATCTCGAGGTTCGGTCTCGCACCAGGGTACTCTTCTTCGGAAGACTCAAAGGCTCGCCATCACCCTTGCCGACCCTTAATCCCTCGCCAGCGCGAGGTTCGGTCTCGCACCAGGGTACTCTTCTCCGAAAGACGCAACAGCTCGCCATCACCCTTGCCGGCCCATAATCCCTCGTCATCTCGAGGTTCGGTCTCGCACCAGGGTACTCTTCTTCGGAAGACTCAAAGGCTCGCCATCACCCTTGCCGACCCATAATCCCTCGCCAGTGCGAGGTTCGGTCTCGCACCAGGGTACTCTTCTCCGGAAGACGCAACGGCTCGCCATCATCCTTGCCGACCCATAATCCCTCGCCAGCCCGAGGTTCGGTCTGACACCAAAGTAATCTCCTCATGAAGGCCCAGCGATTCGCCATCCCATTTCCACGACCATGGACACTCCTCCACGGCTAACTCCCGCACCCCTGCAGGAGTGGGGGGCTTGTGTGGTAGGGTAAAATTGGCCTGGGGCCCAACCAGGGCCCAGTACAGCTCTCGCTTAAAAATGATAAAAACAGCAATCTGGCTCGGCATCGAACCCCTTCAGGGTCGGCACCGAGCCCCAAGTTCACCCCCACAGACCTAGTCTCCTCGTATCCGACGAGTCTCGATGGCCCTCGGCCTCCGATCCACGACAGCCCCACGGGCCGTCCGCCCAGCCTGGTAAAGGATAAAGATGACTTGGCACAACCTAGGCCATCCGATCCTCCCAGGGGCACAGGAGCCCCATGATCAGCCATGTCAGCTCCAAATACCACCAAGGGCTTTGCCATGTCAGCCCTATACCACTCTTGGCACTGCCACGTCAGCCCTAAACCCCCTGGGCCTTCTGCCACGTCAGGCCCATGGGCTTTCGGGTTCAGACCCGGCCCCCAAGCGGATCCAAACCCGGTTGGAATTCTCTATAAATACCAGACCCTCACCCACCTTTTCAGGTAATCAATCCTTTGCCACCCAAATTTTTCTAGTTATTGCTACTCTCTCACAGAGACTGACTAGATCGTCGGAGGGTCCGCCGCCGGGATAAACCCCGGTGTTTCAGGACCGTCTGCAGGTACTCGAGGCGAGGCGATCCGAGCCGATCCTCAAGCGCCGAAGCGAGCCTCCCGCTCGTCGTCCCGTGCCGCACTCTTCCCTCATTACAAATTGAGTCCGAACTCACACCTGGTGCATCCACACTGCGACCAAAAACAAACCGCATCAATAAGTATATAGAATAAGAAGAAAGATGGTGGATGAAGGAAGGAAAAATAAAAAGTGGTTTAGGTATTAAATGTGGCCTATGGATGATCCTATGGGATTGGATGGTGTGATGGGCTATGGATGATCCTATGGGATTGGATGGTGTGTGATCCATTTGTAAACATGAGTGTTTGATCCATTTGTAACAGGGTCATATACCATATATGAATAGAAATCAATCAAATGAGTCCATTTGTAACAGAGTCATATATGGCCTACGGATGATCCTCAGGGATTGGATGGTGTGATGGGCTATGGATGATCCTATGTGATTGGATGGTGTGTGATCCATTTGTAAACATGAGTGTTTGATCCATTTGTAACAGGGTCATATACCATATATGAATAGAAATCAATCAAATGAGTCCATTTGTAACAGAGTCATATATGGGGTCCATTTGTAACAGAGTCATATATGGGGTCCATTTGTAAACATGAGTGTTTGATCCATTTGTAACAGGGTCATATACCATATATGAATAGAAATCAATCAAATGAGTCCATTTGTAACAGAGTCATATATGGCCTATGGATAATCCTATGGGATTGGATGGTGTGATGGGCTATGGATGATCCTATGGGATTGGATGGTGTGTGATCCATTTGTAAACATGAGTGTTTGATCCATTTGTAACAGGGTCATATACCATATATGAATAGAAATCAATCAAATGAGTCCATTTGTAACAGAGTCATATATGGGGTCCATTTGTAACAGAGTCATATATGGGGTCCATTTGTAAACATGAGTGTTTGATCCATTTGTAACGGGATCATATACCATATATGAATAGAAATCAATCAAATGAGTCAAATTTGATCTAATTAATTATTTCAGTTCGTTTTTTTGATTAAACTGGGTATCCTCCCTCTCTTGAAGACTAATCCCAGTCCCGTAGCGAGGCTTTGCAATGGGCCTAAGATTTGAGGCTCACGGCTACTGGCCACAATATAGTGTTAACCACGGGTTTCGAACCCAGGATCTCGGAGGAGCATACTCCTGGTCCTGGCGTCTTCCAACCACTAGGCCACTATGTTGTGGTTAATTATTTCAGTTCGTTGTTTATTATTAATTGCATATATAAAATTGTTGGGAAGTGTGGCTGGCTGGCTGGCAAATTAAGGAAAATTGAAGCTAATTAATTATCTAGTTTAGTTACTGAGTGACTGGTGGAAGCTAAAATTAACAGGTAACAAATTAATGATGAGAGATCAACTTAATTGTTGCATATATATATCAAAGTTTTCTTCTCCTGAAATTACTCTGTTTTGCTTATGCTCGACGCACCTAAAATTTAAAAAAGCTCTGTTTTAGATAAAGTAATTTTGCTGAGTGTTACCAAACACCTAATAGTTTTTAAGCATAAGATCTTTAAGAGTACAAATGAATGCACTTTATGCTCTCCAAGACCAATATCGTAGTCTTAAATTAACGGTTAGGACAAAACACCAGCATAATAGGTAAGCCACTATAAATCATATGAATATTATACTTGTCGGACTCTTCTTCAGGATGAACTAATAAGTCCCCGCAAGTTTCACATAAATTCCAGAATCAATATGCATTGAAGAACACCGATGACTGACCTGCGTAAATCCAGTGTCGTGATTCTCTAAAAAAAGTGACTGCGCATGAGGGACACCATCCCATAACCCCTGATGGTTTACCCTGCGTGTGGATCTATTATTAGTCTCCTGTACTGGTTAACCCTGAAGGCTTAATCAGGTAACAAACATTTTATAAAGATACCAGGGCAAATAATTAAATTAGGGTGTGTATGTCATATATATAGCAACTTGTTACCATAAACAAACTAATGGCAGCTTAGTGGAAGAGGCTCAATTTCCTAGATATGTAAATACTCTAAAGATACATAGTATGTATCGGTATCGGAGTATCGGTTTCCTTTACTAGTTGAAAATGATACGGGGTCATATATTGCAAACTGCGAGTCGAAACTCGGTTATGCAAGTTGGATTAACTCATAAATGATGCTTCCTAACTTTGAGCAAAGTTTCGTATTTTTTTGGAACTCATTTGTTTAAATTTCACTTGTTTCACTCTCATTTTGAAGTATGTATACGTATGTATGTATATTTCCATAATTACAAAATTTTACTTCTCTATAAATCTATACATACTCAGTAACATATGCATGTGATTGCTTTTCCTCATCTTTAGTGGGAAAAGATGCTGATAATGAAGAAGTATCAGACAAAGAAGAAGATGCTGATAATGAAGAAGTATTTCTACGAAGCTTGCACCATCCTTGGTTCCAAAATCGAAGGTCTTGCATTGAAGGCAAAGGAGAAGGTGCCCAAGTTTTCCTGCAACCATGCCAGCTTCTTTGTTTTCTTGACGACTATTGATCCTGCGAAGAAAATCAAGGACACAACAAACAAGTTTTTGAATCTAAGATTCCTAAGACTTGCATTTCGAATTGCCCTTGAAATGACTATAATCGTAACTGTTTACTTTGTCGAACCAGTCTCCGAACAGTTCAAACTGTATCTAGTGTGGCCTTCGCTCATCGACTTCTTCGTCATGGACTACACTGTTGGTATGTATTCTATTATTACTATGTATTCTAAAGCAAACCAAGTTAGTTTTAATTTAATCTAATTTAATTTGATTACTCTTTTCTTGTTCATATATATATATATATATATATATATATATATATATATATATATATATATATGTACACATTTAGGTGGAACAGTAGCAAGAAACCTGAGCAAACTTTTGGGATCATCAATTGCCCTTATACTGGCGGCTGCTACCGGTCACATAGCAGCCGCTGCTGGTACCAAAGTCGAACCCATACTTCTAGGGCTAACCGCCGTCACAATTTGTAAGCCATGGTTTCCTCGTGTTAAATTATGTATATTGCGCTCAAAATTTTTAAGCCTGCTTATTTCATAGGTAAATCAATTTATTTATAAATGTTTTTGATCTGGCAGTTGTTGTAAGACCATGCCTTCGACTTATTCCGTTCGTCGTCAATACAAGCTTAAAGTATTGTGTGACAGTATTCGCTACAATATCTGTCTCAGAGGCAGTGACGAGCTATCGGGAGAAGCAAGTTCTACGAGAGAGATTTATTGCCATTGCCATTGTAGCCTTCAGCTGTATTTTTATTTCCGTCTTCGTCTTTCCAGTATGGTCCGGAGACGATCTCCACAAGCTGGTTGCTAAGAACTTGGAGAGACTTCCTACATTTCTGGAAGGTATAATTCTTATTCTAAGAAAAAGGAAAAAAAAAGAAGACACAAACAGAACTACAGATCATTATTATTATAATCAAAGTTATACCCAGGTAATAAAACATTATATACTTCAATTCCGCGAGAATGTTAAAATCCTTTTGAAGAATAATTAATGAATCTATCTGGATGTCTGCAACAATGTATAGATAATATTGTATATCTTGAGCAGGGCACATTGAAGAAGATCCGGTGATCAATGGAAATTTGGAATCTTTTCTCCAGTTCTTGCTGGACTCCAAGGATGAAGAAGGTTCTTTGGTGAGTGAATTCTCAGTTTTGATTTCCTACAGCTGCTTTTGGATCTTAGATGTAATGAATACAACATTTCTTAAGATAACAAAATATTGAACAGATTGTATCTATCTCTATAAATTGTAAAGTTCAATTTTTATGTAATTAACAACTAACACATCATAATAAAAATCCAATGGAATCATATAATAATCATGTAGTGAGAAAAAAACAACGTAATGAGAAAATTTTCATACATCTAATCAAATGCACCAAACATAACCTCCATGTAGGCTAATTTTGCGAGCTGGGAGGAACTGCTGCGACATGGACAATTAAGGTTTCGCCACCCATGGAAAGAGTACTTGGAGGTTGCATCTCTAAGCCGTGAATGTGCTTTTTCCATCAAAGTTCTTAGCACGTACTTCACTGATCGTAATACAACTGAGGTATATATATATACATATATATATTAATTTATTAGCGGTAGTTTCTTTTTAAATATTTATAGTTTCAATTCAAATACTCACAGTGAAGTATAAATATGCAAAATATAAGTTCATAAGAACAAAAAAAATAAATTGCATGAAGAATTAATTCAAATATGTTCAAGAAAACTAGTGCCAAAAGCAAACTCTAAAAACCCTGCAGTATTTAAGCTGAATCCATATGCTCTATATATATGAATTATGAGAACCACTTCTCGTTTTGCACGCAGCCAATAACGGGCTCGGAGCGGCAAAAAATGATCCAATCTGCTTGTGCAGACATGAGGTCTGAATGTGCTAAGGCACTATCTGATCTTGCTTCATCAATTCAAAACAAGAGTGTACCTTCAGCTGCACACATTCACATATCCAATGCCCAAACCACTGCAAAAAATATAGACACCGGAACCATGTTATCACCCCGTGAGCTCTACATCCAAGTTGTAAAGAACACTTTAAATATAGCAGGTGCTGTCCGCAAGCTTGCCCATACTGCTGGATTCGAACGATCTATACCCGAAGCTCCACTGCAAATTCAGTCAGTTTCTGGAGGCAGTATCCACCACCCGGTAGCTGATGGTGGGAGTCCTCATGTGGCTATTGATATAGATCAACCGGCGACTTAATTTTGTTGAGGGGCAAAATTACTCTTGTATAGATTGTGTTATGTTATACCCAAATTGCTCTTAGGACCCATTGGACTTAGTATCTTCATATATGTAACAATTAGAATCAAATGAATACAATCAACATTTTTTTTACAATCAAATGAATACAATCAACCTAGCCAGGCCACACTTGCTCGCTTTACAGCTTTCTTTTACTATTGTCGTAGATGTTTTGTTGTTATTATATTTTGGTTGTATCGGGTGCCCTCGGGCACGTTAGTACGTATGATGTAGGAGTTTCAGTATGTGGAAGGACTATTTTGTAATTCCGTTAATTTATCATTAATGAGATTGATGACTATGGTGACTATGGTCACTAATGCTGTTTAAAAAAAAAAAATTACATTTTTGCCATTCTCTCTCTCAATAACCGGCTGTCTCTCCTCTCTTCTCTTCTCTTCCTCATCTTCTCAAACCCTAACATCTCAACCCATTCAAAATCCTAACAAATTGGTATCAGAGCCAAATACTCCTCCCCCAAAAAATCCTGCCATCAACAACCCTACTTCCAGCCGTCGTCGGCGATCCCTTCCAGCCGACTTCCAACTGTCGTCGGCGATCCCTTCCAGCCGACTTCCAGCCGTCGCGAGCACTACTTCCAGCCGTCGTCGCGAGCACGTCGCGAGCACTACTTTGTCTGAGCGTTGGAAGAGGAAGGATATCAAGAAGGAGAAGGTTTGTTGTGGTGATTTGAGTAATTTAATTTTTGGGGAAAATTTGGAGTTTCTTTTGCTTTGTTGAATTGGGTTCAAGAAATTTGAATGGATATGTCGATATTGGGAAGTATGATGAGAAGACGAGTTTTGCATTATGGCAAGTGCGTATGGCAGCGATTTAATTTTGTTGAGGGGCAAAATTACTCTTGCATAGATTGTAAATAATTCAGCATTTTCCTGTTCTATTTATTTGTATTTTTGCGATCATCTAAGTTTATATGATGATTGTCATTTTACAACATGTAATTAATCTTGTACGCATATATTGAGGAAGAAAATTACTCTTCTATATATAGATTGTAAATAATTAAGCCTTTTAGCATGTGTGTGTTGGTGGGTGCCTGAGAATTTGTTAGATCTCGAGATATAGGATATGAACAGTTAATTAATCAGTGTAGCTACAAGAATCAATGGCGAATTTACAACTGAGATCCCAAATTCCAATCAATAACATCAACTAAAACGACAACAAGGAATCAGTAAATGCCGAGCAGTAAGTTTTCTGGGTACATTGGCACGCCGAAGGTCGTCGTCGTCGTCGTCGACTTGGGGCACCCTTTCCTCAACAAGACTGTGGATGGGTTCCTCAAAATCGGAACTGTAAGAAATTTCTCTTCCTTTTTTTTTTGCCAATGTTCGATGTCATTCATCTAAAGTTGCGATTTTGATCGAACCCAAGTTGGTTGTTTTGTAGGTGGCAGCTTCGAGTGTTGCTGTTGAGGAGACCTACCATTGTTTAAAGAAAGGTCCTTTCTTTTTGGCTCTCTATAATGTTGTTAGTTCTATTAGTTTCTAGTTGGATTTTTGTATTTAATTTGTTAGGTGATGGGTTTGTGTCAAGTGGAGAGTTGGTTTTATTTGTTCTGTTTGATACACCATTATTTGATTGTTTTCGGAGCAAGATGGAGAAAGTGTGCTGTGTATTAGTTTATTACCGCAGAGTATTTTATAGCTAAATAAGTGATAAAGTTTCATCAGCTTTGTAGCTATATGTTATAATAAAATGTTGCGAACTTATACCAAGATGGATTGAATGGAATGTTTAATCAGGCTTTTACCTCTAGTGGGTTAGTTTTGAATTTATAATGGAAAAAAGAACTAGGATATCGTTAACTGAGATCTTGTAGCTCATCCGTTTAATTCTTTGGAGTTTTTCAACAAAATATGGACAATTGAGCGACTTAATCCTTCATCCTTGTTTTTGCCGCTTAGATGGATGGACTGTAGTGTATTACAATTACAAAAGCTTCCTACAGAGTCTGCTTAGTTGGGGACGAGAATATATGACACTATAATTTATTGGTAACTTGTAGTGTTTTTATTGATTTGCAGGTAGTGTTACGAAAGTCAAAGTTTTGGATGCGGTAAGTTTCTTGTTAGCTCTTCTTAGCTATAAGTTCAATGTTTCATCTTTATTTTGCTTTTCCATGAGTTCGGGTTTGATTAGTTGAGTTATGTTGGGCCACAACCTTAAAGTGCAGAATTTTTTAGCTATGTTTGTTTGGTCTCATTTTGGAGTCAGGAGAACTTTATTCATGTCAAACAAAAAGCTATGATGGCCAGGGTTATTTAATATCCACTCGCCTCCTTTATCTCTGATATGAATCCACAGACACACAAAAGATAACACTACATGTACTCCCATCAAAGATCACCTTTGTGTTGTTTTTGGGGTTTAAGCACACATGGAAACTGTTTATGTACATCTACCACCGACTGCTTACTGTTGTGTCTGAGGTGATACATGCAAACTCTTATATATATATCTACCTTGAAAGACTGCCAATGTATTGTTTTTAGGGCTTAGGAATACCACTGTGTATTTTGGGTCCCTGCACATGCGCGCACACACACAGGCATACTTTCCTTCAAAGAGAAAAGAAATGAAACAACCTAGAGATTCACACACACGGTGTGATACAAATACATGTATAGCTTGTAAAAGGTCTAGACATCTGATTTCTTTATTCTGCTATACAACCTGGATGTTTGATTTCTTGTTTCTCCTGCTGTATATACCTGCATTTTCAGAGTCTTACCCTTCCTACTATTTTGTGTACCACGAACTGAACTGGTAGTTCACCTTGTTGTCCATGAATTTGTTGTCGTATTTTCACTTATGCTTTTCTGATTTGTTTTTAAGTTTGTAGTATATCCATTTGATGAATGATTCAGAACACGTCCAATCTGTGAGTTAAGTGCAAAACAGTGCGGGGAATAGAAATCTTGTGTCATACCATGTGAGGATATGCAAGCTACAAATTTCCACATCCTCAACCGATCATATTGGAACTAAATTGTTCAAAATAAGTTATAATTCTACCCTATGTTCCTAGGAATGTGTTTGGTGACTATGAGATTGACTATGAGATATTATGTTTTATAGATCTCACATGTTCTTGCCTATTATTTTGGCCTATTTGAACTTGATGTATTCTAGGAATGAATATATTGATGGAAGTCATCATTATTTGGAAGAAATATAGTGGACCCTTATGCTCACTTCTCAGGCTCTACCTAACCGCCTATATGCAGCACACTTGAGAAATCCCGAGGTAGCAGCACTACAACTAAAATGGGCCTACCTTGGTGTTTGTTAGAAGCGCCGGGGTAGAACCCCATTATTAAAAAAAATTCAAAAAGCCCCTCCTACCCTGGCGTTTTATAAAATTGCCGGGGTAGGCAAGGCCCATACCGGCGTTTTATATAAGAAACACCGGGAAAGGGGCAGTACACGTTGAAATAATTCCCCCTATTTTCATTTCTTCTACTCCTACCCCAAATTTTTATTTCCCTTCCCCAAAAATTTTTGCGCTCTCTCTCTCTCTCTCTCCCGCTCACGGACCCAAGCCTCCACTCTCTGTCGCCGTCACCCGCCGTTGTCGACTGTCGCCCTGTGTCGCCATGACCCCCGTGCCCCCCACCACGTCGCCGTGCCCCCGACCATCCTAGCTCCCACGTCTCCCTCTCACAAACCCTAGGCCCGACCACCATGCCCCCACGTTGCCGTCGCCGTTCCCACGCCATCACTCCGATCGTCGTCATCTTCCTCTGTCTCTCTCTCTCTCTCTCAAACCTTGGGTATGAATTTGAGAATTTGAAATAGGTTAATTTGTGAATTTGAGAATTTGGGATTATTTGAAGAATAATTAGGGATTGTGGAATTGGGGGAAATTTTTGGTTTGTATGATTGTTGGAAAAAAAAACATTTAGGATAGAAGAATAAGTTTGAGGTTTTTTTTACTGAGAAGTACAAATTAAGCTAGGTACGTTTTTTCTTGTACACTCTGATCAGGACACTGGAACATTAAAATGATTTAGCATGCAGTGCATTGCATTACATTTTGTTTGTGATTCTCTGTTTTTAACAGTGAATAGCATCAAACTTGTGCTAGATTTATGTAATTCAGGAGACTGGACTAGTCCCATGAGGTAGCAAGGTGCTCTTAGTTCTTTCTTTTCTTGTACACTCTGATCAGGACACTAGATCATATGGAACTAAGCTAGGTACATTTTTTACGTTATGAGTGATTGGATTGGGTGTACATTGAAAATATATAAATTTACAGTATAAAAAACCAGATGCAATATTGTTCCGACAATTCGTATTTTCTTAACGAAGTACATGCTGATACGATAAGAAAATGCTTCATATTCTTTGTAGTAATTCATTTTAGGTAGAACTTAGAATTTAGAATGCTCTACATGTAAGTTGATCTAGCTAGCCACTTGTTTACCGTTAGCTGTGTATGTGAATGTTGATCCAAATTAATTTCAGTGTGGACATATGATTGTGAAGTTTACATACACTATCATGGGAAGCAACAAAATATGCTATCGATCATGTTGAGAGCAATCCCCCACCAGATTCTTATTAAACACGTTGAGAGCAATGCGGACATATGATTGTGAAGTTTTTTATTGAGAAGTACAAATTAAAAGCTTTATGATCTGAATGTTTGGATTCTCATGAGAAGTAGTATTAAGTCGATAACTAAAGAGTTGAGTTTTAAGTATTAAGCAATATAAGAGAAAGTGGTTGAGTCTTATTGTGTATTAAGCAATATAAGTTTGTATTTTCATTCTATAGCATAAAAGAGAGAGAGTGGATCTCATATTGAGTCTTATTTCTTTTGTTTGCAATTTAAAAAGTTTCTTTTGATAAACTTGTTTTCCTTGATAACATGCAGGAAATGGATCTGATATGATGAACCCTAGTAATGACCTGTCCTGTAACTTCTAATATGTCTCAATCAAGAAGCTAGAGAAAGTGTGCATATTCACTAAGAAGCATCAAAACTCTGAGGCTTTGTCTTTGAAGTATGGTGGAGGTGTCAAATTGGTGTCATTACAATTAGATCCGGATATTGAGGCAAGTATGTTGCATGTGCTTGCTGAACCTTCTGCTCCAGCTTATCATCGTTTCAGCCGATACAAACTCTAACGATGGTATGCTCAATTATTCTTATCGATACTTGCTTAGCTTAATTTTCTTGCAAATTATCAATTATGTTTTTGTGTTTGTCTTGTTTCATAGTGGAAAACAAGATGCTTTTTTGCCGGCGTTTACGTAAACCGCCGCGATAGACTCCTACAAAAATTTGAGGGATCTACCATGGCATTTTGTAACGGCGTTTCTAAGGAGCCCCGGAATAGATATTAGCTATCCCGGCGTTTTTCAGAAAAACGCTGGGATAGAGTCTCTCAAAATTACCCTGTCGATATTCCTCCAACCCCAAATCTCTCCAAAATTCCTCCAACCCTAAATGTAACCGTTACCGTCACCGTCGCCGTCGCCGTCGCCGTCGCTGTCGCCAACGAAGTTTCATAATCTCAGATTCTTTGATTAATATCCGTTTCGATCTGATCTAATCCTAGATCTGCCATTTTTTTTATATTAATTACTTGCAGTCCATTGGTATTGATTTCCCAAAGAACATTAGTGTGATTGCTGTTTGCCCCAAGGGTATGGGTCCATCAGTCAGGAGGCTCTATGTTCAGGGAAAGGAAATTAATGGTGCTGGTATTATCTCCAGCTTTGCAGTTCATCAGGTATATTTTTTATCATATATATATAAACTTTCTTGATTAATTAATCTTGATTCCCAATTATCTGCTGGTGTAGCTGAACCAAGAGTAGCGTAGTTTTGTGCTTCAATTATTGTTATTTTAGCATCTACGAGTTGCATGGAGTTTGTCAAGGCAGCTCGAATTTGACTTTATAACTACACAGGCAGCTTGATCTATTGTTGATTAAGCTTTTTCTATACTGGGCATACATGTTTCAAACTCGGATTGAAATTTCAACATGGAAATGAAAGACATGTAATCTTGAACAGACCATAGTTCATTAACTTATCTAGCTTCATGCTCATGTAGTCATGTCTCATGGTCCAGTTAAGATTAAAGATCTTCATTTAAGCACTTTCTGGTTTACATGAATTTAAGAGAACTTGATTATTATTAGGTTTGTACATTTAATCAACTAGTAGGCATATGAACAACCATACTTGAGATTGTGTTCACCCCCAATGTTTGAGCTAACTTAGTGTAATGCGAAGATATACATTTGGTATCAAGTTTTATCCATCTGAACAAATCGATAAACATATAGACTTCCTCTGATTTAAGCTTTGGTTTGATGAGATAAAACGAAAAGCTTCAGTGGCTCATTATAAGGTCGAATGAACTGTACATTAGCTGGTTGGTCAAAATTTTGATGATATTTGTTTAATCGTCTTGTTCTTTTTACCCCTTTGTCTATAGGATGTTGATGGAAGGGCTACAGACATCGCTCTAGGGTGGGCCATTGCTTTAGGGTCTCCTTTTACATTTGCCACTACACCAGTGCAAGAATACAAAAGTGACATCTTTGGGGAACGAGGTAAGTTCAATAACTGCTATGGTTTCTTTGTCCTTTGTCAATGCTACTTTGCTGAATGCTTATTTTTCCTGTAGGTATCTTAAGTAGTGATGTCCATGGAATTGTGGAGTCATTGTTCCGGAGGTACACCGATAACGGGATGGATGAGGAGCTGGCTTACAAAAACACCGTTGAGTGCATTACGGGAATTATATCAAGGGCCATTTCAACAGAGGTACACGTGTTATACTTCAGTTGATCACATTAAATTATTGGACTCATGAAAGTTGTTTTTTTGGTCTGTAGGGTATGCTTGCAGTATATCCAAGGAAGGGAAAGAAGAGTTCGGAGTTGCATACAGTGCATCATACTATCCTTGCCTGGATATTTTATATGAGTGCTATGAGGATGTTGCCTCTGGAAGTGAGATCCGTTGCATTGTATTGGCTGGGCGACGATTTCATGTATGACTTCCATTCTGGTTTTGATTATGTATATTACTAATTAATTTTGGTCGTAGATCCACCTGCAAATGCATGTATAATTCTCCTTTTCAAGAACACATTTAGAATTAGCGAACTTTAGTAAATGTCCCATACTTAGATAATGGTGACTAATTCCTTACATGCTTGAAATTGATGAAAGAAAACAAGTGCAGTACACACAAAAATAAATCTAGTGAGATTTAAGCTTCATCAATAATCTTCAAGTGTAAGTAGATATTAACTATGTATTTTTGGCTTACAGGAAAAAGAGGGGCTTCCTCCTTTCCCCATGGGCAACATTGACCAAACACGGATGTGGAAAGTTGGCGAGCGTGTGCGTGCTGTTAGGCAAGAAGGCGATTTGGGCCCTTTACATCCCTTCACTGCCGGGGTTTTTGTAGCTTTAATGATGGCTCAGGTACATCCTTTATATTCTCAAGAAATCTTAGAACTCTATTTGGTTGCCTAGTGTCATAGGACAAGAGAACATTAGCACACAAAATAATAATAATGATAATTGTCACATTTTTATATTTTTACATTATGAGTTACTACCTAGAAGAAGAGATTTTAGAATTTTGATTTTTCAATTCCTTATACTTCTTCCACCAATCAAACAAAACTTTTCTTCACCATTTTCATTTATTGTTGGGTGTGGCAATAACCTGATCCATATCAGTTTTGTAGCTCTTTGTTTGTAGAAACGACTTTCAGACATACCTCTGGTTATCTAAGCTTACCATTCCTATGGAAACAGAGCCTAAATTGTTTAAATGCCAACTGGAAGATCTTCGAGTGTAAATCCTTTATCTGCTTCAATTTAAAGTAGCTGTTATTAAATTGTTGCAAGTTGACATACATCTCCAATTCTCCATGAATCCTTTGAGGTATTTTATTGAGAGTAATTCCTCTTTAGTTGCTATTTTGAATGACATGGATTTCTCCATTGCAGGGAAGGTTTCTAGCTCATTTGGTGCTTTCTTAAACGATGACTTCACAATGCAAGGTTAGATGTGACTTTACCAATGTTTTCTTGAATTAATACTTCGCCGGTGTTATAATCTCATATTATGCTTCTTAATTTTACTCAAGTTTCTGTTCATATAATTTGATTCTATTTTTCTTGACATTTGAAAATGCATAACTTCTCTCTTCTCCTACACTGGAAATGATCAGTCAATAGCTAGGCTGAAGAGATAATTGAGTATAATGCTTAGTTTTGAATGAAATTATGAGCATTAGTTGATCTTGATAGGGTTGTTTTTGTTGCATAATGTGAGTGTTGGTCAAATTTCTTTTTAGACCTGTTATAAGCAAATTTAATACTGCACTCTGCAGATCCCTTTGCATCAGTAAGAAATTAAATGATTGGCATCTGAAAATGCTTACTTTTTCTTTCAATCCGTGATAAATGTCATGAGTTTGTAATGAGTGTGACAAATATTTATGAAAAAACATATATATAGTTATGGGGTAGATACTTTAAACATTTGCGTGATGGGTGTGCTGCAGGTAGTTTTTGTTCCCTGATCGTTTCTTGTCAATATTACACTCTTAATAAACTTGAAAATCTAAGAATGACAAATTTTGAGTCTTTGATCGAGACCGTCTTATCAGTTTTTCAGTGAAGCTTGTTATATGAAGATCGATGACTTTTGTTATTACAACAAGCTAATTCATTGTTACCTTTCTGGTCCGATTGGTGGCCTTCATAGCTATGGACTCACAACCAAGTTCTAGAGGAAGCTATGCTATTCAGTATTCATGATGCAAATGTAGTGAAGAAACCAAGTAGCCTTTTTTGATGTGTCCAGATACTTGTCCAGGAAGCTATGCTATTCAGTATTCATGATGCAAATGTAGTGAAGAAACCAAGTTGCTTTTTTTGATGTGTCCAGATACTTGTCCAGTTATGATGGAAGTCTTGGAAGCTTGTGAAGAGCTAGGTTTGAGATGACTTGAACATTACCCCTCCAAATAGCATGGAATCAGGTATCTTTCTTAACTACCTGAAGAAATACATGCTTACTTTTTAGGAACAGTTGATTATATATATATATATATAGGGAAATGCTCCAGAACTTATTCTGATCATCCAACTTCGTATCTGTAATTAGCTAACTTCCCATATTTTCCTTAATGGAAGCCTCATAGTTAATAGACAATAGTGTCATATTTTGTGGCAGTAGAGGACTTAATTGTTTTCGACATTTCGTTGTCTCCTATCGCACAATTGACTCATCTCACGTCTATACGTAGTTATGCATACATCAGTTTATGGTCATCTTTCATTAAGTAGCTATTTGTAAGTACATCAACGTAAGATCAGCTCAAGATCATCTTCTGTAGATGAGTTTAGAGGATATCTGTAATTAAATGTTTTTCCCAATGTGGACTTGGTTGTAACTAAATATCAGCTAATGTTTATCACCTTTTTCCTGCTTAGCTAAATTATAATTGATAATGTGACTTTACATATCGCTAGTTGCCGCTACTTCCAGATCTTTAGAATGAATAATTTTGATTATTTTAAGTGAGGAAATCTTAGGGAGTACAAGACAATTACATACTTTTTTTTTGTTTGATAAAAAGATGGCATTGCCATCGCTCCATTAATGAAAAAATTAATGAAACACGGTAGTTCATATTACATACTTTTGTTTTTGTCATTCACTTACAGCAGTGTAAACATGCACCCATTTATATGTTTAAAAGTTGGACCACTAATACCGATTCAAGCAAGTGAGCTTGTTTTGTTGGAAAAGTATGAATTTTCTCAAAACTTCATTCCAGCAAAAAAAAAAACAAAAAATCCAGTTACCAAAACTTCATTTCATCCCAACATTTCTTCCTTTCCGTGAATATTCTCAAAAAATTCAAACTTTTGCAGGCTTTGTCTTCCTATTGCCGAATCGATTGATGAATGCTTATTCATCTATGATCTAGCTTGAGAGGCATTGCTGGTATGCTTTAGTTCATAGGAACAAACTTATTCTGTATCATAATGTCTTATAAGACCGAATTTGTGGAGCCTCATTATTGTGTTTAACATCAAGATTAATTCCCAATCTCAATACTATTAATCACTGTGTGTGCTTATCGAATGTGCTCAGTGGAAGCGTAATTATCCCTTTTTTTTTTTTTTTTTTTTTGATAAAAGATGACCCTGTCTCGCTTCATTAATAGGATATTAAAGAAACAAGAAGTACAAATTACAGAAAACACGTCTCCCATCAATGGCATCTAACCCACAGCATAAATAAATACATAAAGTAGGATACATCACTACACTACTACTCTAAGTAGTAGCGACAAAAGACTAAAGACTAACGACAAATGACCAAACTGGAGGAAACAGAGAGATACATAACCCATCAATGCCTGATATACTGGCAACTTTAGGCCGTGAAGCTATTGAGATACTGTTGCGTCGGGAGATCCTTCCCATCTACCTTCCCCTGCTCACCCGCAACCTACTCCTCTTCATCCATGCGTAGTCTTTTCATTGGTCCTCTGTTACCTGTCCAATCATGCGTCAGAACCGAGATTTTATACATAATTCCTGGTAAAGAGCATTTAATATTTCTAAAGCATAAGTCATTTCGGGTTAACCATAAACACCACATCGTAGCCGAAGCCATAATGCCCCACTCATCTCTATCTTTTTTGCCCTGTAACCCTTCCCAGCAGCGTCCCCAGACGTTTGCGCTTGTCCTAGGACTCTAAAAGACCCTAATCGTTGAATGATCGCCACCCAGACTAGCTTAGCTTTAATGCACTCAAATAACAGGTGGTTCGTATCTTCCTCCTCTCTCTGACACTCCCCGCACATCACATCTATTTGCATGTTTCTTTTTTGTAAGTTTGTTTTTGATAAGATAGCGTCATTCAATACCAACCACTCGAAAATTCTAACTTTCAGGGGAACCCTAAGCTTCCAAACGATCTTGGCGTCCTTGCATCGCAGCCCTCCGTTGTTAATCCTCTTGTACATCGACGACACCGTAAATTCCCCCGATGACTCGAGCATCCAATCCCTGGTATCCTCCGCTAATAAGTTATACCTTCCTTCTTCCTTAATGAATTCGTTCAGTCTAGTCAGTGCGGCGATCTGACCATGCGAGACATGTCCACTAATAACCAAATGAAGAGAAGTATTAGACCACACATCCGACACCGTAGTGTCCGTCCTAATCGTCGCCTCTGCTGCTTCCGGGAATAAACTTGATAAGCTAACGTCTCCACACCACTTATCTTGCCAGAACCTTGTGTCCTTCCCATTCCCTATCCTGCATCTTGTGTTGGCGTGGAACATAAGGCCTACTTTAGCCACTCCTTTCCACGGAGCTGAGCATTTTCCAAATGAGCTTCTCCCTCCGAAACGGTACGCCTTCCTGCTTCTATACCTTGCAAAGGATTTGCTCCACCAATTATTGCGACGCCTCCGCATCTTCCACCACCACTTGCATAGCAGTGCCCTGTTCATGTCTCTAAGATTCAATATTCCAAGCCAACCGTACTCTTTTCTTTTGCAGACTCTTCCCCACTTAACCAAAGGCAAACCTTTGTTAGTCTCTTCCGCACCTTTCCATAAAAACCTTCTCCTGCTTTTGTCAATCCTCTGAATAACCCACTGCGGCAATTCGTAGATAGACATGATGTACGTCGGCTGGCTACTGATCACCGAATTTAACAGCGTAATTCTGCCCCCTAGCATGAGAAATCTACCCTTCCACCCTGCCAACTTTCTTTCTATCCTTTCAATCCAAGGCATCCAATCCTCTCTTAGAAGAGCCCCTGGCCTAATGGGAATCCCAAGATACAGCAGCGGAAAGTTCCCTATGTCGCACCCGAAACAATTCTTGATCGACTCGATAGGGATGGATAGTCTGTCGCTGATTGGAAGAACGCACGTCTTAAGGAGGTTCACTTTCAACCCCGACCACGCTCCAAAGCATTGCAGAGCCAGCTTAATTGCCCCCACCTCTTCTATTTTTACTGCCCCCAATAGCAGTGTGTCATCTGCGTACTGAAGAATAGATATAGTTTGGGGAACGCCTCTGACTTGAATCCCTTTAATGATCCCTTGATTTTTCCCCCTGGAAATCATTTCTGCCAACCCGTCTGCTACTAAAGCGAATAGAAGAGATGACAATGGGTCCCCCTGCCTGAGACCCCTCCTGCATATGATTTCCTTACCCAATCTCGAGTTAACCTGAATTGAAGACTTTCCTCCTCGAACGCATTTCGAGATCCAAGATATCCACTTTGCCCCAAACCCTTTTAGTTTGAACGCTTCATCTACGCAGTCCCACTCGATCGAGTCGTAGGCTTTTTCGAAATCTATCTTGAGTAGAAAATCTCTGCCTTATCCGTATGACCTCTAAACACCACCTCATGAGCAGAAGCAACACTATCCATAATATCTCTTCCTTTAATGAATCCGCTTTGAGACTCTCCCACCACATCATTCATATGTGGCGACAGCCTGAGGGCTAAAACTTTGGTGATGATCTTGAAGGATTTGTTAAGCAGACTGATCGGCCTGTAATCATCCACTCTAGTAGCCTCTTTCTTTTTCAGAATTAGAACTACGTTGGCGTAGTTGATCCTACCAAGGTCCGCCCTTCCGCTATAAAATTCATCAAAAATCCTCATCAGATCAGATTTAATGATGTCCCAGTAGAAGCTATAGAAGAAAATTGGGAACCCGTCGAGCCCCGGGGCCTTCTCCTGCCCCAAAGACTTCACTGCAAGTCGGACCTCCTCTTCCGAAAACATGCCCTCTAAGCCTTCACTCCCGTCGATTCTCGACGCGGCCCATGTATCTGGCAGAAGCTTGTTTCTACGTTCATTACTAATGCCGAAGAGATTCTTGTACCTTCTGTCAAATTCGTGCCTAATCATATCCTCGTTCTCACTCCACGACCCGTCGATCGTCAGTCCGGAAATATGGTTTTGTCTTCTCCTTCCGTTGGCTACTTTGTGAAAAAATTTTGTATTCGCGTCTCCCTCTCTAAGCCACTGCACTCTAGCTCGCTGCTTCCAATATTGCTCCTCCATATCTCCTATGAGCTTTATTTGAACTCTACAGCTTGTCAGTTCCTCGATCTCTATCTCGGAGAGGTCACTCCCCTCTTGTCTTTCTTCTAGCTCTGCCACCTTAACCCCCAGCTCCAGAAGTCTTTCCTTATTTGCTCCGAATTCTATCCTAGCCCATTCCTTAAGCCGCTTGCAAAGTCTCCTCAGCTTCTCATTCCAATTCCCTATAGCAGATTCCTCTCCGGTATCTCCCTCCCATGATACTTGGATAACCCGCCGAATGTCAAGCGATAGCGTCCATGCTTTCTTGAGTCTAAAATTGAACTGACGGTTGGAATAACCCTCCCCAGAGTCTAATAGGAGGGGAATATGATCCGAGGTAAATCTAATAACCGTCTTAACTTTAGCCAGAGGGAATGAGTCTTCCCAATCAGTGGTGACTAGGATCCTATCCAACTTAGCTAAAATCGGTCTAGCTTGCATGTTAGACCATGTGAACTTCCTATCTGACTGTTCCATCTCCATCAACTCTAGCTCGTCTATGATAGAATTAAAGCTATCAATGTCTGGTCTACTGGGACCCCTCCCTCCGTGTTCATGACTGTATCTAATGATATTGAAATCTCCCCCCAAGACCCACGGATCTGCCCACTCATTCCTGATGTGTCTCAACTCGTCCCAGAACTGGCCTCTCTTTCTAGAGTCATATGGGCCGTAAACCGTAGTCACTAGGTGAATCCATCTGTCGCATCTCCTTCTAATTCTAATAGTGACCCCTATCTTGTGTTGTAAAACCTCAAACTTCTTCAGATCCACTCCTAGCGCGATCCCGCCCGAGAAGCCTATCGCGGGTTTGAATTTCCAATCGAAATCCTTAGCCCATGACGGATTCTGGAAATCTTCTACTGATGGATTCTCTATCCTAGTCTCTTGAAACCCACAAATGATCGGCCTAACTCTACCCACTGTGTTGCTAATAAGCTTCTTTTTACCCTTTTGTCGCATACCTCTGACATTCCAGAAAATGTATGACATAAAAACACAATTTACGTCTATCTACCCCATCGCGACCACGGAGCCTAACAATTAGGCTACATCCCCTGAACACTCTCTCTAATCCTAAGAGCTTGTTGAGATTGCTCCGATTTAGTCTTACCCATGTCTAGCCCGTATAAACTAGCGAAGTAAATGAGAGACTCATCGCTAATTAAATTTAAGCATGAAAAATTCCTTAATAAATTACCTCCACATGCGGAAGCTGGTTCCTTTCCCTTAGCCGCTGCCCTGATCATGTCTTCCTTGCTTGGGCCCTGCATGCCCCATTTATCCAATTGCCTCTTGCTTTTCCTCGGGAGCTCCACTTCTTTCTTGCCTGTACTCACCGGTGTCGTGATCCCTCCTTCTTTCTCCTCCTCATCCGCATCTGTAATGGAGATCAAATTATCTTCCCGAATTCCCTCTAAAGCGGCTATCATCTCATTCTCCTCCTGGATGAACAATTTTGGGACCTCCACGTCGTCGATCATCTCATTCTCCCCCTCTTCTGATCTCAGCTGCTGGTTGTCCCCCCACCTCCAGCTTCGATCTGTTCTAGTCTACCCGGTTGCCCCTCAAGATCGTCGCGAGGTGAGAGCTTGGACGTGTCACCACCTGGACCCCTCAATTGGAATGTCGAACTACATCCTGGACCCAGAATGTTTGGTTGAGCTTCTCCCGTATTAGGCCCAGTAAATCCACAAGTCCCATGGGCCGCCCTTGTTGTCAGTATGGCTTTGAGCGCCAACCGTATAGATCCCTCGACTTCTTTTTTCGAAAACGAAAGCGCCTCATTGACCTCTCCTTCAAAGCCCCTTCCCTCAAAAGCAGCACCAGTCCCGTGATTCCTTGAAATCCCCTGTTTTGAGGACGTCCCATCTACTGTCTTATCGCCGCGCTTCAGAAGCCTACGCGCTTTACCCGCTGGATCTTCTTCCGCCTCAGTACCCACGAAATGACGAGCCACTACAGAATCTTTCGTACTCAGATTAACATTGAGACCTCGATTGAAACGATATGCGTCGAACGGTGGGGAGACCTCTAGTGCTTTGAAAAAGAACGAACGATCTCGATTGATATCACCTCGATCCAACGGTCTGTGCACGTCTTCCACCTCCCGCTCATCGCCACCTTCCAGAGCTCCATCTTCGTCATGCAACTGACGACCTCGGAAGGAGACAAATTTTTTAGCCTCCGTAATCACCTTAACCTCGAACCTTTCATCCTCAAAGTCTATACTGATGATGGATGGAATGTCATGCTTGTTCACAACACCTATACGAAGTCTCGCAAATTCGTTGTTAGAGTGCGTCAACGTTCCTCTATCGATGTCAAGAATCATACCAAAACTCCTCACTGCATCTTGGAATCCCGATCGCACCCAACACTGATAAGGCAGATTGAAGAGACGGATCCAAACGGAGTAGAGGGACTGCACCTTCAGTGCGCCTTCGACTCGAGACCATCGCTTAAACGTGACGTAAAATTCCATCCCATCTCGACCTCTGCCTTCCAACCCTTTGAGAAGCAGCACCTCCGCCATGCGTTCTTCATTGTAACAATGAAGGAGAAACTGGTTCATCGCCGTCGCCGTAGCTTCCCATTTAACGTTATGGACCACCTCCGTAGCTGCAGTAACGAGGTCGTTGACATCTGTGCATGAGGGGTGGCCTGTGTGCGCTTTCACCAACACACAGTTGTTATACCTCCTCTCCACCTCCGCCATGACAGGAGTTGGCGTAATCTTCGCCATTGCCATCTTCCTCCTCCCCGCGGAGCTTTCCTCTGTTTTGCTGAAGTCGGAGAGGATTGGCGCTGCTAGCGGGATAGGGGGCTGTTCGGAGGAGGAACTGATCTTACCATATGGGCACCCAGTTGATATGTGGCCTGATCTCTTGCATTTGAAGCAAAACCAATCATTCTTGCAGTGGGAGATAGAGTGCCCTCTTTGGGCACACTTGTGACAAAGGAGACGGCCGGCGGCTCCATGCCCATCTGACGTACCTCTACTTTTTGAGCTATCCTCACCTGCATCTCTAACTTTGTTCTTCTTAGACTTCACCAGCACCCAATGGCCTTCTTCGTCTTCCTTCCTGAGTGGATCTCTATCCGGTGATGAATCTACCCTATGAGCTCTCTGCCTATCGGATCTACGCCTATCCCCTCTAGTCACCTCAGCATAGGACCTAGTCCTCTCGTCAGCTGAGAGACGGTTGTAAACCCTGTCATTAGAGCCTCTACCAATGGTTCTCGATCGCTCCCTGTCTCCGGGTCGTGGGTCGCTTGATCTGTGGATCCTTCCTCTTTCTCGAGTTGTTGCCTCTTCCTGGTAGGCGCGTCGCTTCTCAGCTCCTTCAGCCCTGCTGTCGTCCCTCCCCCTCTTTGGCATGTCAACGTAGCGGAGAGGAGGACGAGAAGTATGCTTGAAGGAGGGTGGAGAGGAAGTCCTTTGAGTCGCTTTGTGGGAAGCTCTGTGGGGAACCATGTTTTTTTTCCCAGATATCAGGTGTTAGTTTGATGTTTTTGTTATTCATATCATTGGCCACGTTCATCGTAATTATCCTTTGTATAAATCATTCTGACAAATACGTTTTTATGAGTATGCTCGTGGATAGCATTTTCTTATTGTTGTTTCTGTCTGTAATATATCTCTACTACTATAATGGGAGAGCCCCTTAGTCAGTAACCCAAGTCAGTAACCCAACCCGTGCGTTGCACGGGTTGGGTTACTTTGGTAAATATTTTCGAAAATGGACCTGTTTGGTAAATATTTTCGAAAGTGGATCAGTTTGAAAATTATTTTCTTTTTAATTATGGACTAACTTTGGTAAATATTTTAGAAAGTGGACCTGTTTTGTAAATATTTTCGAAAGTGGATCGGTTTGGAAATTATTTTCTTCTTACCCTTTTCATTATCCTTCAACAATTTTTTCCACGTGCACACGTGCACGTGTCTGATACTAGTGTGCTAATAGTGCAATATATGTGCTAATTGATTGCTGATAGTTGATAGCTCCGAAGTTATAATATATTGAGGAGCTTAACTAACTACCTGTTGATAAATATTCATGTTGATTCAATTGGTTGTATTGAATGGGATTGAGGAGTTCTATGTTGTTTTATAACATATATATGATTTTTTTTCTTCCATGTAGGGTCATTTTTTATTATAATTTTTTTTTAAATTCAAAAAATAGTTTTTTTTGAAAAAATACCTACCTATCCGGCGTTTTTAGACAAAAACACCGGGATAAGGTGCTCTTTTTATAAAAAAATTAAGAACCTATCCCGGTGTTTTTGGTCCAAAATGCCGGGATAGATTATCTTTTCCTTTTTTCTGACAAAAGCTCTATGCCGACATTTTTTCAATTAAACGCTGGGATAGATATAGGCTATAGCGGCATTTCTCAAAAACGCCGGGATAGACCCTATATCTGTCCCGACGCTCGCTATAGCGGCGTTTCAGGTTGCATTTTTCAGAAATGCCGCTACAATCTATACCGGCATTTATAAACGCCGGAAAAGCCTGGGCGGTTTGTAGTGCTTGTTGTTAGAAAATGAGTGTTTTAGACACCATTTTCGAACCGAATTTTGAGCAATTTTTTGAGTAAGATCCTCAATGAATTATTGAGAGATCTTGATTGATTTGTGTTCTCCTTCGTGAGTAGATCAAAATCATATATTGGTTCGCTAAAATCGGTTAAGGGGTGAATGAGAAATTGTCTCTCAAAGTGAGACGTTTTCATTCTTGAAAATGGGTTAAGGGAACATAGTCCCATATCGGAAATAACAAAGGAAATAGAAGAGGATATATAGTAATCTCCTTCTAAGCATTGTAAGATGGCTAGAAGAGAGGCTCTCTCTCGCGCGCGCAGAGGGGGGTGCAAATCACGGACCGGATTACATGCGACTTGTGTGCGCCCGCACGACCTGCGGACACGAATGCCGGACCGATTTGATCCCACCCCGTGCAGAGCCACTTTTTGCTACAGTTTTCTTTTTGTAACGGCTGAAATGAATGCAGAAACGGTTCTGTCTGCCGTTTCAGTGCTGTATTTAATATTTTGTCTGTCGTTACGCTGAAGGCATTCAATTCACTGTCTGCCGTTACAGTGAAGGCTGTTAATGCCTTGTCTGCCGTTACAGTAAGGCTGTTAATGCCTTGTCTGCCGTTACAGTAAAGGCTGTTAATGCCTTGTCTGCCGTTACTGAATAACCCAGGTTTTATAAATAGGGGCCTCCCCTTTACTTTCTTCCCTGCACAAACCAGATCCTCTTCTCTTCTTCTTCTGTACTGTTCGTCCATTCTGCTGTTGTTGGCTAAGTCGGTGATAGGTTCAAGCGCTTGTACTCGGTTCGGGAGTGGTACGTGGTGCCTACGGGATCGCTCCAAGTCGTTGCATCCTGGGAGACAGACGCCTCCGTTCAATCCAGCAACCGGAGAGAGGTGAAATCTGTTTTAAGGACACTGTGTGGTACACAGGCCTCGGCTTTCTTGGAGTTGTACTTTTCATTTGCTTACTGTAAGTTGATTAATTTATTTTCCTTTTCTTTTTCTTTCGGATTACCCTCCTCTGTTCCCTTCTCAGTTTTTCCTGTGCCTCTCTATCTTTCTTTGTAAAAGAAATTTTGTAAACATTATTTGTAACATTCTTAAAACATATTTTCGATTTCTTTCATTTTCGATTTTGAGGCACGGTTTTTCTTTTATTTCTTTTATCTGGAAAACTTACACTCGTGCTGTGTAAATTTCAGATTCACGATGACTACTGCATTGGACAATGCTGTTGTGTCTGAAACGGTCTATGTGCCGGTTGTTGATACAACGCAAGAACCGATTGCTGCTGCGGCACGAGTGCCAATGCCCACCGTTGTACCTGTCTCAGTCTCCCATGGGGAGAAACCTGAGAAGTTCAACGGGCAGAACTTTAAGAGGTGGCAACAGAAGATGATGTTCTATCTGACCACACTGAATCTTGCAAGGTTCTTGAACGAAGATGTTCCAGATCTTAAGAAAGATGAGCAGGATAACCAAGTCATTGCCGCTGTGGATGCTTGGAAAAATGCTGATTACTTGTGTAGAAATTACATAATGAACGGATTAGCCGACTCTTTGTATAATGTTTACATTGACAAAAGAACAGCTAAAGAACTTTGGGAATCACTAGAACATAAATATAAAACTGAGGATGCCGGCGCCAAGAAATTCATTGTGGGCCGCTTCCTAGACTATAAAATGGTAGATTCTAAAACAGTAATCAGTCAAGTTCAAGAACTACAACTAATCTTGCATGAGATTCATACTGAAGGTATGAACTTAAGTGAAAGTTTCCAAGTGGCTTGTATAATTGAAAAATTACCACAAGGTTGGAAAGACTTTAAGAATTACCTAAAGCATAAGCGAAAAGAAATGGGCATTGAAGATCTCATTGTCAGGCTTCGTATTGAAGAAGACAATAGGGGATTTGAAAAGGTTGGACTCCTCAGCCATGCAGCTAAGGCAAATGTAATGGAACATAAACAACGTTCCAACAAGCACAACAATAAGGGTCCGAAGTTGGGGCCTAAGGGAGGAATCTCCAAGAAGCCGAAGTTTCAAGGCAAGTGCTTCAATTGTGACAAAATGGGTCATAAGTCCACTGAATGCAGACTTCCCAAGAGGAACAGGAACAGAGAAGCAAACTTGGTTCAAGGAATTGCTCAAGATGTCTCCGATATCAACCTCTCAGCTGTGATATCAGAAGTGAATATGTTAGGTTCAAACCCGAAGGAGTGGTGGATTGACACTGGAGCTACTCGACATGTGTGCTCTAATAGAAGTATGTTCTCCACTTTCGAACCATTAGAGAATGGGGAGAAAATGTTTATGGGGAACTCGGCTACTTCAGAAATAAAGGGCCAAGGCAAGGTGATCTTGAAGATAACTTCTGGAAAGGAACTGACTCTGAACAATATTGCAAATGTTCCTGAAATCCGTAAGAACCTGGTATCTGGTTCGTTGCTTAATAACCACGGTTTTCGTTTAGTGTTCGAGTCTAACAAATTTGTTTTGTCTAAAAGTGGAATGTATGTTGGTAAAGGATATATGAGTGGTGGAATGTTCAAACTCAATGTAATGACCATGGTCAAGAATATGAATAAAGCTAGCTCTTCTACTTATTTGCTTGAGTCTTCCAATTTATGGCATGGTAGACTAGGACATGTTAATTATGATACTTTGCGAAGACTAATTAACTTGAATCACATACCAACGTTCCAAATTGATTCCAAACACAAATGTGAAACTTGTGTTGAGGCAAAACTAACAAGATCATCATTTAAAAGTATTGAAAGAAACACCG
Organism: Hemerocallis citrina; assembly: GCA_017893485.1. Classification (NCBI taxonomy): domain Eukaryota; kingdom Viridiplantae; phylum Streptophyta; class Magnoliopsida; order Asparagales; family Asphodelaceae; genus Hemerocallis; species Hemerocallis citrina. The sequence continues at coordinate 468,438,652 of CM030358.1, read as the reverse complement.
AACCACTTGATCTAATTCACACTGATATTTGTGATTTGAAAATGATACAAACAAGAGGTGGTAATAAATATTTTATTACCTTCATAGATGATAGCACAAAATATTGCTATGTATACTTGCTTAAAAGCAAAGATGAAGCTATAGAGAAATTTGTTCTCTATAAAAATGAGGTTGAAAATCAACTCAATAAGAAAATTAAGGCGCTAAGAAGCGACCGAGGTGGAGAGTATGAATCGCCATTTGCTGACACATGTGCTAAGCATGGGATTATACATGAAACCACAGTGCCTTATTCTCCTCAGTCCAACGGTGTTGTTGAGAGAAAGAATCGTACATTGAAAGAGATGATGAATGCGATGTTAATAAGTTCTGGTTTATCACCAAACTTGTGGGGAGAAGCTATTCTTTCAGCTAACTACCTTTTGAATAAGGTGCCCAAAAGGAAAGAAGAAAAAACTCCATATGAATTACGGAAAGGAAGAAAGCCATCCTACAATTACTTGCGAATGTGGGGATGTCTTGCCAAGGTAGTAGTACCTCCACCTAAGAAAATGAAAATAGGACCAAAAACAGTTGATTGTATTTTTATTGGTTATGCACTTAACAGTAGTGCCTATCGGTTCTTGGTGTACAAATCTGATATCACTGAGATATCAAAGAACACGATAATGGAATCTAGAAATGCATCGTTCTTTGAAGATGTATTTCCATGTAAGTCAAAGGAGGAACCAAGTTCCTCCAAACGAACACATGAGACTATCAGTGAAGATAGTGAAGACCAAAATGAAGAAGTTGAGGAGGAACCTCGACGCAGTAAAAGAACAAGAACGGAAAAATCTTTTGGTCAGGATTTCTTGACTTTTATGCTTGAAGAAGAACCCCAAACCTTCAAGGAAGCGGTGAACTCTAGTGATGGTCCTCAATGGAAAGAAACCATCAAGAGTGAAATTGATTCTATCTTGCAAAACCATACTTGGGAACTAGTGGATCTTCCACCGGGTAGTAAACCTTTAGGTTCCAAGTGGATCTTCAAGAGAAAAATAAAACATGATGGATCAATTGATAAATACAAGGCAAGACTTGTAATTAAAGGTTATAAACAAAAGGAAGGTCTTGATTACTTTGATACATATTCTCCTGTGACGAGAATAAATTCCATTAGGATGGTACTTGCCGTAGCAGCTCTACGCAATCTTGAAGTACATCAAATGGATGTAAAAACAGCTTTTCTTAATGGAGATTTAGATGAAGAAATCTACATGGAACAACCTGAGGGTTTTTCATCTCCAGGACATGAAAAGAAAGTGTGTAAACTGGTGAAGTCATTATATGGCTTGAAACAAGCTCCAAAACAGTGGCATGAAAAATTTGACAATGTAATGATGACAAATGGCTTCAAGATCAATGAATGTGACAAATGTGTATATGTCAAAGACACAGAAGATGGATATGTCATTATATGTTTGTATGTAGATGACATGCTTATTATTGGAAGCAATGATCAGATAATTAAATCTGTTAAAAACATGTTAAACTCGAGGTTTGACATGAAAGACATGGGACTAGCTGATGTTATATTGGGAATTAAAATCACAAGAACATCAGACGAGCTTATTTTAAGCCAGTCACATTATGTTGACAATATTCTTGGAAAATTTGATAAAGATAATTCTGGAATTGCGAGAACTCCAATAGATCTAACTTTATATTTATTCAAGAATAAAGGGGAGAGTATTTCTCAAGTAGAATACTCTAGAATCATAGGCAGTCTAATGTACTTAATGAGTTGTACAAGACCAGACATAGCCTATGCAGTAAGTAAACTAAGCAGATACACGAGTAATCCTGGAAGCGAGCATTGGCAAGCAATTATAAGAGTACTGAAGTACTTGCATTTTACTCGTAACTACGGGCTGCACTATACGAGATACCCGGTTGTACTTGAAGGATATAGTGATGCGAACTGGATATCGAGTGATAATTCAAAATCCACTAGTGGCTATGTGTTTACACTAGGTGGTGCAGCAGTTTCTTGGAAATCCTCGAAACAAACAGTGATCGCTAAATCCACGATGGAATCAGAATTTATCGCATTAGACGAATGTGGGGAAGAGGCTGAATGGTTACGCCACTTCCTTGAGGATATTCCAAGGTGGACGAAGCCTGTGCCTCCAATCTGCATACATTCAGATAGTCAATCTGCAATTTGTAGAGCACAGAGCAATATGTATAATGGTAAATCTAGACATATTCGTCGAAGACATAATACCATTAGACAACTACTCTCTACTGGGGTTATCTCTGTGGACTATGTAAAGTCAAAAGATAACATTGCGGATCCACTAACCAAAGGGTTAAACAGAGAGTTAGTTGATAAATCATTGAGGGGAATGGGACTAAAGCCCATGAAAGAATAAGTCGATACAATGGAAACCCAACCTAGTTGACTGGAGATCCCAAGATCTAGGTTCAAAGGGACAACTAAATTGTAAAGACCAAGTTAGATCACTGTGGGGATTTTTCCATGTCCATTCCCATAATGAAACAGTGATGCCCGCAAGGTAACAGGTTAAGCTAGGCTTTTAATGATTCTTATGCGTCGGATATCCGAGCAGAGTAATGCGGGTTACTCTTAAGTAAGAAATCACCTATGTAAGATGGAAGAAGGGCCGCTTCCAAGGGAATAATATAGGGCAATATTCCTGTTAAAATCTTGCAGAACCAGGCGTATGTTCATGGCCAAAACGAATATAACAGTGAGAACTGAAAAAGCGTTAGAAAGATTTCTGTGTGAGATATGTCATCGTTTACACAAATGGCAGAACAGTTCAAAGACATCGCGTCTACTGTTTAGTTAGTAAAGTAAACATATTTTCATAAGGGAAGGTTCAAAGGGTAACACCTACCTATCCTATGTAGAAATCAATTGTTGAATTCTATCACCAAGTCTGTCGGGTCAGTCCGTCGTGTCAGTCAGTCGTGTCAGTCAGTCCTGTCTGTGGTCGTCAATTTTCATTCATGTGGGGATTGTTAGAAAATGAGTGTTTTAGACACCATTTTCGAACCGAATTTTGAGCAATTTTTTGAGTAAGATCCTCAATGAATTATTGAGAGATCTTGATTGATTTGTGTTCTCCTTCGTGAGTAGATCAAAATTATATATTGGTTCGCTAAAATCGGTTAAGGGGTGAATGAGAAATTGTCTCTCAAAGTGAGACGTTTTCATTCTTGAAAATGGGTTAAGGGAACATAGTCCCATATCGGAAATAACAAAGGAAATAGAAGAGGATATATAGTAATCTCCTTCTAAGCATTGTAAGATGGCTAGAAGAGAGGCTCTCTCTCGCGCGCGCAGGGGGGGTGCAAATCACGGACCGGATTACATGCGACTTGTGTGCGCCCGCACGACCTGCGGACACGAATGCCGGACCGATTTGATCCCACCCCGTGCAGAGCCACTTTTTGCTACAGTTTTCTTTTCGTAACGGCTGAAATGAATGCAGAAACGGTTCTGTCTGCCGTTTCAGTGTTGTATTTAATATTTTGTCTGCCGTTACGCTGAAGGCATTCAATTCACTGTCTGCCGTTACAGTGAAGGCTGTTAAAGGCTGTTAATGCCTTGTCTGCCGTTACAGTGAAGGCTGTTAATGCCTTGTCTGCCGTTACAGTAAAGGCTGTTAATGCCTTGTCTGCCGTTACTGAATAACCCAGGCTCTATAAATAGAGGCCTCCCCTTTACTTTCTTCCCTGCACAAACCAGATCCTCTTCTCTTCTTCTTCTGTACTGTTCGTCCATTCTGCTGTTGTTGGCTAAGTCGGTGATAGGTTCAAGCGCTTGTACTCGGTTCGGGAGTGGTACGTGGTGCCTACGGGATCGCTCCAAGTCGTTGCATCCTGGGAGACAGACGCCTCCATTCAATCCAGCAACCGGAGAGAGGCGAAATCTGTTTTAAGGACACTGTGTGGTACACAGGCCTCAGCTTTCTTGGAGTTGTACTTTTCATTTGCTTACTGTAAGTTGATTAATTTATTTTCCTTTTCTTTTTCTTTCGGATTACCCTCCTCTGTTCCCTTCTCGGTTTTTCCTGTGCCTCTCTATCTTTCTTTGTAAAAGAAATTTTGTAAACATTATTTGTAACACTTGTAGATTAAGATCTTTCCCGAAGAAAGATCTGTTGGCATTGACGACCAAATGAACGCAAATGTGCAGGCATTAGATTTTCCAGGTAATTCCTAAGCACTTTAAATCATATAAAAACTTTAGGTGCAGTTTAATCTGAAAACTCACAGCATGTAGTATTGCTTTCTGTAGAGACAAATAAGGAGAATTTAGAGAACTTACGACCATGTACAAAGACTGGGACCAATGATCTCTGATATGATAGAAGAACTGCTGCACTCTTGTAAGGAAGTCCTCTCTCCGATTCCTTCAAACATGGAACCAAGCAATCAAGTAGCTTCTGATGGGCGATTTTGTATTGTTTTAGTGGAACCAAAAACTCCTCCCTCCCCCTAGCATATTAACTGGAGACAAGGATGAAGTTCAAATGAGTGAAACCCCTTTTGATAAATATAATGCATTAAGCTCTAACCTGAAGGTTTGTGATTATAGCCATATCTACTCTTTTATTTAAATTGCTTGTTTTTGCTGTAGTTTATTGTCTACAATCTATATATGCAGGCGTCTCTTGTTGAGGAGTATCTTGCATTCTTGAATGCTGCCAGAAAGTGAGTATTATTTTTGGTCATCATTTTTCACTTTATTAGAAATTCTTGCTTGTCCTCTTTAGATTTCCATTGCATGCCTGTATCTGTTAATATGCAGTTTTCGAAAGTCCAGAATTCTGAAGCTAAGTCAGCTATCTAATGTTGTACTTGTATCTTATTGAGGGATTTTAGCTAATGGCATAATTATCAAAAACAATTTTTAGAAATACAAATAATTAAAATGTCATAAAAGAAATGTTTTTTTTTTAGAGGAAAAATCCAATACATTGAGGAATTTGGGCAGTGGGAAAGCTGGAGTTCGGGCAGTCTCTGATTTTTTTCTTTAAGTGAAGGGTTAAAGAAGATCATTGAGGAAAGCTGGAGTGCCTCGACATCGTTAGATTCGGCAGTGGGATGTTGGATTCAAAAGACCAGGAGATTACGTTCAAAGCTGAAGTCTTGGGCTAGGATGGAATTCGGGCAGAATCAGAGACTCAAAGATGAGATAGGAGAGAGGATCGAGCAGTTAGATATCATAGAGGAAGAAAGAGATCTATTAGAGGCAGAGGTAGAGGAGCAACGGAGGAATAGACAAGACATACTGAACCTTGGGAAGATGGAGGAATATTATTGGAAGCAGCGTTCAAGATTTCAGTGGTTGAAGGAAGGCGACGCCAACACAAAATTTTTCCATAGGATAGCTAATGGTAGAAGACGTAAGAATCATATATTGGGCCTTATGGTGGATGGAAGCTGGTGCGAGAACGAAGATAGATTTAAACAGCATATCCATGATTATTACAAGGAACTATTGGGCAATAGAAGGGAGCAGAGGTGCTCGGTGACTCAAAATATGTGGTTGGATTCTAGGCTTGACGGGTTGAAGAATATTGAAGGTACCTTCACGGAAGAAGAGGTACTCTCCGCTATCAATAGCCTCGGATCAGATAAAGCTCCTGGTCCAGACGGTTTTCCGATTTTTTTCTATCAGCTATTCTGGAGCATCATAAAAGTGGATTTCATGCGAATAGTTGAGGAGTTTTACAAGGGGGAAACAAATCTAGATAGACTGAATTACGCGAACATTGTGCTGATACCCAAGCAGGCGGATGTTAGAGAGGTCGGGGACTTCAGACCTATCAGTCTACTGAACGGCTCCTTTAAGATCATTTCCAAGGTTTTGGCCAACAGATTGGGACCGCTACTCAATGATGTTATCAGCCAGTCTCAGAGCGGATTCATTAAAGGAAGGGATTTAACAGATAGCATTGCCTCGGCTCACGAAATCGTATACAGAGCGAACAGAGACAACACGGATGGCTTCCTTTTCAAAGTGGACTTTCACAAGGCCTATGATTCAGTCGAATGGAATTCGGTGGATGAAGCATTGCTTCTTAAAGGATTCGGGGAAAGGTGGAGAAAGTGGATCTTTCACTGCATCAGAGGTGGTAAATCGTTCATCCTGGTTAACGGAGCACAGGGTAAAGAGATCAAATGCAAGAGGGGTCTTCGTCAAGGAGATCCGTTGTCGTCATTATTATTCGCAATTGTAGCAGACGGATTGTCAGAGATGATTGACAATGGGAACAAGGATAGGGATCCATTTGGAATTAATCTCAGGGGCTTTTCACAGCCTATCTCGATCTTACAATACGCGAACGATACGCTATTGTTCGGGAAGGCAGCTAAAGAGGATATCATAGCGATGGGAACGGTTTTGAAGTATTTCGAGGCTTGGTCCGGAATGAAGGTCAATTTCAACAAGAGTTGTGTTATTCAACTTAGCGAGCTTTACTCCACCCCAATCCCCACGATTCAACAAATGCTTGGATGCAAGAGGGGAGAGTTTCCGCTCAAGTATCTGGGGATCCCCATCAGACCGGGCAGACTTGTTAAAGAAGATTGGCAAGTGCTTATCGATAGGATAGAGAAAAGACTTACAGGATGGAAAGGGCAATTTCTTACGTTGGGAGGTAGGATCATCTTGCTAAATGCAGTTATCAATAGCATCCCCATTTATCTGATATCTATTTACGAATTGCCAGTATGGGTAATTCATAAGATAGACAAATTAAGAAGGAGGTTCCTATGGAAAGGAACCAACGAGGGGGGGAAAGGGGTTCATCTCGTTAGCTGGGGGAGGGTTTGCAAAAGGAAGGAGTTCGGGGGATTGGGTATCATTAATCTCAGAGATATGAACAGGGCTCTTCTCAGTAAGTGGTGGTGGAAGCTAGCTGTGCAACGTAACAATTGGTGGTGTAAGTCGCTTGTTAATTATAGGACAAGGAAGAAATTCAGATTCGGGGGGAAGAGCATCCGGAGTAGGAAATCTTTCTTTTGGAAAGGGGTTTTCAAGACCGAAGATATTTACCACAGCAACACCCGATGTAGGGTTAAAGATGGCAAGAAAACGAGATTCTGGAAAGACAAGTGGTGCGGGAGCAATTCACTTTTGAGCCTCTTTCCAGCAGCAGCAGAAGCAGTTCTCAACAAAGATTCGTTGGTCTCGGATGTTTGGAAGAACTCCAAATTGAGACTCGAGGTCAAGGATATACTTGAATAGACAGCGATCGATCAGTTGCAAAAGGTCAATAATTTCATTCGGTCAGAGGGAGAGTACACGCAACTGTTGGAAGATGAGAGAATATGGACGTTGGAGATCAACGGAAAATATTCAGTTTCCTCTCTTTACAAAAGGCTGAATGATGGCGGTATTAGAAACGAGATTACAGAGGTGATTTGGGGTATTTCCGCTCCGAACAGGGTGAAAGTCTTCCTATGGTTGGTGGAGAATGACGCAATTTTATCAAAGGTTAATCTGAAAAAGCGGGGGATAGCGGAAAGCGGGTTGTGTTGTACTTGTCTGATCGACGAAGAGGATACGAACCATATTTTATTCCATTGTCATAGAGCTAGATGGGTCTGGGGGGAAGTGTGTAGATCACTAAGAGTGTCACATTGTCCGGGGTCTAGTTCAGAGGTTTGGGGGGTTCTTAGAAAAAACAGAATTTCAAATGAGGATAGAATAGAGTGGGAGATTGTGGTAGCATCCGTGTTATGGAACCTATGGCTAGATTGCAACGAAATTTGCTTCAATTCTGTTCGTCAGTCTCTCTCCTCGTTGATTCAAAAGATTTATATTTGTCGCTTTGATTGGACAGGTCTCAGCCGATCAAGGAAGAAGATGCGCTCAGGAGAGGAGGCAGAGTAGTTTACAGGCAGGCGGAGAGTTCACTTTGGGCAGTGGGCTCCCAGATGCGGGCTGGATGTGACAGCTACCTCTCTTCTTTACTGTATCTTTTTTGGATGTTGTTGTTGTTCATTGGTGATCGGGTTGTTCTGCCCGAATTAGATGCTTTTGGATACTTGTGACCTTCGGGTCTGTGGTAGTTTTTTCTTCCTGTTTCCTTAGATACTTTTGGATATTGGAGGCCTTCGGGTCCGATGTAGTTTTATCTTCCTGTTTCGTTAAGATCTTTTTAATGAAGCGATGACTTCGGTCATCTTGAACTCTTTTTTGTTTTGGTTTGGCTGGAGTCTTTTAGACTTCATCCCTTTTATCAAAAAAAAGATGACTTCGGTCATCTTTTAATCAAAAAAAAAAATCCAATACAAGTAAATAAATTTTACGTCATAAGGTCATTTCTGAACCAATCCTTCTTAAACCATGTTAAGACTTAAATTATAAAATCTAATTTATGTTTTTCATCTTTTCCTTTATCTATGCCTCACCACAAAAGTCCTTACATATTTCTCTTTAAGGGGGAAAAAAGGAAAAAACAAACTAATACAATGCTTAGGGCCAGGGTTACAAACATATAGCGAATGCACAAACGACTGATACATGCTTATCTTGATGGGTAATCTCCACATAATGTATTCAAATGCTGGATTTACATTCCATTCCATTGAACCAGCAAATTATTATCGCACTTAAATTATGTCAGTTATGGAACAGTGATATATCCTGCCACTCTTCTCAAATATGTAATTCCTTCTCTCATTTTCTAGGGCATTTTTTTCGTTCATTATTTAAAAAAGAAATATTTATTCTCCCATTTTCAGGACTACTTTGAGTTCATTATTCTTTTTTAAACTTTTATTAGAGACAACAAAAGATGGAATTATTCCATAGTTGTTAGGAACCACCAATCATATATGGTGTTGTCGACTTTTAAAGCCAATATAGCCCATATCACTTTGAACACCCCAACAATTCCCTATCTTTTACAGCGAAGTACAGACTAGAGGTCTAGTTCTTCATCCACACAATTGTACAGTGCTAAATTTCCATGATAGCAACATCGAAGCCCTTTTGACTTGTTCAGAAGAGCAGAAAGAGGTATCTTTTCTTAAGATTAAGCTTTGACGAAAAGTTTCAACTGTGATTGCATTGTGAGATAGCAACATCCTTGTTACTGTTCAGAATTGTTGTGTTGTTTAGAGTCGAAATTATGTACAGAATGGCTATGCAGAATGTTGATTTTTTTTTTTTTTTTTTAATTTTATTTTTTAACTCTATTGTAAACTATAGTAAGATGCAAGAGTTGAAACTAATGTTGCTAATGCTATGCAGAAAGCATTTTATATGTTCCTCGAGTATTCAGATGTTTCAATGCCATTTCTAAAAATTGAAGATATCATCTGTCACGCCCCACTTCTCAAAATACGGGAATACAAGCATGTGACTGAGGACCAACGAATGATGCGAATACACCATTCATAAGCTGTACAGGTAACTCAACATCAAGATAACAACAAAAGCACGCAGGCATGTAAAATCACAATAGGATAGCAAAAGTACATGACATAGTCCATAACATAACCAACAGCTGAAAAATACAACGTAGTTACGGGTCAAACACGCCCGGAATATAATAAAACGTAGCATAAATAAAACATGAACTAAAGATAACATGATAAACAACAAGACTAAAACACTTGATCAGCAATGCCTTCGGGTAATTCTCCATCCGGGCCTGCAAGTATATTTTACCAAAAAAAAAGAAACAAGAAGACGTCCGTTAATGCAATTCACGGGCCACAAGTGGTACAAGCTAACGGGACAAGTACAAAATGAACATGAAGCAGGAAAAAAAGCAAGGAATCAAGAATCATGTGATAGGAGAAAATACAATATATAAACAGGATCATGAACAGGACATCATAAAACAAGTGACATGCATGTAAACAAGTAAGCAAGTAAGCAAGTAAACAAGTCAACTTGAACATGTACATGTAATTGGATCATGCAAGTGTACGTGTTAATCTTATGTTTTTTATTAATTCTATCTTGGTAGCACTTCATGCATCCATCCTTTTACTACATGGTTGCTACATACAATCAGTTACGTCATGGGCGGAGCACTGTGAGGGCCCCTCTAATATATTCAATTTTTACAGTTTGGCCCCCCTGAAATTTTTTAGAAAACCCTGAATATTCAATTTTTACATATAGATATAGGACCGTTGACTGTTCATATACCCTATACATATTGAAACATCAAATGAACACACAAAATAATTCACAGGTCAGTCATTTTAAAGTTTGTTTAACGAGATGAATATGGATCAATAAATATCTGTTGCACTTGCACACCTGTTGTCCATCTTTTTGGCTTATCAACTTCTCAATAATAATATCTCAATTGTCAGTTCCCCTACCCTCGTTCCTTATTGGTTTCTGTACGTAGTTTTTCATAGTGTGATTGTGAATGTGTTTTTTATGAATTTGCAAACCTGTGCATCAATGTTCCTTCACTAATGCAATTTAAAACTGGAAGTATATAGTCCATATGACTGACATGGGTGAAAATAGATGCATATATGGTCTTTTGCTTACTACATGAACGGAGAACAAGTCAAAAATGGAAATGTTGCCTCTCCAATTGGAGCTTATATGGAAGTAGAAGCGTACTGTTGGATTCATCTAGGACTGAAAGTTGATTTTATTAAATGTGGATCACAAAAATTTATGCTGCGTAAAGTTTTGGTCCAGTTGTAGGATATTTCAGATGTAGCCAAAAATTAAGAAATGATATTATTTTGTTAGTATATTATTTACTTTATAAATTGTTTTTTCTTCTTAATTTTATTTATTACTTGACACCCCCCTCCCCCCGGCAAAATTGTCCTGGCTTCGCCCCTGAGTTACGTTTAGGCCCAGTGGTGGATTCTACAGATCACGTACTCGGAAAAAACATATCAATTGTATCTTGTATTGAGATACGTGCAAAGTTGTAACGTGAAACATATAGAGTGTAAACTTGTAGCGTGAAACATATAAACTTATACTTTGCAAACTTGCAACTTGTAAACTGTCAACTTGCATCGGGAAACTACGAGCTCCCGTCTAAGTACGCTCTTCTATATTACCCACTACTAGATCTTTACCCTTATACCCCGACTTGTTACTTTTATTAATTTTAATCAACAATAACAAGATATCATATTTAAACTACTATCACGGATAAGACAATCATGCACATAATCATGTATAATCCTAAGAGTACATATGTGTGCATCAATCGTGTTCATGTAATGCATGTGGCAACAAGGTATTCGCAATCATATATGAATACGGGATCAACGGGTTATGTATAGCAACAGTTTTCAATTTGACCGATGAATACGAATTAGAGTCAAAGAATATACTTGCGGTATTTTTCAAAGGAAGCTTGTACGAGAAAAAGCGAATTGTACAGGAGGATACTTGCCTGATAACCGACGACGATGACACAGAATACAAGAATAACGGAATCAAAATTTCGGTTAGCGAAGCACGTGCAAGATACGTGGCAGCAACAACAGCGAACAGCAACCAATCACACAAAACACCAAATGCCGGATCAGATCCCCCTTCACACAAACACCAAACACCAAACACTAACAACAAACCAACCCTACTCCAAAACAGCAAACACCCAACACAATCCCCTAAATCCAGAACACCCAAACACCCATACAACCAATCAAAACCCTTCTCCACACCGAATCCAAAGTAGAACACCAAATACCAAATATCGGATCCCAAGAGCCAAAACACCAAATAGCAAAATAGGCCAATCGTCTCTCTTCTTCTTCCTTTCGAGAGAGAGAGAGAGAGAGAGAGCTATGGCGGGAGAACTGGCGGTGCTGGGGACTGGAGACGGCGCGACTGCGGTAACCACGGCGAGGCGAGGGCAGCTGGTCTCTGGCGGTTGGGAAGCGACGCAGTGACCAAGGCTGACGGCGAGGCGAGACTCCAACGACGAGAGCGAGCTCTGTTTTTGTTCGAAAATAGGGGAACGACGACGGGGCGCGAGGAGGAAGACGATGGAGGAAACGAGCAGGCAACGGCGAGGCGCTGCGGTCGGGAAGCAACGCTGCGAAGGGGAAAACGGCGGCGAGGACGAGATGGTGCAAATGATGGGTAATGGATTGTGGTGGAGATGGGTTCAATGGCAATGGGGCGGTTGTTGAAGGTGAGCGGGAGGCGCTCGGGGGTTGGAGGAAGGATACGAGCGGCGACGCTCGGCAATGGAGGAAGGTCTGGGACGAGGCGTCGAGGATGGAGCTTGGAGGAGAGCGGCAGGACAGCAATGGCGATGAGCTCTAGGGCGGGAGCGATGAGGGAGACGAAGGGAAAGGAGGTTGTCGACAGAGTTCGAGCAGGAGGAGGCAATGGCGGCGTCTGTGGTAGAGGACGCGATGGCGAGGCGGAAGGCAGTGGCGCTCGACGACTGGATGGCGAGCGGAGAATGGGGAAGGGAGAGGGAGCTCAACGGGGGTGTTTGGAGGTAGGGGATGACGAGGCAGAGGTCGACGAGGCAAGGGGAAGGAGGCGCTCGACAGTGGGGTTCGAGCGGAGGGGGTGACGGGTCTCTGTTCTGTTTGGGTTTCGAAACAGAGAAAAATTGAGAGAGCGGGAGAAAGAAGGAGAGTGGGGAGAGAGAGTGAGTGAATGCGGGGGGGGGGGGGGGGTGTTTATATATATATATATATGAGAAAAGTGAGCCTCATATAGAGTATGAGAAATTTTCCTCATACAAAGTGATTATACTCATTTGGTGGAGCCCTTATGGAAGATCTATTCTGTCCATCATGTTTATCATACTAATGGATGTATATGTAGAAAAAATCAAGTGGTTTGGAGGTCATTCACCATGCATCATGTGGTTGAAAAATGAACGATTTCAACAGTAATACAAATCGAATCACAAATTGGACCCACATGATGCATGAGTGAATGACCTCCAAACCGCTTGATTTTTTCTACACATACATCGATTAGCATGATAAAAATGATGGATGGACTGGATCGTCCATAAGGGACACACCAAGTGAGTATAATCACTTTGTATGAGGAAAAATGTTCCCATACAAATATGAGGCTCACATTACTCTTTCTCTCCCTATATATATATATATATATATATATATATATATAGGGGTCGGTTCGGGTGAGAACCAACCCTGGGGTGAGAACCTAAGGGCCTATCCCAGCCATTCATCTGTGTAATCTTAACGGTCAAGATTTTTTAAAATTAAACAATAAGATTAATTAATTTTTGCATTAAGATGTCAATCCCTTTAATTAAGGGATGGGGACCGCGTAATAAAAGGAATAATTATAAATTGCCTTTTTTTGTGTGCGACGGTTAAGGCAAATTTGATCAAACTGGAGAGAGAAATAATTTATTCCCGTAAAATATTGGAGAAGATTTTGTTTCCCAAATTAATAGCAACTGCAGAATCATTCACCATTTCGTTCCTTACAGTTACTGTTTATTACAGTTGCTATTTATAATTATTACAGTTGCTGTTTAAGTGGTCAGGTATTGCTGTATAATTATTTCAGTTGCTATTTATAATTATTACAGTTGCTATTTATAATTATTACAGCAATTCGTTCCTTCTGATATGTATAAAGTTGTTATACAGTTGCTATTACAGCATGTTGTTCCTTCAGAAAAGAGTTGCTATACAGTTGCTATTTATAATTATTACAGTTGCTATTTATAATTATTACACCAATTCGTCCTTCACCAATTCGTTCACTATATAGCAACTGACTGTATTGTAAGTAGATACAACTAGTGCATATTTTAGCAGGAATATATATATGTATATTGTTTGTTTATCAATTTGCAAACTTATGTTGTACATGCTGTCAGTTTCCATATAGCAACTGAATATTTTTTGAATAGCAACTAATTGCATTGTACGTAGCAACAAAAATTTCATATTTAGCAACATTGTACGTAGCAACAAATGTTGTTCATCCTGATGAAGATTGTGGTTTGGCTGAAAAAAAAATAAAAAAGGCAATATATGTTGCCTAATAATCTGCGAACTACATTCCTTTTAAATAAAATAAAAAAGACAATATATGTTGCCTAATAATCTGTGATCTTTCATTCCTTTTATTACGCGGTCCCCATCCCTTAATTAAAGGGATTGACATCTTAATGCAAAATTAATTAATCTTATTGTTTAATTTTAAAAAATCTTGACCGTTAAGATTACACAGATGAATGGCTGGTATAGGCCCTTAGGTTCTCACCCCAGGACATGGTTCTCACCCGAACCTTCTCCTATATATATATATATATATATATATATATATATATATATATATATATATATATATAAAGAGAGAGAGAAATCTTCGGTTGCACACTACTTTGGTGAGCACTCCGTGAACACTTACGAAATAGAGTACCTATAAAAAATCCGAACCGCTCATATTGTTCTATATGCCTAAGATAGCCTAACAATAAAAAATCAAGTAATTTGAAGTTCATTTGCCCATGATTTACATCATCACAAAATTGTATGGCTGAAAATTCTAACAGTATGATGGATGGGCAAATGAACTTCAAATTACTTGATTTTTTATTTTTAGGGTATCTTAGGCATATAGAACATTATGAGCGGTTCAGATTTTTCATAGGTGCTCTATTTCGTGAGTGTTCACGGACTGCTCACCAAAAGTAGTGTGCAACCGAAGGGGACTCTCTCTCTATATATATATATATATATATATATATATATATATATATATATGGGTAAAAGGGATATGAGCAACTTGCTCATTTAGTAAATGAGCAATTAATTATGTGGCATGCATGTGATACATTAGGCAACTCATCCTTTTAAGGATTTTCCAATCACATGTATGCCACATCATCAATTGCTTATTTACTAAATGAGCAAGTTGCTCATACCCCTTTTTCCCTATATATATATATATATATATATGTATATATATAGGAAATAAAATAATATGATAATAATATAGTAATGGGTATTTATTATGAATGGAGGGTTACGGGGGTTACAAAATGTGAAGAGTGGGGGAATGTGAGAGGATTTGTATTTGGGTGGTTAAATTTGGGTATGATACAATAATGGGTTAACAAGTTGGGTATAAAAATGTGTGTAAAATGTGTGTTTGGATTGTAGACTTGTGCTTTATATTTGGATTTCACAAATGAGAATAAATAAGGATAAAAAGAATGTGAAATTGGGCTTATGATAAATAATCAAACAATTGGGCTTGGGCTTCAAATCATTTAATAAATCAGATTGAGCTTCAAAACATTTAAATATTAAAATAGTTAAATAATTAAATATTGGGCTTCAAAAGAGTAGAAAATTTATGTGGAAAAATTTTAAATATAGAATACAAGAAAAGAAAAAAAAATACAAATCCGTATAAACGGAAAGGAGGGTTACATCATCACTACTGCTTTCTGCACTTTCCCCAGATTACTCGGTTGTCGTAAGCCTCTTATTAATGAAACACATCTGCATGGCTATAATCCATCTAGATACACTACTATTTTGATTATGAGTTCAATAATCAATATTTTAAAAAAAAGTATGTAAGGAAATTAAAATATCAGCTAGCTCTATGTTTTCGAGTTTGAAGCATTGAGGGTCATTATATAGAAGAGGGAGGGATGAGATTCGTACACATGGCACAATCCGGTGCATTGAGATTCTCAGGGAATATTTATGTAACTATCACCTTATTGCGTGGTGTTATTTGTAATTTTATATATCTCTTCTTTATTTTCCAATTTGCATTTATTTTTCTTAATATATATATTTTTTTGTTTTGCCTATCATGTATATTTATATCTTCCAAGATATTTTTGCCTTAAATATAATTATAAATATTCGATTTCTACGTGCTAGCAGTTGGTGATGTATGTTCTCAATCAAACCACGCGCGGTCTTTTCGACCACATTTCTGTTGGAAGTTTTATTTGGAAAAGTTAAATTTATAAAAATAGTTATAAATATTCATTAGTGTTTTAATAAAAATGTAATCTCGGTTACATTAATATATGATTGTTTAATATAAAGATTTTACTTTTAACCATTTCAAATCCTTAATTGAGAGAGTTATTGTGTTTGATTACCCTATAATAATGTTAAGTCCCCTTAATTTATATATATCGCTTATAAAAATACCTAGTATGGCTAATGACTCGAATAGAACAAGATGTAGCTAGCTAGAATGATATTATCTTTCATTATTTGATCTACAAAGCATAAATCTAGTATATTGTCTATCTGTGGGAAACTTGAAGCATTAATCGGGTCATGAAGAGTCTCAATCCGCCTTGTGCACCGCCTGAGAGCCATATACTTGAGGATGTATATATATGTTTGCCGTGAGGGGGCATATTACGATAAACTACCTGCATGGAGGCGGCAACGTCGGATTTTTTATATGCAAAGGGCCTTTTAGGCTTTGACTTTATCCCTCAAACTAGCAGCAACGTATGTTCTAAATTGGTTGCCTTCATTACGTATGATTTAAATAATTTAAAATTCCATTGTATTTTGTTATTATTTGGATTTGCTATTTCCCCAACAATCTTTTGATTGCTATAAATAAACTGTACCTAAGGCCGGCCCCCAATGGAGGCCGGGGAGGCGACCGCCTCGGGCCCCCGAATTTTTGTCAATTTTAGGAGTCCCTAAATTTAATTTTTTATTGTAATTATATATATACGTATTTTTCGTGTAATATTTTTTTTGGTGTCCCCCAATTTTATTTTTTGTTGGGTTTTTGTTTTTAAAATTAGTACTTGGGCCGGCTCATTTTAGTTGGGCTTGGATTTGTATGATATATATATATATATATATATATATATATATATATATATATATATATTCTTTCTCAAATCGACACATGCATCAACTGTGATTTATCAATATGCATGGTTAAATATATCAGCCTTAACTTCAATATATATCAGCATATATGATTTGATGGAATATTTAATATGTTTGAAACTCATGACATCGATCCGGGATCGAGTTTGTGTCTGAATTTGAACATTTCATATATATCGTTGATCATATGAATTAATTCTTTTTCTGAATTTGTTGCTGCTGATGTCCCTAACTTGCCCGCCCTATATATCACCAGTTAATTCAAAGCAAAGAGAGCATGCATGCATGTTATCGATCGAACATTTCATGCATTCAGAATTGTGCATCAAAGAGAAGGATATATATATATCATATATAGTAGTTCCACAATATTCTGATTCCCAACTGGGCCTGACTTTGAAATTGGCCCCAAACATTGAGACACACTTCAAAAGCACTCAAACATTGAGACACACATTGAGACATCACCTTATTCCATTCCAAACTAACTAACTCACCCGGGCCACAGTTAATTCACACGCAAAAGAGCTATAGATATATTTTATGTTACTCACTATAAAATGGAAATGTACAACAAAAATATCATGTTTACTCACTATAAAATGGAAATCTACGTACCACAAAAATATCAGCTTACGATCACTATAAAATGGAGATCTACGTGCGGAACAAGAAAAATATCAACTTTACTAACCTTGCATACCAAGCAACAGAAGAAGAAGAAGAACAAGAAGAAGAAGCATACCAAGCAACAGAAGAAGAAGAACAAGAAGAAGAAGCATACCAAGCAACAGAAGAAGAAGAAGAACAAGAAGAAGAAGCATACCAAGCAACAGAAGAAGAAGAACAAGAAGAAGAAGCATACCAAGCAACAGAAGAAGAAGAAGAACAAGAAGAAGAAGCATACCAAGCAACAGAAGAAGAAGAAGAAGAAGATCATCGAGATCGAGGAGAAATTAAGCAAAGGTAATAAGCACTGAATTATGCTGCATGTCCGATCGTACTCTAGTGTAAGCACTTATGGAAGTTGACGACCATTAGGTCATTCCGTTTTTCTTTTGTCTTTTTTATCAATATATTATTATATTATTATTCTTTTTACGGCGCCTTTTTTTATGTTGTTTTTTTGTCGCTTCTTTTACAAAGTACAGACAATTTATTTATTAAATATTCATCTCTCTCATGACTCACTCCCTCCCTCTTTCTTGTCCATGACTGTGAGTTGGAAGCGGGATTCAAATCAGTGGCGGAGCCCTTTGAGGGCCCGGGGGGGCCCAGGCCCCCCTGAAAATTTTAAAATACCCCTAATATATTCAATTTTTACAGTTTGGCCCCCCTGAAAATTTTTAGAAAACCCCCTACATATATACATATAGTATTGTTAGTCTGTTACTGTTCATATCCCCTTCAGAAATCAAATCCTGGCTTCGCCCCTGGTTATTACTTGGCCCCCCCGACAAAATTGTCCTGGCTTCGCCCCTGATTCAAATTGACCAAAAAATTGTACTTCATCCATCTCGTCCTCAATATTCTTAATCCAAAAAAAAAATAAAAAAAAATAAAAAAACAAAAAAACAAAAAAAACAAAAAACAAAAAAAACAAAAAACAAAAAACAAAAAACAAAACAAAACAAAACAAAACAAAACGTCGATTTATCGAAAAAGAAGAAACCCTAGCTCCCTGGAAATTGAAGAAATGGCGGCGACGTTCTTGATTGGGAGAATGAGGAGTAGAGTTATCCAATTCTTAATTTGGATCAGGTACTGTACATACTGAAGAAGTTGCTGAGGAGTTCGAATGCTAGTTGTTGCATATCGATCCTTTAGATTTCTCATATCAGTTCTTAGTGAATAATAATATTACAGGGTTGTAATTGTAAAAGAGACATTTCTGTAAACCCGTGCTCTGTATGTGATGAGTTGGGTATAAATAAACCCATTTGTAACAGAGTCAGATATGAATAGAAATCACTCTTTTGAGTCCCCTGTTCATCATCTCCTTCCTTATCTCTTCTTGATCCAAACTAGGGTTTGTAGAATCAAATGGAGAGAAGACAGCACGCTGCGATTCCAGTCGCCACGAGAGGCCGAGCTAGAACAATGGTATCAGAGCTTCACGATCCTGCGAGGACGACGACCAAATTCGACGGTGAGATCGACAGTTCGCGGAACCTTGACTATGGATTTCAATCCAAGGTCGGTTCAAAGAACCAAACATCGAGGAGTTCCACTGATTATGGTGTCGAACTCCATAAGTTGTCCGATCTTGAATGGCTATCGATCGTCGAATCTCATCACCGGCGTAGGAGCTCAAAAATTCATCATAATGGGTTCGTTGACGGTGGCGGGGGTTATTCTTCACCTCGATATTATCGAGAATCGTTTCAACAACAACAATTTCCTAACGGAATCTTCGATCAAGAACTTGAATGGAGATTTGATCGATTGGAGCGTTGGCTTCAAGATTCACAACCACACATCAAAAGGAGGCGTATGGGAACAACTTCAAGATTGGATGGTTATGGCGAAGAATCAGGTGGATTTCGTAGACCACCAGGTGTTCGATTTCGGAACCATCAAGAATTCCGTAGGGATGAAGAACATGATGATTATGATCAGTGTAGATTTGGGCGAAGAAATCAAGAATCAAGATTTGGTCAAAATCAAGAATCAAGATTCAGTCGAGATCAAGAACCAAGATTTGAAGGCTATAACCAAGATGCAGATGATCGACAACAGAACCTCCATGTTCGATTCCGACAATATAGAGAAGAGAGAAAATCATATTGGTATCAATAAACCCCCTATGGCTGTAGAAGATCAGAGGAGCATTGGATGTATGAAGATAGTGAAGAAGATTTGGAAGGTAATGATTGTTCTTGGCAGACGCCAGCTGTTCGACAAAATGCATGTGAGAAATCAACATCAACCAAGAAATCGCAGAGTAGGTATCTTCCTCCCCATCTGCGACATGATGCTTCGTCGACTTTACCATCACCTACGAGATCACATGATGTGAGGGGGCAACCAGCAATGAGGTTTAGGCAATGCACACCAAGTGTTGGGTTAAATTCCCATGAGAAGTCAGAGTTGTTAAGAAATGATCCAATGCTCACAGTCAAGGTTTCAAAGCTCTCAGCCACTGATTCAGTGCTCAATTGTGATACTGAGAAGTCTCAAGGAGTAGAGAATGTTGTTATATCGACTAAAATAGCTGCATCCAGGATAGGAAGAGAGCAAGGATTGTGTTCAAAAGCAGGGGAGAATGAGGTTTCAAATTCCAAGTCACAGGAAGGGATAACATGGCCAATGATTAAGAAGGAATTAATATCTCAGTATGGGCCTACTGAGTTGAGTGATCTTGAAGCTTCATCGTATCAGCTGCATCTAACAGGTCTTTATTCGATTCTAGATCGGTTCAGCACAAAATTGCAATCTATTAGGTCAGAGAGGAGGAACATGGAGAAACTGGACTCTTTGTTAAAGGAAGTATCTGCAAAGATTTTTCAGTCTGGAGGTATAGACAGCCCTTTGGTTACAAGACAGAGATATAGAATGTGCATTGGTATCAAGGCTTCACATAAATCTGTACTTCCTGGAGGTATTGTTCTGAGTGTAAGTAGCTCAGGAGCTACTTACTTTATGGAGCCAAAAGAAGCAGTTGAGCTTAACAACATGGAAGTTAGGCTTTCAAATGCTGATAGAGCTGAAGAATTGACAGTTTTGGGCTCCCTCACTTCCGAAATAGCAGTTTCGGAAAGAAAGATTAGGCATTTGATGGAGAAGATTTTGGAATTGGATCTTGCTTGTGCTAGGGGTGCATATGCAAAGTGGGTAAATGGTGTATGTCCAGTTTCCAGTGAGACCCATGTGAGAGGAGTATCTGAATGGGAGATTTTATCTGTAGATATCAAAGGAGGAACTCATTTAGATAGTAATGCTGACCTTCCACCAGTTCCAATACATATTGTCAAGGATCCTTCACAGCTTCCAGTCGAATTTATTAATCCCTCGACTGAGAAGCCACTGGTGATTGGTTTTGATTGTGTAGGCATTGACCTTTGTCGAAATGGGGCGCTCTGTCTAATGCAGTTTGCATTTCCAGATGCTATCTACTTGGTTGATGTTGTTGAAGGTGGAGAGGCACTAGTTCAAGCCTGCAAGCCTGCACTGGAGTCTAGTTACATTACAAAAGTCATTCATGATTGCAAACGGGATAGTGAGGCTTTATATTTTCAGTTTGGAATCAAACTACACAATGTTGTAGATACTCAGATTGCATATTATTTGATAGAGGAACAAGTAGGGAAAAAACGAGCTCCTGATGACTACATATCTTTTGTTAGCCTTCTCGCTGATCCGCGATATTGCGGTGTAGCATATCTTGAAAAAGAAGATGTGCACGTTCTTCTAAGGAAGGACCCTATGTTTTGGACTTACAGACCAATGTCTGAGATGATGATCCGTGCTGCTGCAGTTGATGTCCGTTTTATCCTGCATATATATCACAAAATGATGGAGAAGTTAAATGAGAAATCCTTATGGCATCTTGCAATTCGTGGATGCCTCTATTGTAGAGGTTTCTGCATGACTGATAATAATTCTACAGATTGGTCACCTCTTTCCCCTCTTCCAGAAAAGCTAGTAACTAAAGGATATGCTCCAGAAGAAGAGATACTGTCTGCGTTACACGTTCCTCATGGCACAAGGCAGTCAATGCTATTTAGTGCAACATTTCCAAATGAGACACAGCGGCTAGCTTCAGACTTCCTATTGAATTACATATTTTTGGCTGTTGGGAGAGTTGGATCAAGCACAGATTTAATCACCCAAAGAGTTGAATATTGTAACGCCCCGCACTCAGCTTGTACGCACAAAATTAACTAAATTCTAGCAACGGCCCACCACAGGCTGCCTCAAAAGGGTATCCGGACGTAGGTATGTCTCTTTCACCAGCAAGCATGCATATATATTGCATCCCATGCACTTCCTATATAAGTTGGAAAACGTCCCGCATTCAACTCGTACGCACACAATTAATTAAATTCTAACCATGCCCACCACAGGCTGCCTCAAAAGAGTGTCCGGACGTTGGGCACCCCTTAATTATGGGCTAATCCTATATATTCCTCTTATTTCCCTTAAATCCTACCGATATGGGATTAAATCCCGGTCAAATCTGGTCAAAGTATCCAACCAGCACACATCTAACTCTTTCATTCATTTAATCCACGGCATACATATCAAAACCTTCTGCAGACCCTACATGGCCTGTTTAGTATTCTTGCTATATATGACTTTAAAATGTGGTAAAAGAAAAGTTTAAATTTCCATACTTGTTTCACTCTCATTTTGAAGTATGTATGTATGTATGCATATTTCCATAATTACAAGAATTTACTTCTCTATAAATCTATACATACTCAGTAACATATGCATGCGATTGCTTTTCCTGATCTTTAGTAGGAACAGACAAAGAAGAAGATGTTGATAATGAAGAAGTATTTCTACGATGCTTGCACCATCCTTGGTTCCAAAATCGAAGGTCTTGCATTGAAGGCAAAGGAGAAGGTGCCCAAGTTTTCCTGCAACCTTGCCAGCTTCTTTGTTTTCTTGATGACTATTGATCCTGCGAAGATAATCAAGGACACAACAAACAAGTTTTGGAATCTGAGATTCCTAAGACTTGCATTTTGAATTGCCCTTGCTATGACTATAATCGTAACCGTTTACTTTGTCGAACCAGTCTCCAAACAGTTCAAACTGTATCTAGTGTGGCCTTCGCTCATCGACATCTTCGTCATGGACTACACTGTTGGTATGTATTCTATTATTACTATGTATTCTAAAGCAAACCAAGTTAGTTTTAATTTAATCTAATTTAATTTGATTACTCTAAAGCAAACCAAGTTAGTTTTAATTTAATCTAATTTAATTTGATTACTCTTTTCTTGTTCACACACACACACACACACACACACACACACACACACACACACATAGGTGGAACAGTAGCAACAAACCTGAGCAGACTTTTGGGATCATCAATTGCCCTTATACTGGCGGCTGCTGCCGGTCACATAGCAGCCGCTGCTGGTACCAAAGTCGAACCCATACTTCTAGGGCTAACTGTCGTCACAATTTGTAAGCCATGGTTTCCTCGTGTTAAATTATGTATATTGCGCTCAAAATTTTTAAGCCTGCTTATTTCATAGGTAAATCAATTTATTTATAAATGTTTATGATCTGGCAGTTGTTGTAGCAGCATGCCTTCTGCTTATTCCGTTCGTCGTCAATACAAGCTTCAAGTATTGTGTGACCGTATTCGCTACAACATTTGTCTCAGAGGCAGTGACGAGCTATCGGGAGAAGCAAGTACTACGAGAGATATTTATTACCATTGCCATTGAAGCCTTCATCTGTATTTTTATTTCCGTCTTCATCTGTCCAGTATGGGCCGGAGACGATCTCCACAAGCTGGTTGCTAAGAACTTGGAGAGACTTCCTACATTTTTGGAAGGTATAATTCTTATTCTAAGAAAAAAAAAGACACGAACAAAAGAACAGATCATTATTATTATAATCAAAGTTATACCCAGGTAATAAAACATTATATACTTCAATTCCGCGAGAATGTTAAAATCCTTTTGAAGAATGATTAATGAATTTATCTGCTTGTCTGCGACAATGTATAGATAATATTGTATATCTTGAGTGTAACAACCCGCAAAATTTAAATGACAATTTTGCCATCGGGTGTTACGTGTAGGATAATGGCTCGATTCTGGTTCAGATTGTTTTGGAGTATCTGCAGCAAATGAAAGTTACAGTATCAGTCGACTGATAGAAGGATCAGGCGACTGTCCAGAGAGTTTTTCGAAGGCTAAAGATACAAGCAGCAGCAGAGGATCAGACGACTGATCGGTCGACTGCCAGAAGGATTGCCAGTCGACTGGTAAGTCGACCAGTCGACTGTCGACGGGATTTTGAACTAGATCAGGCCCAATTTGAAAAGGCCCAATAGTTTCCCTATAAATACACTTGTTAGGGTTTTGTAATCGGTGACGAAAATTAGAGATCCCTAATTCGGTTTTGCAGCCGTCATTATTTGTAAGGGTTTGTTTTCGCCCATTGGTGATAATTTGAAGAAGAAGAAACCCCAACCGCCCCGTGGATGTAGGCATGTATTTTGCCGAACCACATTAAATCTGTGTGTCCTTTTGTGTTGGTTTGTTTTTGTGTTTTCTCGCTGGTTCTCTCTTTGTATTCCGCATTGGTTTGATTGTTGATTAGTTTGTATCGCGCACAACAAGTGGTATCAGAGCTGTTGGTTCGACCTAGAGGGAGATGGCGGGTGATGCAGATGCAACCAAGGAGGTTGTGGGATCAAGTTCATCAAGAACAACGATTCACAACGCAAAATTTGAAGTTGAAAAATTTGATGGGACAAACAATTTCGGGATGTGGCAATGTGAGGTTTTGGATGTTCTTGTTCAACAAGAACAAGATGTTGCTTTGGAAGTTGAAAAACCTAAGGATATGTCCGAAGCAGATTGGAAGAAGTTGAATCGAGTTGCGTGTGGGACTATTCGGCTCTTTATTGAGAAGGCTCAGAAGTATGATTTGATGAGGGATACCATTGCTGCGGTGTTGTGGAAGAAGCTCGAAGACAAATACATGAGGAAAAGTTTGGAGAATCGGCTGTATTTGAAGAAGAGACTTTTTCGCTTCACCTATACGGAAGGTATGTCTATGAATGCTCATGTTGAATCATTTAATAAATTGTTGGCTGATTTGTTAAATTTGGATGAGCAAATTAAGGATGAGGATAAAGCCCTAATTCTGTTGAATTCATTACCTGAAAGTTATGATCATTTAGCAACTACTTTATTATATGGAAAAGATACTGTGAAATATGAAGATGTTGCAAATGCTTTGTTGAATAATGAAACTAGGAGAAGGGATAAGATGATTGATAGAGAAACTTCTGAAGCTTTGATTGTAAGGGGCAGGACTGAGACCAGATCTGAGTCCAAATCTGGGAAAAAGGGAAACAAATCTCGTTCCAAATCGAGAGGAGTTTCGAAGGACAGGAAAATACCGGCCAAAGATGAATGTGCTTTCTGTCATGAAAGGGGGCATTGGAAAAAGGATTGTCCAAAGCTACGAAATAAGGGAAATTCGACTGCAAATGTGACTGTTGATAATTTAGAAAGTGGCGAGGATTTTTCTTTTGCACTTGCTTCTAGTCCCTCACTTTATCAAGAAGTATGGTTTCTTGATACAGCAGCCTCCTATCATATGTCTTGGAAAAAGGAGTGGTTTACTTCTTTGGAATATATGGATGGTGGTGTAGTTTTGATGGGAAATGATGCACCTTGTAAGAAGGTAGGAATCGGGAAGATTGAATTGCTAATGCACGATGGTCTTATTAGGGAGCTTTCAGATGTGTGGTATGTTCCAGATTTGAAAAAGAATCTGATTTCACCAGGTGCTTTGGAGGCCAGTGGATTGAAATTTGCTAGTGAAGGTGGCGTTCTGAAAGTGACTAGTGGATCACTTGTGGTGATGAAAGGGCAAAGGAAAAGGAACTTGTTTTTCTTGCAGGGAAAAACATATTTGGGTCAGGCTGCCAGTGTAACTGAAAGGCCTAAACAGGTTGTTCCCGACTCTACTAGGTTGTGGCATATGCGACTCGGGCATGCAGGAGAAAATGCCTTGCAGGGGCTTGTGAAGCAAGGGTTGCTTAAAGATGCTAAAGGGTGCAAGTTGGAATTTTGTGAACATTGTGTTTTGGGTAAGCAAACTAGGGTGAAATTTGGTACAGCTGTACATCAGACAAAGGGTATCCTCGATTATGTGCACACAGATGTTTGGGGCCCTACTCAGACACCTTCTATGAGTGGTAGACACTGGTTTGTTACTTTTGTTGATGATTACTCCAGACGAGTTTGGGTATATACCATGAAGCACAAAGATGAAGTTTTGACATTGTTCACAAGTTGGAAGAAGAAAGTTGAAAATCAGACTGGTAGGAAGATTAAGGTTCTGAGGTCAGATAATGGAGGGGAATACAAGAATGATCCATTTCTGAAGTTGTGTGAAGATGAAGGGATCCAGAGGCACTTCACAGTTAGGAAGACTCCACAGCAAAATGGGGTTGCAGAAAGGATGAACAGAACCTTACTTGAGAAGGTGAGATGTATGTTAGCACAGTCTGGGTTGAAGAAGACATTTTGGGCAGAAGCTGTTATATATGCAAGCCACATTGTCAACCGTTTACCATCAGCAGCACTTGAAGGCAAGACGCCTATTGAGGTATGGAGTGGTAAACCTGCATCTGATTATAGTTTTTTGCATATATTTGGTTGTCCTGCTTATTTTCATGTAACTGAAACTAAACTTGATGCAAGAGCCAAGAAGGCTATATTTGTTGGTTTTAGTACTGGTGTCAAAGGTTACAGGTTGTAGTGTCCAGAACAGAAGAAGTTAGTAATCAGCAGAGATGTCACTTTTGATGAGACCAGCATGATCAGCTCAGGACAGTCGACTGGTGGTATAGGACAGTCGACTGGTGAGCAGCAGAAGAGCGGGACAGTTCTCCAACAGGTGAGTGGTAGAACCTCGGGACAGTCGACTGATGAACAGGAGCAGTCGACTGGTGGTCTAGAACAGCAGAAGAGTAGGAGCTCTGGTCAGTCGACTGTTGGCAATTATCAGTCGACTGATAGGAGAGTTCTCCAACAGGTGGAGTTAGAAAATTTGTCAGTTGAAAATCCTGTTCCTGTCCAAGATGAAGATGATGTGGTTGATACTGAGAATGATGAAGAAGTTCCTATCCAGCAGGAAGAATCAATTGCAGTAAGAAGGCAAAGAAGAGATATCAAACGACCGTCTCGTTTTACAGACACAGTTGCATTTGCTCTTCCCATTGTGGATGATGAAGTTCCCTCCAACTTCAAAGAAGCCACTAGAAGTTCAGAAAATGCAGATTGGAAAGTTGCTATGGATGAAGAGATGAACTCTCTTCATAAGAATAAGACTTGGGATCTAGTGCAACTACCAAAGGGGAAGAAAGCAATTGGTTGCAAGTGGGTGTATACGAAGAAAGAAGGTCCAAAAGGCAGTGTTCGGTTCAAGGCAAGACTAGTTGCAAAGGGGTATGCTCAACAGGAAGGAATTGACTATAATGAAGTGTTCTCTCCAGTTGTGAAGCATCCTTCTATTCGAATTTTGTTGGCATTGGTAGCACAGTTTGACCTTGAGTTGACACAGATGGATGTGAAGACTGCGTTCTTACATGGGAATCTAGATGAAGAAATTTATATGTTGCAGCCAGATGGGTTCAAGACAGCTGGGAAGGAAAATTGTGTTTGCAGGTTGAAGAAGTCTCTCTATGGTTTGAAGCAATCTCCAAGGCAGTGGTATTTGAGGTTTGATCAGTTTATGAAGGTGCAGAGATATTCCAGAAGTGAGTTTGATCATTGTGTTTACTTCAGGAAGTTGCAGGATGGCTCTTTCATATATCTGTTATTATATGTGGATGACATGTTGATTGCCTCTAAGAATGCTAAGGAGATTCAAAATTTGAAGAATCAGTTGAGTTCTGAATTCGAGATGAAGGATCTTGGTGAAGCCAAGAAGATACTTGGGATGGAGATAGCTAGAGACAGGGCGAAGGGCATAGTGAGTTTGACACAGAAGCAATATCTTTTGAAGGTGCTGAAACGGTTTGGTATAGATGAGAAGACTAAACCAGTAAGTACACCCTTAGCCAGTCATTTCAGAATTAGTGCTTCTCAGTCTCCAAGTACAGATGAAGAGAGACAGTATATGGCAAATGTACCTTACACTAGTGTGGTTGGCAGTCTGATGTATGCCATGGTTTGTACTCGACCAGACATCTCTCAGGCGGTGAGTATGGTTAGTCGATATATGCATGATCCAGGCAAAGAGCATTGGCAAGCAGCTAAATGGATTTTGAGGTACATAAGTGGCACCACAGATGTGGGTTTGAAATTTGAAAGGGATGACAATATTAGCAGGTTATTGGTTGGATATGTTGATTCAGACTATGCAGGTGATCTAGATAAGAGGCGGTCTACTACAGGCTATTTGTTTACGATGGCTAGAGCACCTATAAGTTGGAGGTCAAATTTGCAGTCCACTGTAGCGTTGTCTACTACTGAGGCTGAATACATGGCGGTTGCTGAGGCCATGAAGGAAGCCATTTGGATTCATGGACTTTTGAAGAGCTTGGGAATTCATCGGGAGAAGGTGGAGGTACACTGTGACAGTCAGAGTGCTATTCATTTAGCGAAGAACCAAGTTCATCATTCGAGGACCAAACATATTGATGTCCGTTATCATTTTGTGCGTGATTTGATAAAGGATGGTGATATTCATTTGGTGAAGATTGGGACAGCTGATAATCCTGCTGATATGTTAACCAAAGTTGTTGGAGCAGCCAAGTTCAAGCATTGCATGAACCTGGCTAATATTTTGCATGTTTGATGATTTGGAATGGGGGGTTGGTATAGTGCTTCGCTATTTGTTCGCCTAGTATGTGGTATCATACTAAGGTGGAGTTTGGATTTGTTGTTACATTTGATGATGAGCATTTGGAGTATTTGTGGAGATTGCTTGGGCTACTTGGAAGATCTTGCCAAGGTGGAGATTGTTGGATACTTGGTGGAAGATCTCGCCAAGGTGGAGATTGTAGGATAATGGCTCGATTCTGGTTCAGATTGTTTTGGAGTATCTGCAGCAAATGAAAGTTACAGTATCAGTCGACTGATAGAAGGATCAGGCGACTGTCCAGAGAGTTTTTCGAAGGCTAAAGATACAAGCAGCAGCAGAGGATCAGACGACTGATCGGTCGACTGCCAGAAGGATTGCCAGTCGACTGGTAAGTCGACCAGTCGACTGTCGACGGGATTTTGAACTAGATCAGGCCCAATTTGAAAAGGCCCAATAGTTTCCCTATAAATACACTTGTTAGGGTTTTGTAATCGGTAACGAAAATTAGAGATCCCTAATTCGGTTTTGCAGCCGTCATTATTTGTAAGGGTTTGTTTTCGCCCATTGGTGATAATTTGAAGAAGAAGAAACCCCAACCGCCCCGTGGATGTAGGCATGTATTTTGCCGAACCACATTAAATCTGTGTGTCCTTTTGTGTTGGTTTGTTTTTGTGTTTTCTCGCTGGTTCTCTCTTTGTATTCCGCATTGGTTTGATTGTTGATTAGTTTGTATCGCGCACAACATTACGCACGTGCATTTTGTACCATTACTGGTGATATCTGTAACGTATTTCGATATATATTTGGGAAATGAGAAATGGCATATATATAAAGAGGAAGGTAGCTTTCTATATATATACTAAAATCACCCTAGCAAGCTACCTTCCTACTCACCTATCCAATCATGTATATATACTAGGTTTGCCCGTTGACACGTGCTTATGGCACGTCTTCGAACGGTGCAGCTTATTTGATCATATAAAATAGTTTTGGAGATCCAGTAAATTAATTGAAGTAAGAAACATAAAGCAAAAAACATACTATATGAAATTTTTGATTTTTTTTGAATTATTTTTTTAGTTTTTTAGTTTTTAAATTTTAATTTTTTTTTAGTTTTTTAATTTTTGGAATAGAAGAGGGATGGAGAGAGAGAGAGAGAGACAGGGAGAGAGAGAGAGATAGAAATAAAAAAATATAGGAGTTGTTTTGGGTGGGAGATTTGAATTTGAGTTTTGGGGGGAACTTTGGAGTTGTTTTGGGTGGGAGATTTGAATTTGAGTTTTGGGGGGAACTTTTGGAGGGAAAATATGTTTTGTAAGGTAATTAGATCTGGGCCTTTAATTTTTGGGGAGATTGAAGGATAGCCACTTGATAGCTTCCTTTGTGTTTTATTATATAGATATGCCATTTTAGTATATATATATGTGTGTATATAATCATTTATGGGTGAGATGAGTTGGGATGCTGTTTAATTTGTTTGCTTGCCGAAATGAAGATGCTCACTGTGCATTGCTGAAATGTGGAGTTGGAGGGCTCTTTGGTGCACGGATTTCGAGGAGTTTGCATTGGAGTTTTCTTTAGAAGCTCCTAATCCTAGGAGTTCATTTGAGTACAAATTCTTCAACTTTAGGTGGGTATTTCTTAAATTCTTTCTAATTTAGGAGTAGAAATTGCATGATAGATAATATACAATTTATTTGTTGAATTTGAATTGGTATGGTGAGATTACATGCAAATTAATGTAGAGTTGAATTGCTAAATTTTGATTGGTGTGGTAGATGTGAATTGCTTTATCTATTTCCTAAATTGTTATGATTGTTAGTTTGGAATGCTAGAATTGAAGTGATTTGTATGAAATTGATGCATGATAAGACATTGGTTAAAATAATGCAAATGTGTAGAAAAGAATTGTTTGATTTTAACCCCAAAAATATTTATTCTTATGAGTATAGAGATTTTTATAAAATAATTTTTGATAAAAGACAACATTCTATTTGGAAAATTGATTGTATGTGTTTTTATGCATTTTGAAGGACTTTATTATATTGCAAAGATGAGAAACTTGTGAATTTGAGAACGTGTACGATATTGTTTTTCAAAGGAATACATTTTGGAAATGATCTATATTTTTATAGAAGTACAAATCAATTAAAAGGTTGAAAATATATTCAGGCTGCAACTGGT
Organism: Hemerocallis citrina; assembly: GCA_017893485.1. Lineage (NCBI taxonomy): Eukaryota > Viridiplantae > Streptophyta > Magnoliopsida > Asparagales > Asphodelaceae > Hemerocallis > Hemerocallis citrina. The sequence goes on along the minus strand of CM030358.1, from coordinate 468,408,067 downwards.
GCAATCGACAGTAGGCCGAGCTAGAGTCGGCAGTCGACTGTCAAGTATTAAAATTTGGTTTTTGTCAGCAGAATAGTCGACTGTCTACTTATCCACAGTCGACTGCTACTGTATTGATTATTGGTTTTTGAGTTTCAAAGTTTCGCAGAACAGTCGACTGATCCTCTGTCAAGAGTCGACTGAACTCACTGTGTTGTTTTTGAAGTTTCAAAGTATTCGCAGGATGGTCGAATGGACATTTCCACAGTCAACTGAACTGGCCTTTTGAGTTTTAAGAACTCGCAGAACAGCCGACTGGCCACTTTTCACAGTCGACTGCTACTGTCTTGAATGATGGATTTTTCTTGAGTTTGGATTTGATTTCTGACATGTGAAAGTTGAATGAGATTGAATACGAGATTTTATGATTATTAATACTTGATTGAGTTTATTTTGAAATGCACACAAGGGTGTGAATGATGAAATTAATTAAGAGATTGAATTGAATTGCTCCCATGTTATGAGATTATAAAAGAAATGTTTTTGAGAAAGAGTTTGTGAAGAAAGAAAATGAAAGATTAATTTGAGATTGATTATGGCATATTGTTGATCTCTAGAAGAGATAGTTGTTGGAATCTAGAGGCTAGGCGAGACCCTAGTGACCGACGGTATTATTTATGATTTGGGGAGCTAATCGTTGAGGGTTGAGCGTCTCTTGAGAAGTAGCCAGTTAGGCTGACTGTCTCTGTTGTTTTGATTTAAATCTGATACGGTAAGCTAGCTCTAAGTTGTGATGATTTTCTTTTAAAACAAACATTGTAAAGATTAGATACATAGTGAAGATGTGATGAAATTAAGAGAAAAACATGAGTATGAGGGCCATCAGATTGGCAGTGTGAGAGTGATTCACAGGCTGTCTTCACGATGCGTCGTGACATGACGTGAGCACTACTTCGGAATTATCGTCCTGGTGGCGACGCTCGTGGGGTGTTTGGTGACTGCGGGTGGTGTCATGTCCCATGACGGAGGCTGAATTTTCCACAGGCTGTCTTCACGATGCGTCGTGACATGACGTGGGTTTTCCCTCCAGGCTGTCTGGACATGAGCTCGTAGATCATAGAACATCTAGGATACTTACCGTACAGTAGTAGATTAAGTCATGGCGAGGGATTGAACCCTATAAGATGAAGTACGATTAAGGGCTTGTCCTCGGACCTATGTAGTATGGGATGCATAGAATCCGAACAAGTGCGCATTAGTGTCATATAATATAAATAACTACATTAAGGATTAAGTGCACCGCACAACACGACATCTATCGGATAGTCTCTTGTAGTTCTGTTTGTGATCAAGTTTGTGTTTGCTAAAGTGTTTAAGAATCGTTATACGGTTTTCCGGCATAGAGAGGATGACCGTGTATAATATTTTGTCAGTTGTAAGAAACTGACGTGCCCACAGTTTTATATGCAGGACTCGGAGTTTACATGAAGATATAAAGATGATTTGATGCTGATCACTTAAATGTTAAAGTTTTTATAGTTGTACAATTATTATTGTTGTATTTCATTTATTCTGCTGCGTATTGATGTAAAAGACTCTGATGTAATTATTGTTGAAATAAAAGTTTTAAATTCCTTGTAAATTGTAAGAAATGAAGTGTAAAGATCCCGTGGAACTCGAATTCAGTCTGTTTTGGAATTCGGGGTGTTACATTGAGCAGAGCACATTGAAGAATATCCGCTGATCAATGGAAATTTGGAATCTTTTCTCCAGTTCTTGCTGGATTCCAAGGATGAAGAAGTTTCTTTGGTGAGTGAATTCTCATATTTCCTACAGCTGCTTTTGGATCTTAGATGTAATGAATACAACATTTCTTAAGATAACAAAATATTGAACATACTGTATCTATCTCTATAAATTGTAAAGTTCAATTTTTATGTAATTAAAAACTAACACATCATAATAAAAATCCAATGGAATCATATAATTATCCTGTAGTGAGGAAAAAACAATGTAATGAGAAAATTTGCATACATCTAATCAAATGCACCAAACATAACCTCCGTGTAAGCAAATTTTGCGAGCTGGGAGGAACTGCTGCGACATGGACAATTTAGGTTTCGCCACCCATGGAAAGAGTACTTGGAGGTTGCAAAAATATTAAGGTAAGTTGGTAATATGCTGCATGTTGTGATATCGTAAAGCTGTTATTACGGTAAGTTAAGTTGACCCATACGTCAATTGTACTAATCTCGTCCTCAATCTTAATCCAAACTCACCCACAATTTTTGTAGCCTTTTAAGGTTGGATGATTTCATTGAAATAAAATAAAATAAAATAAAATAAAGTAGTAGTCGTAGGAGAAGCCTGATCAGTTGGAAGATAGATCATCGTTCTTGCTTCGAAGACAGACAAAGAAGAAGATGATGATAATGAAGAAGTATTTATACGATGCTTGCACCATCGTTGGTTTCAAAATTGAAGGTCTTGCATTGAAGGTCTTGTATTGAAGGCAAAGGAGAAGGTGCCCAAGTTTTCATGCGACCTTGCCAGCTTCTTTGTGTTCCTGACGACTTTTGATGCTTCAAAGATAATCAAGGACACAACAAACAAGTTTTGGAATATGAGATTCCTAAGACTTGCATTTCGAATTGCACTTGCTATGACAATAATCGTAACCTTTTACTTTGTCGAACCAGTCTCCAAAATGTTCAAACTGTTTCTAGTGTGGTCTTCGCTCACCGACTTTGTAATACCCCGTAATTTGTGATTGTGAATAGTATAATAAATAAAAAAAATATATATATATATAAGTGACTGTATATGATAAATGGATTTGTGAAACGATTTGGTTTGGAATGAATTCGTTTGCATCCGGTTACTGAAGGGAAGGGGCCCCACGGTCTGGAAAAGAACAAAGCAAGTTTGTGTTGGATGCTGAAGGTGACGATGATGTCATCGGATATGGGGGCCCACCTTTAATTTCGGAAGTAAGAAAAATAGATCTTGGATTTGATTTCGGAATTGATGATGTGGCATGTTAGTGCTACGGGATTTGTGAAGGGAATTTGGAATAATAGTCCCATATTGAAAATATACAAAAATATATAGTTTGAGTATAAATATAATTGCCTATGATCAAGAGTTACCTAATTGGTTAATCACCTTTTGAGGACTTCTTCGTCATGGAGTACAATGTTGGTATGTATTCTATTATTACTATGTATTCTAAAGTTAGTTTTAATTTAATCTAATTTAATTTGATTACATGCACAGTGACGAGCCTTCATCTGTATTTTTATTTCCGTCTTCGTCTGTCTAGTTCTGTATTTTTATCTCCACAAGCTGGTTGCTAAGAACTTGGAGAGACTTCCTACATTTTTGGAAGGTATAACACTTATTCTAAGAAAAAAGAAAAAGAAAAAAAAAAGACACGAACAGAACTACAGATCATAATTATTATAATCAAAGTTATACCCATGTAATAAACATTATATACTTCACTTCCGCGAGAATGTTAAAATCCTTTTGAAGAAAGATTAATGATTTTATCTAGATGTCTGCGACAATGTATAGATAATATTGTATATCTTGAGCAGAGCACATTGAAGAAGATCCGGTGATCAATGGAAATTTGGAATCCTTTCTCCAGTTCTTGCTGGACTCCAAGGATGAAGAAGGTTCTGTGGTGAGTGAATTCTCAAATTTCCTACAGCTGCTTTTGGATCTTAGATGTAATGAATACAACATTTCTTAAGATAACAAAATATTGAACATAATGTACCTATCTCTATAAATTGTAAAGTTAAATTTTTATGTAATTAAGAACTAACACATCATAATAAAAATCCAATGGAATCATATAATTATCATGTAGTGAGAAAAAAAACAATGTAATTGGAAAATTTGCATACATATAATCAAATGCACCAAACAAAACCTCCGTGTAGGCAAAGTTTGCGAGCTCGAAGGAACGGCTGCGACATGGACAATTTAGGTTTCGCCACCCATGGAAAGAGTACTTGGAGGTTGCAAAAATATTAAGGTAAGTTGGTAATATGCTGCATGTTGTAATATCGTAAAGCTGTTATTACGGTAAGTTAAGTTGACCCATACATCAATATTGTACTAATCTCGTCCTCAATCTTAATCCAAACTCACCCACAATTGTTGTAGCCTTTTAAGGTTGGATGATTTCATTGAAAATAAAATAAAATAAAATAAAGTAGTAGTCGTAGGAGAAGCCTGATCAGTAGGAAGATAGATCATCGTTCTTGCTTCGAAGACAGACATAGAAGAAGATGATGTTAATGAAGAAGTATTTCTACGATGCTTGCACCATCGTTGGTTTCAAAATTGAAGGTCTTGCATTGAAGGCAAAGGAGAAGGTGCCCAAGTTTTCATGCGACCTTGCCTGCTTCTTTGTTTTCCTGACGACTTTTGATGCTTCAAAGATAATCAAGGACACAACAAACAAGTTTTGGAATATGAGATTCCTAAGACTTGCATTTCGAATTGCACTTGCTATGACAATAATCGTAACCTTTTACTTTGTCGAACCAGTCTCCAAAATGTTCAAACTGTCTCTAGTGTGGTCTTCGCTCACCGACTTCTTCGTCATGGAGTACAATGTTGGTATGTATTCTATTGTTACTATGTATTCTAAAGCAAGCCAAGTTAGTTTTAATTTAATCTAATTTAATTTAATTACTCTTTTATTCTTCACACATACACACACATATATATATGTGGAACACTAGCAAGAAACCTAAGCAGACTTTTGGGATCATCAATTGCCCTTATAATGGCGGCTGCTGCCGGTCACATAGCAGCCGCTGCTGGTACCAAAGTTGAACCCATACTTCTAGGGCTAACCGCCATCACAATATGTAAGCCATGGTTTCCTTGTGTTAAATTATGTATATTGCGCTCAAAATTTTTAAGCTTGCTTATTTCATAGGTAAATCAATTTATTTATAAATGTTTATGAATACAAGCCTTCAAGTATTGTGTAGCAGTTGTTGTAGCAGCATGCCTTCGACTTATTCCATTCGTCGTCAATACAAGCTTCAAGTATTGTGTGACAGTATTTGCTACGACATTTGTCTCAGAGGCAGTGACGAGCTATCGGAAGAAGAAAGTACTACGAGAGAGATTTATTACCATTGCTATTGAAGCCTTCATCTGTATTTTTATTTTCGTCTTCGTCTGTCCAGTATGGGCCGGAGACGATCTCCACAAGCTGGTTGCTAAGAACTTTGAGAGACTTCCTACATTTTTGGAAGGTATAACTCTTATTCTAAGAAAAAAGAAAAAAGAAAAAGAAAAAAAAGACAGGAACAGAACTACAGATCATTATTATTATAATCAAAGTTATACCCAGGTAATAAAACATTATATACTTCAATTCCGCGAGAATGTTAAAATCCTTTTGAAGAATGATTAATGAATTTATCTGGATGTCTGCGACAATGTATAGATATAATATTGTATATCTTGAGCAGAGCACATTGAAGAAGATCCGCTGATCAATGGAAATTTGGAATCTTTTCTCCAATTCTTGCTGGATTCCAAGGATGAAGAAGGTTCTTTGGTGAGTGAATTCTCATATTTCCTACATCTGCTTTTGGATCTTAGATGTAATGAATACAACATTTCTTAAGATAACAAAAAATTGAACAGAATGTATCTATTCTATAAATTGTAAAGTTCAATTTTTATGTAATTAAGAACTAACACATCATAATAAAAATCCAATGGAATCATATAATTATCATTTAGTGAGAAAAAAAAACGTAATGAGAAAATTTGCATACATCTAATCAAATGCACCAAACATAACCTCCGTGCAGGCAAATTTTGCGAGCTGGGAGGAACTGCTGCGACATGGACAATTTAGGTTTCGCCACCCATGGATAGAGTACTTGGAGGTTGCAAAAATATTAAGGTAAGTTGGTAATATGCCATGTTGTAATATCGTAAAGCTGTTATTACGGTAAGTAAAGTTGACCCATACGTCAATTGTACTAATCTTGTCCTCAATCTTAATCCAAACTCACCCACAATTGTTGTAGCCTTTTAAGGTTGGATGATTTCATTGAAATAAAATAAAATAAAATAAAATAAAATAAAATAAAATAAAATAGTAGTCGTAGGAGAAGCCTGATCTGTAGGAAGATAGATCATCATTCTTGCTTCGAAGACAGACAAAGAAGAAGATGATGATAATGAAGAAATATTTCTACCATGCTTGCACCATCGTTGGTTTCAAAATTGAAGGTCTTGCATTGAAGGCGAAGGAGAAGGTGCCCAAGTTTTCCTGCGACCTTGCCAGCTTCTTTGTTTTCCTGACGACTTTTGATGCTTCTAAGATAATCATGGACACAACAAACAAGTTTTGGAATCTGAGATTCCTAAGACTTGCATTTCGAATTGCACTTGCTATGACAATAATTGTAACCTTTTACTTTGTCGAACCAGTCTCCAAAAGTTCAAACTGTCTCTAGTGTGGTCTTCGCTCACCGACTTCTTCGTCATGGAGTACAATGTTGGTATGTATTCTATTATTACTATGTATTCTAAAGCAAACCAAGTTAGTTTTAATTTAATCTAATTTAATTTGATTACTCTTTTCTTCTTCATATATATATATATATATATATATATATATATATATAATGCTCCATTGAAAATGCAAATGTTGTGAAAACACGTGAAAACCACCTAGACCGTTGTTGGAAACATCGGCCTAGGTTTGTTTTCACATTTTCCACGCTACAGTACGTTTTCAATGGAGCATTTTCCTATATATATATATATATATATAGAGTAAGTCTATTAAGAGCTGGGAAGTTGGGCTCCTTATCGGGAGCTGGAGATCTCAGCCATCCGATCTAGAGTGATTCAGATCGAATGGCTGAGATCAGATCCCGTTCTCCATCTTGTTTTGTTGAGGGTAAAATGGTCATTTTCCCCCTCTCCTTATCTTTTGGCTTCCTGGCTCCCATCTCACTCCTGCTCTCTCTTCGATCGTAAGAAACCCTAGTCTCCTCTCCTTTTCTTACTCCCGCGCTCACCTTCTTCGATGAAACCCTAATCGTCGGAGAGAAACCCCCATTCTCCATCTACGATTTCAACTTTCTTGAGCTCATTCACTCACTTCGACGAGAAACCCTAGCCCCCAAATCCGCTGGTCTCAGTGGTCTCTTTCTCTCTCTCTGCGATCGAAGACCTAAATCGCAATTAGGGTTGCGAGGCGCTCTCTCTCTCTCTCTCTTCGACGTCAAACCCAGCTTCCGATTAGGGTTCGATTCCTCATCGATTCGAATAGAAACCCTAAACTGATCTCCATCTCCATCTCCAACTTGGGTAGAGGTCAAATTTCAACTTGGGTAGAGGTAAAGTTGATATCTTTATTAGAATTACCCCATTAATTTTATTTTTGGCAATGAGCTTGTTGTTGCTCTCATTTTTTGCTGAAACTGGGCAAGTTTGGAAGTGTTCTGATGCATTTTTTTCCCTGAATCTGGGCTAAGATGACTGCTGATTTGATGCTCATGCTTTGATGTCAATATTTTTGCTATGGCAGTGATGAAATCACATTATTATGCTTCATTATGAGATTACAATGTGGTGATATTACACTAATGCACCTAATTTGGTTATGACTGTGATGATATTACACTGTTATGCTTCATTCATAATTTAGGGATTGAAGATTTTCTGAATTTGGGCAATGATGAACTTAATTTGGGTCTCTTTTAGTTTTGCACTTTGTTTTGTCTTGGTGCATTACACTTCTGCTGCTTCTTTGAATATGAGTTGTGTTTCTGAGGCTCTATCCTTCAATAGTCTTTCATTATGATCACCGAGATCACTGAGAAGTCATTATGGCTCTCTGAATATGAGATTGGTTTTGACATGGTATATTTCACTATTGGTGATGCATTCATTATGCTTCCTCAGACAATTTCCTAATCTTCATGAAATGTGATATTCAAAAAGTTCTGAGCCTAAATAGTGAAGAAATTATTGTGATGCTGAGCCATACAGTTGCCTTTAGAATTGTGTTTCTTGCATCCTTTATTTTATTAATAAATCGTCAGTCTAATATTTTTTCTATTAATAGAAAGGATGATCTCAAGCTTTATGAGTTGTATGTTGTGGTTGCATCTTTGATTCACCCAAATATTTCTAGTTGATTTTATCAGTTCATTTATAAAAATAAAAAAAATGCATGAGAAAATGAGAGGAAGCTGATGTTTGGTGTTTATTATTCTGTTGATGACAAACACATTAACTAGTCAGTCTTACTCAGTTCCAAATTATGAGAATTTTAACCGAATTCATTAATTATTTGAAAATAAGAAATTAAGAACTGAACATGCATATTCTTACATACTCCTAGTTTGTAAGTGTAAAATAATTGTTGTTTTTGGGTGCAGAAATTTTTATAGTAATCTCTCTGCTTGATGTTTATACAAAAATTTGCATCCTGAAATCTAATAAGTCTTATTCAAATAATGATAATACATCAAGTTTATATATTAGGTCCTGTTTATAATCTTATAATTTAGAAAGAGTGTGATCAGCATAAATCTTAATTTTATGAATTCTCTTTTTCCAATTTGACCTAAGGGATTAAGTTACTAATTATGTAGCTGATGTTTGGTATGGGTTTAGTAAGAAACATTTGCAAAATTTCCTAATTATGTATACTTCCGATCCAATTCTCTAATTCTTCTCTTAAAAAAAAATTTAAAAAAAATTAAAAAAAATTAAAAAATTAAAAACCTCTCCTGTATTAAACCCTGCAAGTTTCCCGTGTGTTACCACCACCAGAATCACCACTGTCGACATCAAAACTTGTTCCGACCGACCATCATTATCAGCATGCTATCTTTACATAAATTCACATCCACCATCGCCATTGTCATAGCTATAACTTCCACCAGCACAATCACAATTAATTCCAAAATGTCACTCTCACATTCTTTTTTTTGTGTGTGTGGATAATTGATTTTTTTTTTTTTTGATAGAAGGGATGAGATCCGAAGACCCCAGCCAAAATAACATAAAAACTAAACCAGAGTTCATACATACTCAGAAGAGTGGTGGTTACAAAATACCAAAAACATCCTCAATAAGAGGATAAACCAAACCACCAACTCACCACACAAACAAGTCTCATAAAGGAGGTACAGCAGAAAGAGCTACAAAACAGAACTTCAAGAGAAAGGAAGACAAAGATCATCAGCAAGTCATTAGGCTAAATTCTCCGATTCCGAACTAGAAGAAGCCTGGTCCGAATGAGCAGATTGAATGTTATGCACCAACAAGATCCCAGTCACCAACTCTTGATGAAAAGCAGACATGTGTGGATAATTAATTAGAACATAATTAATTCCAGTTTCTAACCAATGCCTACTAAAATGACAATCTAAATAAGTTACTGGTTCGACAAACTCAACTAGGAGATTACAGTCAACAATGAATCATGGTTTCCTTTATCAGTAATATCCGAATTTGAATCATGTTTTCCTAAAGCCCATACCAAGACTGTGAATCATGGTTTCCTTTATCAGTAATATCCAAATTTGATATTTTTTATTTATTTATTTTGAGAATAAAGATGACATCGTCATCGTTCCATTAATGATAAATTAACGAAACATAGTAGAACTATTTACAACGAAATTAAAAGCATCTAAGTCTTGCTTCTCAGCAATCTGAAGCAACAACAACAGGAGCATAAAGTAGATACTACAAATGCAAGAGACACAAAATAAACATTGATCCTCCCTCTCTTGCCCAGCCCGATCTCTCTCCATTCGCAGCTTCTTCCTTTGTCCCGCCTGACCTGTTCATGCATAAATGAAACCGTAAATTTGATGCATCCAAATTTGATATTACCAATACACAACAAGCCAATACCCACTACCAATACAAAACTTTTCCCTCATATTCACTTTAAAAGTGGTCAAAAGTGACAATTTGATAACTAAGTGCAACTTCAAAAGAAATTTGATCCATTGAACAAACTTTCGAAAAGAAAAGAAAAAAACCTTAAAGAAGATTGGTCGCGAGAATGCGACCATTCCATTTAAAACTTTTTTCTCCAAAGGTTCAATATGCCAGGATTTTCATTATATTGCATATGAAACTCGGATTGATCACTTTTGGAGTTGAACGAGACTAATTTGTTGCATGAGATTCCACAAAAGTTTTGTAAATTATGCAACACAAGCATCTATGTCAATATGTAAGAACAAAAATAGTTTACAACGTGATCCCGATCCACTACACAACCTGACCATCAAGGCTAACCACATGTTGCATTCTTTCCAAATAATCAATGTTTATGGTTATCATTCAAACTAAAATAGCCAATAACAGTAGTCCTAATGGGGTCCTTAGAAACATCAGGAATTCAAAAGAGGTTAGAATACAGTGGGAAATAGTTGTGGCGTCAGTATTGTGAAACCTATGGCTAGACCGCAACGATTTTTGTTTCAATAGCGTCCGTCAGTCTCTCTCATCGTTATTGCATAAAATTGACTTCTGCCGTTTTGAATGGACAGGTCTAAACAGATCCAGGAAGAAGATGCGTTCGGGAGAGGGGACAGAGTAGCCTGCTAGCAGGGAGTGGCCTATCTTTTGGTTGTACTGTTCAGATGTTGGCATGATGTTTTAGAGGCTTTGCTTTATTGTATTTTGTTTTTTGGTTGATGTCCGGGATGTTTGCCCGGATTAGACTTTTGGGTCTTGGGGCCTACGGGCACTATGTATTTCATATTCCTGTTTCGTTAAGTCCTTTTAATGAAGCGATGACCGCGGTCATCTTTTTATCAAAAAAAAAAAAAACAAACAAACAAACAAACAGTAGTCCTAATAAAAAGTTGTTCATATGAACGGTTGGAACAGTACGCGCAATTTTTTTGCCGATGATGTTGCAACATCAATACCTGCTTCGAAATCATAAAGAGTCCCCCCAAAAAAAGACCTACATAAAAACTTCCCCCTAAACTGCAATTTATGTGGTTTTATATGCAATTTCAGTATTTGTTAGAGACCTGTATGCAATGCCCAAAGCCCATGGTCCCACAACCGTTAACTACGCGCCAAGTGTGCATGTCACGTGTACTCTTATCTTTTCTTACAATTTATTACTCAGTGAAGCTACCAAGAATCAATGGAATTTTTTGCTGTCATAGGCCACTTTTTGAGAATATTTGCGATTATGGGCCAGTTTCGAAACTATTAGCGCTCGTGGGCTAACTTGTGTCACGTCAGCAGCGGCCGCTATTCTCATTAGCGACCTATTCATTTTAAATGTCGCTAATGGGAATAGCGGTCTATATTTTAAATGTTTTTGAATTTTTTGTTTGCTGTCGTTATTCCCACCAGCGACCATAGTATAATGAGATCGCTGATGGGATTAACAATCTCGAATGAATGTATTGAGCCACTTAGCGATTTCTAAAGAGTTTTCCCAAAAAATTTAAAACTGGGGTCGCTATTCGGAATAGCGACCTCATTAGGAAACACAATCTCTTTGTTCTTTGTAAAATAGTCATACAACTAAGGCCTCTATTTGGAATAGCGACCTTAGTACAATAAAGACCTCTATTTCGAAAAGCGACCTTAGTTTTAAAAATAAATTGATTGTCATTTTTCAGATAGCAAAAGCTCTCTAAATTTTGCTAAGTGTTTGAATACAGCTTATTAAAGGTCGCTAATCCCATTAACGACCTAATATATACTAAGGTCGCTAGTGGGAACTGCGGCGGCAAAAAAAATATTCAAAAAAAAGTCAAACTTAGGTCGTTATTCTCATTAGCGACCTCGAAAATAAGGAAGCCGCTATTGGGAATAACGGCCGCTACTGACGGGACACAAAGTAGCTCAAAAGCGCTAATAGTTGGGAAACTGACCAAGAACACAAATACTTTCAAAAAGTGGCCTATGAAGGCAACAATCTCGAATCAATGGCGAATTTACAACTGAGATCCCAATTTCCAATCAAGAACATCAACTAAAACAACAACAAGGAATTAGTAAATGCCGAGCAGTAGGTTTTCTGGGTCCATTGGCACGCCGAAGGTCGGCGTCGTCGTCGACTTGGGGCACCCTTTCCTCAACAAGACTGTGGATGGGTTCCTCAAAATCGGAACTGTAAGAAATTTATCTTCCTTTTTTTGCCAATGTTCGATGTCATTCATCTAAAGTTGCGATTTTGATCGAACCCAAGTTGGTTGTTTTGTAGGTGGCAGCTTTGAGTGTTGCTGTTGAGGAGACCTACCATTGTTTAAAGAAAGGTCCTTTCTTTTTCGCTCTCTATGATGTTGTTAGTTCTGTTAGTTTCTAGTTGGATTTTTGTATTGAACTTGTTGGGTGATGGGTTTGTGGGTTTATTTTTTCTCTTTGATACACCATTATTTGATTGTTTTCGGAGCAAGATGGAGAAAGTGTGCTGTGTATTAGTCTATTACCGCAGAGTATTTTATAGCTAAATAAGTGATAAAGTTTCATTAGCTTTGTAGCTATATGTTATTAGTTATGCACGTGCAATGCACATGTTGGTAGATTTACAAATGACACTAAGACCTTCTCTCATACTATATGTTATAATAAAACGTTGCGAATTTATACGAAGATGGATTGAATGGAATGTTTAATCAGGCTGTTACCTCAAGTGGGTTAGTTTTGAATTTATAATGGAACTAGATTTGCCCGTGGGCACGTGCCTACGGCACGTCTTCGGAACGATACAAAACACGTAAAGCCCTGTAAACAGTAAAACAATAATGGGTTTTTAACATGTGTACCCCTAACAAATAAGCTAATATCATATATACCCCTCACAAATCAATATTATCACATTTGCCACTAACAATGTGAATCTTAATCATACATGCCCTTCAGGTTACAAGACATCCAATAGGGAAGGAATATTCTATTTTTTTTAATGGAATTAATGAAAAATGACTAAAATACCCTTCTATCATAGTCATTTTAGTCATTTTCCATTAAGTTAGGGGGAATGATAGAAGATTCTATCATAGTCATTTTTCATTATCTGGAAGCTATTATTACTGAATGAAGAAAATTCCAAGTCTTTTAGTAGGGACCATTTGAGAACAATTTTTTTTCTTGCATCAACAATATCATATAAATGTGGATAGAAAAAATACTACAAATAAATTATGGATATATGTAGAAAACAAACCTCAATCAAAGAACTAAAGATAAGCTAAGTTGTGCAGATATAGTAGACATCAGGAGTGAACACCTGTATGACGTGTTGAATCCTAATTATGACTAATCAAAGTTAGACCAATTTCTAAGTTTATGTGAAACTTTTTGAGCAGATTGGTGCGAAATTTTCTTGAACACAGGATTTTTATTTGTATATAGAATGTAAACTAATTGTTTGATTTAGCTTAGTACCAGTCCAGCTTAGCGTGTATTTCAGTATAAATACAAACCCGACCCTAGTATGAAACAAGAAAATGAAAATGTAACAACACAACATTTAGCTCAAGATTTGGGTCATTTTATCTTTTAGTCACCTCTGTTAGTAAACATCCATTTGTAAAATAGGTGATAGAAGGGTATTTTAGTCATTTTTCATTAATTCCATTAAGAAAAACAGAATATTCCTTTCCTATTGGATGTCTTGTAACCTGAAGGGCATATATGCTTAAGATTTACATTGTTAGTGGCAAATGTGATAATATTGATTTGTGAGGGGTATATATGATATTAGCTTATTTGTTAGGGGTACACATGTTAAAAACCCAACAATAATTATGTAACTCAAGTTTGAATAGTATAACAATAATTAGTTGTAAATAAAAGTCCATGTTTCCATTAGTATATGTTGAAAAATAATTATAAATGGGGGTGTAAATCTAACTTCTTAGAACTTTAAAGTGTGGAAAATGATGAAATTTAACATTTGAAGAGATATATTTGCTATTTCAATAGAACATGTGCACAACAAAAAAACATAAAAGGGACGGGTGGGTTTATATGGTCTCTGCAGTATACGGGCCGTGCATCTCTAATCGTAGAGAGGACTTTTGGGAGGAAATTAGGGGTATAAGAAATTCATGGGCGGGCCCATGGGTGATTGGGGGGGACTTCAATATCACTAGATTTAGAGATGAACATAGAGGAAGGGGCCCGGAAGAAAGAGACAGACAAAGATTTAACTTGACAGCTAACGACCTTAATCTCATTGACATTCAGGGGAACGACAGAAAATTTACTTGGTCTAACATGCAGGCCAACCCGACGTTGGCCAAGTTAGATCGCATTCTAGTGTCAACGGATTGGGAGGACCTCTTCCCATTGGCGACGGTAAGATCTCCGCCTAGGTCTACGTCGGACCATATCCCTCTTATTTTGGAAGGGGAAAGAGACCATAGAGGTCAAACTAGACAATTTAGATTTGAGAAGGCATGGACATTCAATTTGGATCTTAGGGAGATTATTCAGAATTCTTGGGAGGGCCCTACCAACGAGGTAGAGGCGATTGCAATCTGGGTGCTCAAACTTAGAAGGTTAAGGAGGTGCCTCCGTGCGTGGGCGAGGAAAGAATACAAGGAGAATAGGAGAAGAAAAGAATGGCTGATAAATAGGGCACAGGAATTGGAACTCATAGAGGAAAACAGAGTGTTGCTTCAGATAGAATTCTTAGAGCTTACCTCGTGTAGAGCTGAACTTCATCAAATTGGGGAAATGGAGGAATGCTACTGGAAACAGAGATCCAGGGTTCAATGGCTTCGGGAGGGGGACGCTAACACGGCATTCTTTCATAAGGTGGCTAACGGGAGAAGGCGTCAGAACCATATAGGGGGACTACTGATAGGGGATGAGTGGACGGTCAACAGTGAGACGGTTAGAAGACACATAGATGCTTCGTTTAAAGATCTATTGGGTAAGGAAAGGAGGATTAGATGTGAACTTGATCACGAAATGTGGCATGATTCGAGAATAGATGGAAGCGAGGGCCTGGAGGGTTATTTCAGCGAAGAGGAAATCCTAGCGGCTATCAAGAGTCTGGGTCAAGACAAAGCACCAGGGCCTGATGGATTTCCTATTTTCTTTTACATAACGTATTGGCCCATCATCAAGACGGATTTTCTGGAAATTTTTAAAGAGCTACATGATCAGGAGATTCAGTTAGAACGACTAAATTACGCTAATGTAGTCCTGATCCCGAAAAAGGCAGAGGTTCTGAGAGTTTCCGACTTACGACCCATTAGTCTACTTAATGGTTCATTTAAGATCATCACCAAGGTGCTGGCAAATAGATTATCACCACATCTGGCAGACATAGTAGATTCGTCTCAAAGCGGATTTGTAAAAGGAAGGGACATTTTGGATAGTATCGCGTCGGCCCATGAACTAGTCTTCCGAGGAAGCAAAGATAAAATAGATGGATTCATTTTGAAGCTAGACTTCGAAAAGGCATACGATACAGTGGAATGGGATTGTGTGGATGAAACTCTAAAACTTAAAGGATTCGGAGATAAGTGGAGGAGATGGATGAAGATGTGTGTCAGGAATGGCAAATCGTTTATCCTAGTGAACGGGGAGAGTGGTGCTGAAATAAGATGCAGGAGGGGTCTAAGACAAGGAGACCCACTATCGCCGCTGATTTTTGCATTAGTAGCTGATGGTCTAGCTGAGATGAATAAGAGAGGAATTCAGAGAGGCATATTGAAGGGGGTCCAAGTTAAGGGGATAACTGGACCTCTATCCATCCTTCAATTCGCAGACGACACACTTTTGTTCGGAGTGGCTAGAGTAGAGGAAATCGTGGCGATCAGAACTATGTTGAGGTGTTTTGAGTACTGGTCGGGACTGGTTGTCAACCTGCAAAAGAGCTGTGTGGTTGGGCTGAGTGATAACAGAGAAAACTCGATGGAATTCACTTCATCTTTAATAGGGTGCGAACAGAGAGAATACCCTTTGCGGTACCTAGGGACGCCTTTAAGACTGGGGAAAATGAAAAAGGAGGATTGGGAGCCCATTATTGAAAAAATAGAGAAGAAATTGGCTGGATGGAAAGGAAAATTTCTCTCTTTGGGGGGCAGGATCATTCTTATTAACTCCGTGCTCAGTAGCCTGCCGACGTACCTTATGTCCATATATGAGGTCCCAGCATGGGTGATTAAAAGAATAGACAAGAGCAGGAGGAGGTTCCTATGGAAAGGAAACGGGGAGGGTAAGGGGATCAACCTAATGAAATGGGAAAGAGTCTGCAAGAGGAAGGAATATGGAGGTTTGGGGATTGTCAACCTAAGAGATATGAATAAGGCGCTTCTATCTAAATGGTGGTGGAAGATGCACAAGCAAAGGAAAGCTTGGTGGAGTAATTCATTCTTGAAATATAGAAGGCGGAAAATCTTCAAATTTGGAGGAAGAAGTAGGCATGGCAAGACTTCCTTTTTATGGAAAGGGATTGAAAAAATGGGGGAAGTTTTCCATGCTAACACGAAATGCAGTATTGGAGATGGGAAAAACACTAGATTCTGGAAGGATAAATGGTGTGGGGATAATACATTTCAATCGCTATTTCCGGATCTAGCCGACGAAGTAGTAACAGGGGATGACCTTGTCAGTGACAGATGGAGGTATAGAAGATGGAAAATATCAAATGGAGAAGCTCTGTCCAATAGGGGGCAAAGTCAACTGGATGAGCTGAAAGTGTTGCTGAATGGAGCAGATAGGCCAATAGCAAATGGACAGGATGTTAGAGAGTGGAGTAGAGGAAATGATAAGACGTTCTCAGTAGCGGCCATGTACGGGGTTCTAAACGATGGGGGGATCAGAAACAATCACGCGAAACTAATATGGAGGTCACAGGTGCCGACCAAAGTCAAAGCATTCCTATGGCTAGTTCTCCACAATGCGATTTTGACCAAAGCAAATCTTAGGAAGCGTAACATCATGATAGATATTACATGCCAACTATGTAATCAGGGGGAAGAGGATGCCAACCACCTTTTTATAGACTGCCCGCAAGCCACGCTAGTTTGGGAAGTGATAGGACTGAGTTTTAACACGGTTGAGACGCCTAAGAGTATTCTAGACATATGGGGTGCCTGGAGGGTTAATAATATTAGGAAAGAACATAGGAATTTATGGGATATCACCACAGGGGCGACACTATGGGCTATTTGGAGGGACAGAAATGATTGCTGCTTTCGTAATATTAGATGCAATTTTCATACATTACTGCGAAAAATTGTTGTTCTTATACATGATTGGACAGGTCTCTCAGGAACCAGGAAAAGGGGCAGAGCGGACGAGGATGTGTGATCGGAATGGATCGTATTGTAGGAGCTCGGTGGGTTTGGGATTTTGGGGAACGAGCATGGAGGATCGTGTGGGGATCCAGCACGTCAGTAGACTTTTGTATGCCTAACGGCATTTTATCGTTTTTTATCGTAGATGCTATGTTGTAATAGAATGGTTGTACTGTGGTGCCGACGAGCACATCTGTGATGCATTGTAGGACGTTTTGGACTTTTCTGTAATCCCGTTTATATTTTATTAATGAGATCGGTGACCTTGGTCACTTTTATTTCAAAAAAAAAAAAAAAAAAAAAAAAACATAAAAAATCTGAAAATTTACAAAACTGAAATCTTAAAATCTAAATTTCTATGTAAATAAAGAAAGAATGGGAGAGAGGTAAGGAGAGAGAGAGAGAGAAATATGAAAAAGTGAAAAGATAAGAGAGAGTAATAAAGTAATGAGTTTTTTAGTTTTGGGGGGGGGGGGGGGGAAATTTGGTTTTGGGGTTTGAAATTTTGGGAGGAAAAATATGTTTTGTGAGATTAGATCTGGGCCTTTGATTTTGGGGGGATTGAAGGTGAGCCACTTGATAGCTTTCTTTGTGTTTTATTATAGATAAAGAACTAGGATATCGTTAACTGATATCTTGTAGCTCATCCGTTTAATTCTTTGGAGTTTTTCAACTACATATGGACAATTGAGCGACTTAATTCTTCATCCTTGTTTTTTCCGCTTAGATGGATGGAGTGCAGTGTATTACAATTACAAATGCTTCCTACGGAGTCTTCTTTGTTGGGGACGAGAATATATGACACTATAATTTATGAGTAACTTGTAGTGTTTTTATTGATTTGCAGGTAGCGTTACGAAAGTCAAAGTTTTGGATGCGGTAAGTTTCTTGTTAGCTCTTCTTAGCTATACAATGTTTCATCTTTATTTTGCTTTTCCATGAGTTCGTGTTTGATTAGTTGAGTTATGTTGGGCTACAACCTTAAAGTGCAGAATTTTTTAGCTATGTTTGTTTGGTCTCATTTTGGAGTCGGGAGAACTTTGTTCATGTCAACCAAAAAGCTATGATGGCCAGGGTTATTTAATATCCGCTCGCCTCCTCTATCTCTGCTCCAATCACGCAGTGGAATGCACAGACACACAAAAGATAACACTACATGTCCTCCCATCAAAGATCACCTCTGTGTTGTTTTGGGGGTTTAAGCACACATGGAAACTCTGTTTATCTACGCATACCACCGACTGCTTACTGTTGTGTTTGAGCTGTTACATGCAAACTTTGGTTATATACCTCTACCTTGAAAGACTGCCAATGTATTGTTTTTAGGGCTTAGGAATACCACTGTGTATTGTGGATTTGTGGGTCCTTGCATGCGCAGGCGCACACACACACAGGCACACTTTCCTTCAAAGAAAAAAGAAATGAAAGAACCTAGAGATACACACGCACGGCAAACACATATATAGCTTGTAAAAAGTCTAGATATCTGATTTCTTTCTTCTGCTATACAACCTGGATGTTTGATTTCTTGTTTCTCCTGCTGTATATACCTGCATTTTCAGAGTCTTACCCTTCCTACTATTTTGTGTACCTCGAACTGAACTGGTAGTTGACCTTGTTGTCCATGAATTTGTTGTCATATTTTCACTTAGCCTTAAGTTTGTAGTATATCCATTTGATGAATGATTCAGGATCACTTCCAATCTGCAAATTTCCATGTGAGGATATGCAAGCTACAAATTTCGACATCCTCAACCGATCATATTGTAACTAAATTGTTCCGAATAAGTTATAATTCTACCCTATGTTCCTAGGAATGTGTCTGGTGACTATGAGATTGACTATGAGATATTATGCTATATGGATCTCACATGTTCTTGCCTATTATTTTGGCCTATTTGAACTTGATATATTCTAGGAATGAATATATTGATGAAAGGCGTCATTATTTGGAAGAAAAAAAAGGACCCTTATGCGCACTTCTGAGACTCCACTTAACCGCCTATATGTAGCTCACTTGAGAAATCCCAAGGTAGCAGGTGTTAGAACTTGAATTTCATAAAATAGAAAATTCCTAATAATCTTTGTGAAGAAATACAATTACAAGAATAAAAAATCAAACCAGACAATTCAATACAGAGTCGAGATGAAGATCTCTGTCCTTAAAGCAAAATTCGTATCGTAGTGTGACGGTTGTTGCGAACTGTCTCCCAGGATACAACTGTATTACCTTATCTGAAGAGCAGCACCCAAACTTCAAAGACACCAGCGAACCAACAACTACTTTGTACTCTTGGACTGACTTAGGGGAAGAAGGAGAAGAGTTTTTGAGATTCAAATCCGTATTTGATGACAGACAAAATTGACTGGTCTTATAGGAGATGAAGGCGTACTTGATGGATCAAAAGCGTAACTGATGGATTCATTACTCTGCTGTTACAGAGTTATGTCACCAGTTACAGAATTTCAAATGCCTCAACAAAAAACTGGATCCAGGGAAAAATTCGGAGCCGGGCCGGGCGCGCGCGCGCATGTGTTTTGGCTAGGTCCTCTCTCCACTACACGTTAGTGGTAACTCCATGGCTATACC
The DNA here is from genome assembly GCA_017893485.1 of Hemerocallis citrina. NCBI lineage: Eukaryota > Viridiplantae > Streptophyta > Magnoliopsida > Asparagales > Asphodelaceae > Hemerocallis > Hemerocallis citrina. The sequence continues at coordinate 468,388,177 of CM030358.1, read as the reverse complement.
CTTTAGTCCATTTCTTTCGCTTATATACTAGATAATTTTTTCTCAACTTTTGATGTGGGACTATCCATTTTTTCCAAATTCCCAAGTTAGTACATATCAAGTACCCAACTTTGGACCAACATTTATTATTCATACAGAATTCCTTTTTGGCAAGTGAGTACATTACGGAATAGTACTCGACAAGAGGAACACAATCCAATCACTTTTCAGCGCCACCGGTGGCCGGAGCCCACCGGAGTCAGGTCCGGAAAATATGCCAAAAATATTTCCAACAACAGGCACAACTTGAATCTTATTGACAAGCCTCAATGTGGCAAAATAAAATGTAAGCTCGTAGAGACTTACCCATCGATATCTAAAAATTTACTAAAGTTGTCATTATAATGTTCAGTGGTAAAAAAAGCATGCTAAGATGACAATCAGATGGCTAATATCCAGCATCTTTAACAGTAAAAGAAAATGAAAATTTCCAGTATCTAAGCATGTTTGTCTATTAATTCTTCATCCCAACTAAATCATGATGTTTCCGGCTCAAAGAGAAACCTGCACACAGGTTTGTTCAGCCCAATTCTTGAACAGATTTGAATTTTGGTATACAGCATCCTTAGATGACAGTTAACCCATTTTGGTAAAAAAAAGCATGCTAAGATGACAATCAGATGGCTAATATCCAGCATCTTTAACAGTAAAAGAAAATGAAAATTTCCAGTATCTAAGCATGTTTGTCTATTAATTCTTCATCCCAATTAAATCATTTATACTTTATTGGTTAAGGTATAAAACTGTAGATATACTTTATTGGTTAGTGTCCTAGTAAATAGTGAATTATCTGTTGTATATTTATTGATGCTTTGCAGTTACTTTTCAGCTAAAGAGGATGTTCAAAGAAGGTGCCTATTGGGGTAAGCTTGCACATTCATCAATATCTTGTATAATGGATTACATAGTGAATTGTGAATTTCTTTGGCTATCATTTTTTGTCAAATTTTTTATTATAGGAACCGTTGCCGGTGTTTATGTGGGGATGTTATATGGAATGGAGAGGATCTGTGGCACTAGAGACTGGGTAATTCTTACTTCACAGTTTTAAAATAATGATAAAATTTTGTATTTTGCTGTCATCTAAGAATTTAAGTGAACATAAGCTCATCCTGTTTTGCTGGTGTTAATGACCCATTCTAGTTGAAACAAAATCTTAAAATGTATTTCTTCAGCCTTTCGTCATTGTTTTGCATTGTAAGTTCTGGGCTTATATATTAAATGGTTTAGGGCTTTCATGTAACTGTATCTTGATTGATCTTACTTACTGGATTATAAGAAGAAGTGAGGATGTAGTTGACACTGATAGCGAAGAAGAACGTAGGATTTGGATCATTCATTCATTCACTCGTTATGATGGAGAGGTTTAGAGGATGTTGCCCATAGAATTAAAGGGGATAATTCAAGCCTGCTTATGGGGTGTTGTGTGATCACATAATTGACAATACCCATGAAATTTAAGTGACAATGTTTAATAGTGATCGTAGCTAAAATGAAGATGTTGAGGTGGACAAGTGACGAAGTACTAAACAACAACAACAATAGAATATTTTCGTGAAAAATTAGCGGTAGTTCTAATTGGCGGTAAATTTAGCAAAATGAGATAGTTGAGCACTGACATCGACCATGAATAGTGATAGAAGTAGTTAATAATGGAGCGAAAGGTTCTAAGAGAAGACATGTTTAGGCTTGAAAATGGAACTCGTGTAGCTAAGGAGGTGATAGCTATATAGCTAGCTAGGCTGTATGGAGAAAATGGATTTATGCGGTTGACCCCGATAATTTGCAATAAAGGCTTTATACGTATTCTGCCAACTGGTGATACTCGTATGGAGAACCAGGATAGATGATAACGTTTCCTACAAAGTTCAAGTCCTCAAGGAAGAAGCAAATCTCAAGAGTTCATCTTACTAAGTCCGCCGAAATGAAGAGTTGTCGTCTTTGTAAGGTTAGATTTTGCCCTAGAAGCTTTTGAGCTTCAAGATAGAAGTAGATGGCAGACAAGAATTGTGCTGGTAGTGCTTGGTTTGTTATAACTTGTAGTATGTTTTGAATCACAACGTAGGAGAGGGGGGAAAAAGGCTCATTATTACAGATAGTTCTTTTGTACAAACCCTTCTTAACTAACATTCATTGATATGCCTCAGAAAAACGCAATGCTCGGGGGCGCTTTAACTGGCGCGTTGACATCAGCTGCCAGCAACAAGAACAACGACCACATTGTCATCGATGCCATCAGAGGTGGTGCTGTGGCCACTGCAGCTGAGTTTCTCAACTACCTCACCTGATATAAATCTTGATCACGTGCTCAGCGTGTAATCTCAGCTGTAAATCGGCTGCTAGAATCTTAATTTTGTACTAGAAACTTCGAGCATTCACTGCTTAATATGCTAATGACATGCTTCAATGCAAGCTTATGTGTGACAGTGGGTGTTAGTGTCGAACAAGTGCTTGCAAAGTTGCAGATTTCCATGTCGATCTTGAATAAATTACGCCTGATTATATTTCGGGTTAGTTCATTGATGAAATTTTTTATTATGTGCAATCCATGTGTTCTCACTTCATTATGTTAGCATGACAAATTTGTACAAACGAACCATGTAATACACGTGTTAGAGTTCCGAAGGAAAGAGAACAACTAAGTAAAAGTTCAGATCAATATAGTTAAAATAGGTAACTTTAGAACATTAATGCTAATAATTACTCATGATGCTGCTTGTTTTTGGGGGTGTGGATGCACCGGGTGTGAGTTCGGACTCAATTTGTAATGGTGGAAGGATGCGGTATCGGACGGTGAGCAGGAGGCTCGCTTCGGTACTGGAGGATCGGCTCGGATTGCCTCGCCACGCGTACCTGCAGACGGTCTAGGAACACCGGGGTTGATTCCGGTGGCAGACCCTCCGACGATCTAGTTAGTCTCTGAGAGAGAGTAGCAGTAACTAGAGTTTTTAAGTGGTGAAGATTGATTACCTGAAAAGGTGGGAGAGGGCCTGGTATTTATAGATAATCTCAACCGGGTTTGGATCCGTTTGGGGGCCGGGTCTGGACGCGAAAGCCCATGGGCCTGACGTGGCAGGAGGCCCAGGGGGTTTTAGGGCAGACGTGGCAGCACCATGGGTGGTTTAGGGCTGACGTGGCAAGGCCATAGGTGGTTTAGGAGCTGACGTGGCGGATCGTGGGGTCCCTGTGCTTCTGGGAGAATCGGATGGCCTAGGCAGTGTCAGGTCATCCTTATCCCCTACTAGGCTGAGGGGAGGACCACGGGACTGTCGAGGATCGGAGGCCGAAGGTTGTGGCGGATCGTTGGGACGAGGAGGCCGGTTTTGTGGGGGTGAGTTATCGGCTCGGTCCCGACCGTGTGACGGCCCGGGGCCGAGCTGACGTGCTCTTGAGTGGACGCAATCCTGGGCCCTGGCTGGGCCTTGGGTCATTTTTATCCTACCTCAACTCACATTTTTCCCAATACGACCAGCTCAAATTTTGATACCAACCAACTCCATCAGCAACCGGTGAAAACCTTCCAAAATTTCTGCAACACCTTTCTCTAACTGACGTGTATAAAACTTCCCATCATTTGAAATTTCAAATTTCTTCCCCTCCAACGGTCAAAATCCAAATACCAGTTTCTCTCTGTCTCATCAGTGGCTACTCCCAAATCATCTCCAGGTAGAGTAGTCCTTGAAGTCCGCCCGTTCCTCACTTCGGAAACTGAACCAACCCAACCTCGTGCATCTTCAAGCCCCGTCCCCACCACGATCCTAACTCTGAGGTCACCATCCATCTCAAAGATCAATGGACCAGGTAAAGAATCACACATTGATCTCAATTTAGGCCCTGTCTGGGAATCGAGGTTAAGTTTATATAATAGTTTCGTACAGTCGCATGAAATAAATTTACCAACCCGGAGAGATTTAGAATCTTGTTGCCGGAATGAATGCTACAAGTTGGACTCGTTCTACGGGCAAGAGGATCGGGTGGATCAGATCTTTTGCAATGAGGTTAGGGGAGTGATACCTAGAATCTTCGAGGGTTTGATTGCAACTATATTTATGTATGGTGCAACGGGAAGTGGGAAGACATATACAATGCAGGCAGTGGACTTGTTTGGTTGGTTTTTGTTTTGGTGAATAGTTTGTGTTGGGTTGGATGATTTAGGGTACAGAAGACGAACTATTCCGTGTCTTGTCGTTGGATGTGACTAGAGTGTATATGGACCGATGTTATGATTTGTTGGAGCCGAGAGCAAAGGAGATCATGGCTTTGGATGATAAGGACGGGCGGGTTCAGCTCCAAGGACTGTCTTGGGTGAGCGATTATGGTCAATTACTTTGATTTTTTTGGTTTGAATTGAGTGGATAGTTTATGTTCATCTAGGGTTGTTATAGGTCGAGGTTCGCTCCATGGATGAGTTCCATGAGATTTTCTCGACTGGGGTTCAAAGGAGAAAAGTTGCGCACACATGACTCAACTATGTTTCTAGTAGGAGCCATGGTGTGTTGGCCATTGCTGTTAGTCATGGGAGTGTTAAGGGGAAGCTGAATCTCATAGATTTAGCAGGTACTGAGTCCTTTCTATTTTAATTTAACTTGAATTGGATTTGATTGTTTCGGAATTCACTCTATTTATGTGTTTGTTTTAGGTAATGGGCATAATAGAAGAACTGGTAATGATGGGATCAGACTTCAACAGAGTGTGAAGATTAACCGGTCGTTGTTTGCATTGTCGAATCTATATATGCCGGCGTCTCTTGTTCAGGAGTATCTTGCGTCGCTACCAGTAAGTGAGTATTCTTTTCGGTCATCAATTTTCACTTTATTAGAAATTCTTGCTTGTCCTCTTTAGATTTCCATTGCATGTCTGTATCTGTTAATAAGCAGTTTTCGAAAGTCCAAAATTCTGAAGCTAAGTGAACTATCTAATGTTGTACTTGTCTCTTAGGGAGGGATTTTAGCTAATGGCATAAATATCAAAAATAATTTTGGAATTACAAATAATTAAATGTCATAAAATTCAAGAAAAATTGAAGACAAGTTTTTTTTTGAGAATAAAGATGACCACGTCATCACTTCATTAATGATAAATTAACGAAACACAGTAGGACCACATACATACTAATTTACAAAAACCGAACATCAATCAAAAGCATCTAATACAATGAAGGTAACAGCTAGTACTGAACCAAAGAAACAGCTACATATACAGCAGACTCCAATGTCCGAGTTAGTCAAGGAATCGAAATGCACTTGATATACTGAACCCAAAGAAGATTGGTCCATTCTATCCGGAAAAAGGGGGGAAATTTCTAAGTTACGAATCTGCACTGCTAAGGAAGCCTTAGAACCCGAAAATAAATGCGATACATTTTTGGCCCGGATACGAGCACTAGAACGTAATATAGGAAATGGAGATTTATGCCTGTTAGAAGAGTCTTCGAAGACTTTATATCAAGTGGCATTATATCATTGTCGAATAAAAGCAATATATTATTCTGAGTTCTGAAACCATGTAAAAGACACTTACCGAGCTGAAAGGTAAGTAAACAAACACCAAAGGCTAAAAAGATTTCGCTAATAAAACTCAAAAGTAACATAAAATAGTAATAATTACTAAATCTGAAGCAGATGTTTACATTCATATACCCATCAACCACTGCAATTTCTGAAAGAGAGAAAACTACATCATAACTAAGCCATGGCTTTTATTCAATTTTTTCATATAGCATAGGATTTAACCACATTCAACAACAAACCACACACACTATCACAGGATTCTTCACGCCATAAGCATATCAACCATAGATTCAGTTTATTTCTCGCGCTCTCTCTTTTCCGTTCACTTCGCTCATTTGCAGTTGCAAGGGTCACAGGTGCAGTTGGACCCGCACTTGCATCCGCCATTCTCAGCTCCCTCAGCCATCTCAAATCCCTTGAACCCTCTGAAATTTAAAACAAAACATACATTAATTTCATCAAAATTATAATCATGTTTGTGTTAACAAAGTTGTAATTATGTTTTCATACCCCTTCTGAGGTGCAACACCAAGGATCATGGTCACACTGGTGGTGCTGCTCTCCTCAATGTCGGCGTACCTCTTGCATCTGCGATCATCAATAAATTTGACAAAATATTAATAAAATAAGAGTAAATATTATGATTACATAGTTCAGAATCAAATTTAGGTAAATATTTGAAACTACTGTAAAGAGAAGATGTCTAGAATTATATTTATTTATTTATTTATTTATTTATTTTTTTGATAAAAGATGACTACTATCATCGCTTTATATTTAGGCAGACCATGAGGGTCTTTCAAGAAAAGAGAAAATATACTCACTAAATTACAACAAAGACTAAGTAAAATCTACGAAGAAAAAAAAACCGATATACGGAATTAAGGTGGCTCTGAAAATTTTGTACCCTCCGCAGCCGCTGCCGCACTTGCAGCCGGACCCGCAACCGCAGTTTCCACCACAGCAAGACATTTTCTTTTTCTTGAAAGTGAAGACGATTGAAGATATGAAGTATGTAAGGAAATGAAGGTATATATGAGCTCTGTGTTTTGAGTTTGAAGCATTGAGGCTCCTTATATAGAAGGTAGAGGGGATGAGAGCCGTACACGTGGCACAATCTGGTGCGTTGAGATTCTCAGGGAATATTCCTGCAACTATTACCTTACGTCTAGCCTTGGTTACCTCACTGCCGTTACTCTTCTGTTATCTATATCTCTTCTCTATTTTCCATTTTCCATTTATTTTTCTCAACTTTTGTTGCTTATCAAGTATTTCTTCCTACATAGTTTTACCTTGAATATAATTAGGAAAATGCTCCATTGCAAACGCACTCTATAGTGCCAAGTCTCCGGTTATAACATCGAAGATAATATGATTCACTCGATTCTATTAATATGACATGTACGTAATTGTTCGACATGGCCCCTTTCATGCAACCTTCTAACCGTGATCTACGACGTATGTCACATAAACAATGTATTATTCGATAGTTTGAAGGGTTCAAATATCTTCTTGGCAAGATAAGGGAAAATTTTGAAATTAGGAGTCTTTTTAATGATTATTTGCTTTATGTTGCAAGATACATCACGCAATTGAAAAAGATAGGTGTACGCAACCTTATTTAAAAGGACCAAGTGGATAACTATGTTTATAGGAAACTAATTTGAATATTAATCAATTTATCCTACTCAACAACTATATTATCTTGGTACTTTATTTAACCCATATATTATTTTTCTTCTTTTGAAAAGAATAGCATCACATCAAAGGTCAACTATTGTAATGCTTATATGTGAAAGGGATTTTTAGCAAAAATGCAAATCTAAAATTTTCAAATTGTTCTTTTTCCAAGTAAAAAAAGAAAAGTTTCAACATGAGAACTTTTTAACAGATCTAGGAGCTATATAGATTAAAATTGTCATCATTAAGAGCTTCTTTCTCCCTTTTTTTTGGTATTTTGGGTTGATGTATTTGGATATCTGGATTGTGATGTATTTTGGGATCAAGTATTTGGATGTATGTATTTTTGGGGTGTTTGAGTCGGTCACTATCATGTCTGGTAGAGGGACTCATATTTTGGTCAGAGAATGAGCATCATGGTCCGCATGTGGATGACATGAACATCATTGTCTGTTAATTGATTATTTGTTTTGTTAAAAGCTTTTTTAATGAAATACGGAGGGTCTCGGCCAACCTTTTATGATAGAAAAAAAAAGAGCTTCTTTCACTCTCTTCGGATGTATTTCGTAGATTATATGTATAATGTATGCGCCATATATTCTCACAAAAGTGATTGATTACACGCAAAAGCAGGGCCTAGAATGGACTTTTATCATTCATTCAAACATGGCCATTGAATGTGAGACCCAAACAAATCCCATTCTATCTTTTGAACAATGAATAATGCAATAATGGAGGCCCTATAGCTCTTGACCTCTTGTTGAGTCTCTATAGTACTCAAACTAAAGTGTATATGCTTTTGTTAGTGGTGGCCCCTTAGCCTCTATCATCCGTTCACCGTTCACCTCACCATATCATTTGATTCATCACAATATCTACCATTTTTGTAGGTTCTCTCTTTTCTCTTAATTTATAACTAGTATAATGTACGTGCGATGTACGTGGAGGGGGAATGAAAAGGACCAAAAAGAAAAAAATCTAGTATAATGCACGTGCGATGCACGTGGAGGGAAAATGAAAAGGACAAAAAAAACCTACTAACACGTGCGCTGCACGTGTTGACACATATACACCAAAGAATAAAAAATTGTTTATTTGTTTGTGAACCCCAACTCTCCCATTATAATAGTTATAGTGTAATGCATGTGCGATGCACGTGGGGAAAATGGGGAGGGGAATGAAAATGACAAAAAAAAAAATCTACCAAAAAAAAAATCTAGTATCATGCACGTGCGATGCACGTGTAGGGAGAATGAAAAGGACAAAAAAAACTACCAACGCGTGCGCTGCACGTGTTGACACACATACACCAAAAAATAAAATATTGTTTATTTGTTTCCAACCCCATCTCTCCCATTATAATAGTTACTAAAATTGGGGGGAATAAAAAGGGTAAAAAAAAAAAAATTATCTGCACGTGCACTACACAGGTTGGATTATGGACAAAGGCCTTCTCCCATTATAGTAATAGAGATAGATTTAATTCATGAGTTTCAAGTAAAATACTTGGAAGAAAAATCCACAACTAGTTACTGTTTATCTTATCTCGGTTGATGCATGTTATGATGTAGTTAGACAGTGCATCTCAGCTTCAACGGACATGTGAAGCCATAACGAAGATCTTTCCCTTCACAATTTCCGATCCCCGAGAATAATTCAGTAAGAAATGCGCTACAACTTTGATTAAGATATTTCTGACGAAGATACGCTATCATCTGAATCTTTCACATCGCGAAGTCACTCCTATCGAATTTCTCGATCTACATCTTGTTATCGGCCATCTCGAACTAACTGCTCTGATCCCACTTGTCGGAGGATTTACCCCACAACTCGTAGTGCTAATAGCGGAAGTGTACCACAAGCAATAGAAATTTTTAAGACTTAGATGAACCAAGAACAAGCCAGCACAATATATGCAAGATCTCACAAGAACACAATCAATATGCAGAGATAATCAATACTTCTTATTCTCCAAGAAATACAAAGATTACAAAAGAGGTTACAACTCTCAATCTCTCTATCACATTTGAAACACTCGGCACAATCTCCTCTTGAAGTTGAACAATGATAACAGCTCACCTCTTGATTACACAAATTTAGATCTATTCAGATATCTAAACCCTAGAGTTTACGGCCATATATATGATTCCCAAGGAAATCCTAAAAGATAAACACAAATCTAGCAATTGGGCTTTTAAACTCGTAAGCCCAAAAACAATCAGCCGCCGAAGTCGGTCGACCGCACACCCTCCTCGAGCAACAACTAATCTTTGCCCTGGTATAGTTAGTTCTGCTACTGAATATTGCACTTCCTCCTCTTCCTCTTCCTCTTCCCCGTATTCGTCTAAATCGTCCTCATCCTCGTATTCGTCTTCATTTTCTTCTTCTTCTTCTTCCAAATCAGTTCCATATTTATTTTTAAACGATTGGCTTTTGACATTTTCTTTTCCTTCTGTTGGCTTCAAATCTAGGGTTTTAGGAGCTTTAGAGCTTTTGACCACCTTCACCAGCTCCTTGACCCATAGCCTTACCCTATCTCTCATTTTCCGTTCCCACATGAGAAGGAAACTAAGCATCAGTTCAGTGCTTATAACAGGTAACAAGTTCGTTATTTTGAAAATTTTGCCGCACTGCCCCAATTTTTGAAAATATTTGGCGTTTTGCCCTACTTTCGAAAACAATTAGCAGTCTGCCTCTATTTAGAACACGTCAGCATAAACTGTTATTGAAAATAACAGCATAGGCTATTTACATGCCGTTATTTTCAATAACGGCATCTATATTTTTGAAAAAAGTGTCGTGCCGTTATTTAGAGTAACGGCATAGATTATTTTGTTTTTCGATAACTTGTAGTCTTCATTTAGAGAAAAAATTGCAAGTGTGAAAACCTTATAACATATGCCGTTATTTCAAATAATGACATTCTCAATACTGATGCCGTTATTTGGAATAACGACATCAGTTATAAATTTTTTTAATAAAAAAGTAACTTATTATCCATCATCTCTGACGAATAAGTTAATTAAAAAAAAAAATTATAACTGATGCCGTTATTTTGAATAACGGCATCAGTTATAATTTTTTTTTTATAAAAAAATTAACTTATTATTCATTCTCTCTGTTTCCAAACAACAGTAAGAGTTCATTTATATATAACTCATGCCGTTATCTCCAATAACGGCATCAGTCATTCGAATGCTGTTATTCAGGATAACGGTAATATTTATAAGTTATTTTCACACGTAGAATTTTTTAAAGTTAGCAGATTCACACTTGTAAGAGAAATATACTGATGCCGTTATTCCAAATAGCAACATGAAAAAAAATGTAAAATAGATGCCGTTATTGAAAATAACAGCATAACCTATGTCGTTATTTCCAATAACGATTTATGTTGACGCGTCCTAAACAGGAGCATATCGCTAATTGTTTTCGAAAGTGAGACAGAGCACCAAATATTTTTAAAAAGTGGGGCAGTACGCAAAAATTTTCCATTATTTTCATTTGGTACTTCTATTTTTTTCAGTTCAATATGCTAAACAGTACAAATCCCGCTAATAAGAAGTTAGAAAACGAGGTGACTTTGAACTAATAAAATGGTAACATATCTTTCTTCCTCAATTCTTAACACGATCGAAACAAATCAAGGGAGAAACAATGCAAAACAGACAGTGCGGAGTAGGGGATTATCGTTATGTACTTTGTCGTATTTTAATTTTTATGTACTTTCATTTTGCCGGTCTGCGACTAGTTGGTTGCTAGTTAGTTTGACCGTATGAGACTAGTTTGGCTGGATGCCCTGAGGGGCTTTATGTACTTTGTTCTACTATGTTTCTTTAATCCTCATTAATGAAACGATGACAGAGGTCATCTTCTTATAAAAAAAAAAAAAAAAAAAAAACAATGCAAAACCCATGATCCAAAAGCTTCAAAGTGAATAGTGTAAGCACAGAATTTCAACAGCAAACGACTCCACAAAAAAAAAAAAAAAAAAAAAAAAAAAAGTATCCTTCTTAACAATTTGCGTATTTCCCACATGATAACCTTATTACTCGATCTCACGTACATTCTCCTAATATAAGTTGAAAAGCGAGAATATGTTTATTCATAGTAAAGGATAGGATGCAAACATTAAATAAAGTAATAATAAAATATGCATCAATGAAGGAAATTGAGATACCTGCAACGGTGTAGCCTTTCCTTTATTAATCGCTACATCTGAGTATTGAAGGAGAGAAGACAGCCATGGATTCTTACTCAAGAGAGGCCTCTGAAGCCAGTCTTTTGTTGCTTACTGGCACATGTTACTGTACTTTTATTTCAGTTAGATTGTAGAATGTTTCATGCTTGGGTTATAATATTTAGTATTTTATGTTTCGTTAATTGGTTCACCAATGAAATAGGTGACTGGGTCACTTTTATTTCAAAAAACAAAACAAAAAAGAAAAGAGGCCTCTGAATTATTTGTGAATCACACAGAGAAGTGCTTCGCCACAACATAGCTCCTTGAAGCACGTGAAATCTGAAGGGAAAAGCCTATGAAAGTTCATCAAGTTTATAATGTGACTTGATGATAAAAAGAAAAGTTCAAGGCTTCAAGCATAATAAAATTAAGTTTTCTAATCTAGTCCTAGAAAGACATACCAGATAAAATGAAATTAATAAGTCACACGAGCGAGCGTTTTAACAAACACATTGCGTGCTTACATTCAAACAATCGAGCTCAACATTATTTCAATACAATCTTGATACGCATTGACGCTTCGAAAGATGCTACCTTCACTTACCAAATTAACAAACAACCAACTTCGATAACTAACATCAATCACATTATCATGCAGTAAAAACCATGCAAGAATAAGCGATCAAATATTCTTACCTATAAGCTGCAACTAGCATTGGTATCGGGTCGGGTCAGGTCGGATCCTTCACTACCCGGATCTGGAACGGGCCCCTACTGGTCCAAAAATTGGATTCGGATCCGGACCCGTGGGTAGGAGCGAGAGTGTGAGTAGCGAGCGGAGGCAACTAGTGGAGGATTTAGAATAAAGGAGAGAAGAAAAAACATGAGTTTTGAGTGTGGAAGATGAAGTTTCAGAATTGAGGAGGAAGGAGGGGAGGGACGAGGATATAATATTTATTTTTATGTTGTTTTTTGGGTTACTTTTAACGGGTCCGGGTCTGGGTTCGGTCTCTTTTGAGCGGACCCAGACCAGGATCCGAAAGTACAACGGATCCCATTTTAGGATCTGGATCCGGACCCAGATAGGCCGGATCGGTTCCCCCCAATGCCAAATCCGGGTCGGATCCGAGTTTCGGATATTTATACCAATGCTAGCTACAACTCACAAAATATTTATTTTTAAGAAAAAGAAGAAGAAAAATACCTGAAATCAATGAAGTTCAGAAAAACAGTTAGGAAGGCCCACACCAAATGCATATGATACGAGGCCCACGGCCCAATAACTACAGCGCGGTCCCGTCACCGCCCTCTTTCCCTCTCCCAAAACTTAAAAAACACCATTTCTTCCCCCAAAATCGAACGATCGGTCTTCACCGATCGATCGCCAAGAGCTGCACGAATCCCGATGCAGAACCAACGGACCTACAGCCGCCTTGGGAGCCACGGCTCCACCTCGCCGTCGCCGCCGTCCTCCCCGCGCCGATCGTCGCCCCGTCCGCAGCGGCGGAAGGAGGCTGCTTCTAGAAGGTTCTCGAGATGCTTCGTGCAGGGGATGGCGTGGAAGATGCTGTCGCTGCTGCTGCGGCGGCAGGCGATCTTTCTGTTCGCGCCGCTGATCTACGTGTCCGGGATGCTGTTTTACATGGGGACGGTGTCGCTGGATAGAGTGCCGGCGATCGTTCTGAGGAGGGCGCTGACGATGGGGGGGTCGGTGTACCGGAGCCCGCAGCTGTATGAGAGGTTGCGGAGGGAGATGGACGCCGATGGAGGTGTCGATGGGGTTAGTTGAGTTTTTGTTTTGATTATTTGAGCATTTCTTGAAATTTTGGATGTGTTTGTTTGCGTCGAAATTGGGGGAAAATAGTGAGTGAAATAGCTTCCAATAAGTGGCGTTGTTTTTGAAAGTCTTGAAACGAAAAACTTGCTAAAGTTCTTGAAAATTTTGGTCTAGTTGTGTCAAAATTGTGGGGAATGATGAGTGTGGAATGATGAGTGTGATTGGGGTGCTGATGGGGCTGTTGGTTAGCAATTCTTGATTTTTGTTGTTGTTGTTGTTGTTGTTGGAACAAGCATCTGTTGAAATTTTAGTTCTGTTTGTGCTGAAATTGTGGAAAGTAGTGGGTGGAATTGTTGAGGGTAGGTGGCATTGTAGTTGAAAGTAGTGGAAACGGAGAAGTTCTTGAAAATTTTGGTGTAACTTTGTCGAAATTGTGTGGTGTAATGAGTGAAATTGTTAAGAATAGGTGGCAATTTTGTTGAGAGTGCCAGATTTGGAGAAAGTCGGATAATTAGAGTTATTTTAATGTGGAGGTAGAGGTTTGCTGGCTTCAGCTATCATGTACCTTTAATGTTACGTGAAAGATTATTTTCTTGTACTTTTATGTGAGAAATTCTTGAGATTACGAAAAATAGTGGGTGGAATAGTTGATAGGTGGGATTGTTGTTGGAAGTGTAAAAATCAAGGTTTTCAAAAGCGTTAAGCGGTGCATAGTGGTCCAATGACAACTTCATGCTTCACAGCTTAAGCAAGCGCTTCACAAAATGCCTCAGTGAATTTTCTTTTTAAATTTTGTTTATAATGGTGTAATTAGTTATAAGTTCCTAAAGGAAGTTATAAATTGTAGTGGGAATTGAAGAAAGAAAATTTATAATAATAAAACATGAGTTTATATGAAAAAAAGAAGTTTACGGTCGTCGAGAGTGCCAAGAAATGTTGTCACCACCATGAAACGTGGACAGAAAGAAGAAACAATCTAACCCTAAGTTGTTTGGTGAGTCGGGTTTGCTTCCCTTAAGTATATACAATTATAAATTGGAAACTACTTAAGTAATATCTAACCTCCAGTTGAATGAGCTAGGTTTACTTTCAATTGCTTTCTCCCTTTGTCTTTATCTCTCTTGATTCATGTGCGACAACTGCAATGTAGGAGTAGCATCACTGCGTTTGATGGCGATCAATGGTGTGACACTTTGGGCATGCTTTTTCTTTCTTCTTCTGATATCTTTTTGAATTTGTTTTTTTATTTCTTTCTTACGAAAAAGTAATGTTCGCTTCAAAGCACCTCGTCACGTCAAAGCTAAGCACTCCAAGCACTGCTTCCACTTAAGCGAATGCTTAAGCTGGCGCTTCAAACGCTTCTAAAAACAGAGGTAGAAACGAAAAAGTCAAGATTCTTGAAAGTTTTCGAGTAGTTGTGTCAAAATTGCATGGTGTAATGAGTGAAATTGTTTAGAGCAGGTGACAATTTTATTGGGAGTGTCAAATTTGGAGAAAGTTTGATAAGTACAGTTACTTTTTAATTGGAGGTAGAGGAATGCTGACTTCAGCTGGCGTGTACCTTTGTGTACTTGGAAAGATAATTTTATTGTACTTCTATGTGAGGAATTCTTGGGATATCCGATCTATTTGAGTTGAAACTGCAGAAAATAGTGGGTGGAATTGTTGAGGGTAGGTGGCATTGCTGTTGAAAGTGTTAAAACGAAAGACTTAAAGTTCTTGAAAATTTTGGTCTAGTTGTATTGAAATTGTGTGGAGTGATGAGTGAAATTGTTTAGGATGGGTGACATTGGTGTTGGAAGTGTGAAATTTCGAGAAAAGAGTCGGATAAGTAGAGTTATTTTTGAAGTGGAGGTAAGGTATGTTACTTGAAAGGTAACATTATCGTAGTTTTATGTGAGCAATTCTTGAAATACTTGATCTAGTTATGTAGAAATTGTGTTGAGTAATGAGTGATTATTTTGGATGAGTTATGTTGGTGTTGGAAGTGGAGTTGGGGGAAAGGGTTATTTTTTGGGAATAGAATTGGATAGATATTTTTAAAACCAAGGTACGAGTATGCTTACTAATTAGCGTGTAGCTTTGCATAGCTTGAAAGAAAGGTTTAATGCTTTTTATTGTGAAGGGAAAGAGAATTTGTCATCGAGAAATTCTTGAATTTTTTGGTCTAGTTGTCGAAATTGCGTGAAATAGTGGGTGGAATTGTTTGGAATAAGTGAATTAGTTGTTGGAAGTGTAAAATTTGGGGGAAAAGATTAGTTTTGGAAATGGAATTGTGATAAGTAGAGTTATCTTTTAAGTGGTGGTAAAGGTATGTTGACTTTAGGTGGAACGTAGCTTTCCATTGGTAGCGTGCTTTTAAGTGAATGTTTCGCAATTAGAGAGTTTGGAGAGAGCACGTATAGTTGTGAGGTAGATTGGGGTGGAGTATAGGTAACCACAGTTATCTCAACTTTTTGGCTAAGATAATTTGGGGTTTGTTGATTCGTTCTTGAGTTTTTGTGTTGATTATTTGAGCAATTTTTGTTGTGTTGTATAATGAGGAAATTTTGGGTTTATTAGTGTTGGAATTGGGTGAAATGGTGAGAGGGATTGGTTTCAGTGAGTGGGGGAGTTGGGGTAGATTGAGTTAAGGTGGCATTGTTGCTACAAGTTGGTTGGGTAAGATATATGGTGGAGAGTGGGTAAGGTGATGTTTGGGAAGAGAGTTGGGGTAAGTGGAGTTGTTGATTTTTAATTGAGGTACGGGTATGCTGACTTCGGCTAGCATGTAGTTTTGTGTTGTTTGAAAGTAGGTTTGGAGTACTTTTTGTGAGTGTTTGGTGATTGGGGAGGAAGGGATAGGGAGTGTATAACTGGGAGATATATTAGATTTGGGTGGAATTTGGATAAGTACAGTTATTTCAACTTTACCTCAACTTTTGACGAAGGTGATTTGGGGTTTGTCTTAGTTTCAGAAAGGGCTCCAAACATTTCAAGGTGTCAACAACTTATGTTATATAAGATATCTCCATATAACAATGGTTATTATAATTTAGCTCCATTCACATTCGGGGTCGATTGTCTTTGAACATTATCAAAATGAAACAGAGTGACTATCCTATGCAACAAACAAAAGATGTCAAATTGATAGTTTTAATGATGGGGACGGTAATCAAATGACATTGTTTTTCGTTAAGAAGAAAAACATTCAGAAGTTTGTCTTTGATAGAGGTAAGAAGTTACCAAAATTCATGTCAAGAGGCATTAGTTTATCCCTAAGGACCTAATGTAAAGAAGATATCTGAAAATGAAGTATCTTGTGGGATTGGGATGGTAAACACTTACAAAACCTATAGCATCTTAAGGAACTTGCTTCCGTTATATAAGCAATCTCTGTTGTGCTAATTAGCATTGTTGTTTGCTTCTTTGTACTTCTAGCTTAGATTAATAGAGTTTTTCTCTGAGATACTTTCATCCTTTTGGAGTTACTTCTCCAAGTTTCTTAGGCATGGTAATTTATTATATCAAGCAAATTTTGACATCTTGAATTGGTATGACTTCCAATACTTCATTTTGCTTTTAAAGCTATATAGAGGAAAATTGTATGCCTATTTAGGAAGTCAGCAAACAACATAAAAAGAAATAGTTGTAACTCTATGAAAAAAATTTGAAATGGATGCATCCATGAGAAGTTAGATGCAAAACCGATTGAGAATGGTGAGGCAAGGGAAAACAGGTTGAAATAGTTGTATGTGTAGCGCTCCGAGTTCCACAGACTGGGAGCTTGTGACACTTACCCAAAATCTTTAGTTCAATGAGTATACAACACAGAAAATTACAGGAAATTAGAAATTATATTGCCAAGGAAACTATATCCTCCACTTGGATGCTTTCCGCAGCTCGAGTCTCCTGCTTCACGATCAGCAATTCTGCAACGAGCAAACTGTGGGTACGTCAGTTGAATACAACTGACGCAATGCGGATGAAACCCGAAATCTCCAAAATTCTCAACTATCAATATTTGATGCAGAAGAATAGAAATGTGAAAGTCATACAAATATAGAAGTCGGTGTATGTCATGATCTAGATTCTAATGCACAACTCATATGCACACCATGCTCTTAATCTAATGCAAACTTGATTTGGAAACGTATGCATCCCATACTACATGCTCCCCTAATTGAGTTCGTATTCTCCAAATGATAGGGTTCAATCCCTCGCCATGCATCCTACTCTTATACTCTTTTCTGTTTCTAACATTCATCTAGTGACTGGTAGAGTCTGCAGTACTGCGGTCCATTTCCGCACCTGCAGTCGGATCGTGGTCCTTCTCCACTCTGAACGGCAGTGATCACCCTGTTCGTTCAGATCATGGTCCTTCTCCACTCCGACAGGACCGTGGTCCCGCTTCACTTCCGGTCAGGCCAGTGATCATCAGCTCTGCCGGAATCATGGTCCTTCTCCACTCCTGTACCTACCAAAGTTATCAAGAACATAAGGCGAATCGATAGGATCACCCCTACTCCGCCTAGAGACTTAGAGTTACACTCTTGGTCCTTGTTCGTATTGATAACCCAGAACATAGACGGAAACTTAAGAGTCCATCTTCTAAGTTCTGACTTGGACTTGCGACTTACGTCTGCATCCTGTTCTTATCACTAAATCTCAGAAATTAACAGTCGAGACCACGCCGCACATGTCCCAGACGAGACGACGCCGCACGTGTCTCCTTGACAGGTGAGTAGTACATGTCCAACTAGTGTCTGTCCTTACCAATCATCCTAAATTAATTTCTTAATTCACCAACTTACTCGATTCTAATTGCTTTATTAACACAACTTCTATTTTTTAAGTTAATTAAACTGTGCTCCTAGTTTTCACTTTCATCCTTCAGCTAGTTTACATAACTAATTTAACTTAATTCACTAACTAGGTTCTAAGGAAATCCAACCTAGTTGAATACAAGTCTCATCTAGGTTTAATTGGGTTCAACTTAGCTTTCAAATCATGCTGGAGGTCGGCCCAATATGCACCACACTAGTGCACTCAATGTGCACAAAACACTACCATATGCAAATATTCAAGTCTGCATACGCGCATACACATGCATACGGTATTCCATCAATCACCGTATCATGCCCACAATCTCTTCTATACTACCAATAATTCTTTACTTTACTAATTTACTATCATACTAACCTATTTAACTTACTAACTTACTAACATGATTACTACTTACACAAGAAAATCCTTATATAGTTCTCAACTACACATTGGAGCTTACTAACACATATTAGGCTTACTAACTTTATTAGTAGCTTACTAATACAATGTTAGTAGCTTACTAGCCACAACACTAGTAGTTTGCTAACTTGCTAATAAAAGGACTTTAAACATTCAAGCATGAAAAATTTAATTAAACAATTCATTAATTAGACAATTACCGCACAAGACATCACAAAATTATATCTTTATGTTTAATAATAATAATGCAATCTATCATGCCCAAGACATGGTTTTTATTTATGTTCTTGTATAAAAGATTCATCTTTCACACTTATACTATCATTCTTAACACAAAGATTGAAGGTTTATTTATTCACTAATATATTTATGCATATAAAATTCACATAAGTAAACACTCACTACAATTTCTAGCAAGCATCAATCATTCATTCCATATATGAAGAAAAATAATAATAATAGTAACACAAGAGGTATGAAGAATACCCACTTTGTTTTGTTTGCAAGCTTCAAGTTGATATCTTCTCCTCCTTGCTCCTTGATTCTTCCTTGACTTCTTGCTCTAATAATAGTATAATAGTAGTAGCAGTAAAGTAATAGAAGTGGTAGTAGTAGAAGTGATAGTAGTAGAGGTGGTAGTGGTAAAAGTAGTAGACAGCAGTAGTATAATCAGCAGTATAATCAGCAGTAGTTAGTAGGTAGTAAGAGTCGGAGTAGTAATAATCAGTAAGAGTAGTAGTGGTAGTAGTCAGTAAGAGGAGGAGTAGTAGTAGTTGAAGAAGTGGTAGGTAGTAGTAGTTGTTGAAGAAGTAATGGACAATAGTAGGACAGCAGTAGAAGTAGTAGGAGTGGTTGTAGTCAGCAGTAGTGGTATTGCAGTAGTGCAGTAGTGGTACTGCAGTAGTGCAGTAGTGGCACTGTAGTAAACAGCAGCACTAGTAGTAAGTAGTAGTAGTTAATACACATGTATATATAGAAAAAGGGGAGAAAAACACAGCTGCTGTTGCTGCCGGCTGCAAGGAGAGAAAAAGAGAGAAGGAGAAAAGTGTGGGATGTGGTGGAATTGTGTAGAATTGCTTAGGTGTCCTCCACTTTTGCATTAAAACCCTTGGTTTTTATGTAATTGCACTTAACCCCTAAATCTTATTGGATTGGGCTTGAAGAAAGAAAGTGTTGGGCTTTTAAAAGAAAACATATTAGGCTCTTTAAAAAAAATAACCATGCTAACATAAAAATAATAGTGTTGTGTATGAAAAAATAACAATGTGTATGTATATTCATTGTAAGAAATTTAGGGGTATTACAGTATGCGCCAAGAGAAAGTGCTGTGTTTGTTGAGGATGATAGTATGGTAGCTAATGAAGCAAGGTGGACAAAGGATAGACCTGAATGAGGTTAATTGTGGAAGATAAATTGTATCTGATAGATCTGACAACCCTGAAAGAGTTGAATGAAGAAGATTTATATAGTCTATCTCAAAGATATGAGATAAACAATTACAATAGCTTGCAGAACAAACACTGCCTCTATTCCAATTTGGGGGATGGCCACATTTCATAATGGTCAACACCCATTTCAAACTGGATTATCCATGTGTTGTATGTTGCTAATGTTAGAGTTGCAAAAATTTGTTGGTCCATCATTATACTTTTTTCAGTTATTTACTGTAGTTATACTCTTTTGTTGCGACTCAGGCTATTGTTTTTGTTGTAGTTAGCAACTGTATGGAGACATGCTCATAAAGGTGGTGGATGGAAACCGTGCATACACACTGCTACGAATAGTGGTATGACTTTATATATTTTAATTGAATTATCTTTCATTTCCTGTTCTTATCACGAGTCCTGAAAACCATCCTTCACTTTTCATCATCCATCAAAGTTCCTTTGACTGTGGCGTTTACAAATCCCAAGATCATTCTTCATATGCGACCCCAAACAATACTTTTTAAGCTAACCATGACCATCCATATTAACCACTTCCAAACAAGTCTCACAGGCATAAAAAGAGGAACAAGAAAAACATTAGAAGAAAAGAAACAATTGGCGCATTCCAAACTATGAACTCCATAGTTCTCCAACACAAAACTGTGGTCCTCTTGGGCAAGAGAACCAAAGAGTGAAGCCACTTTGGAGAAGTTTAATGACACTGTTGTTTAAGGAGCGAGTTTAACAATTTTTAAATCTCCTTAAACCTGACATAAGGAGCAAGTGTGATAAATCCTTAAATTAAAAACTGGAACCCACTGTGAATCCACTTGTTGCACTTTTGACATGAGATCCAAAGGTCCTTTGACAAATTACAAGTAGGAATGAACGTGTATGAAGGAGTGCAATTATCAGTTAGTTGAGCCTCGTTTAGTGATTCCATGGAAGCATGTTCATCGGTTATTTCTGAACATTTTGGTTTAGTTTGTAGGCGACCTCAAATGTATTGGATTATTAGCAATTTATGTATTCTTCACATCTGTGTAAAGTGTTCTGTAGAAGGGAAAAGATGGATTGCTGACTTTTGCTCGTGATATTATTGATATCGAGTTGTTCTTGAATAGTGCTAAACTTCTCGTACTATTTGAGGGCAATATCTTATATTGCAATTAATAGTTAGACATCTATAATTCTCTTTCATTTGATTTATCTGATACTCTTTGCATGATAACTAGACCTATATATTCTTCACTCTTGATTATTATTTATTTTTAGTTTATTTATTGTATGATTTCTCATTGTACTTATGTTCTAGTAGTTTATGTTGTGATCCTTTCATTTAGGTATTGCGGACTCAAACGGTTATATTTTGGTTGAGGCTAATGGTGGCTTGAATCAACAGCGGACTTCGGTATTTCCTTTATCTACAACACATTAGAACTCAGTATCTTAGTAATATGTAGTCCTACCATTCTCACATCAAATAAATACTTAAAAGTGGTTTTGTAGCTTGCATCAATTTATTCATTTTGTTCATTTTTGTAGATATGCAATGCAGTTGCTGTAGCAGGCTATCTAAATGCAACCCTGGTCCTTCCCTATTTTCGTTTCCACAGCATCTGGCGAGATCCTAGGTTTGCGTCTACTTAAACATATTTCATTCAGTTAATTGAACTGTGAGAATGAGTTTGCAATATGGCTTGATCACAACAATAATGGTTTAGCTTTGTTTTATCATCACATTTGTAAACATCATCCTGTCATAGTGACTCCATATATTCAGCTTTGTTTCAGCACCACATTTGTAAAGTACATCCTATTGTCAGAATGAATTTTATATAGATTTTAAAAAATAACATATAGGCTGGGAGTTAGTCATCCTTCTGATCTTAATTCACTTCCAGTTTTAGCTTGACATTGCTAAACCTTTTCATTACTGAGTATGATGAGATAATTTCCTATTTTGAAATGTTGCAAGATTGTGAAATGCCAACTGAGGATCCAATTCTGGCAGCCTTGCCTTTTACCTAAAGATGTAGATGCATTAAATGCAGGCAGCAGGCATACTGCATTTATATATTATTTCTTCTTATGGATACAAATCTGTAAATTAATTGGATGTTGATTTCAAATAGTATTTGATAGAAGTAAATTCGGATATTAGATATATTTATAAATACTAACCAGATATTATTCAATAGGATTTTTGTTTGGAAATGCAATGTAAATGAGACTGACCCTCATTCATAATCTTACTTTAAATTTAAAAAAAAAAATTCATCTGAATTTTTTGTAATGCTTTGAGCATGACATTCTATGTTCCCCAGTATGATTTGACATTCTATCCGGATCAAGGTTTATTTGAATATTTTTTATCCTTTAAACTGCCACATCTATAAGTATATAAAGTCAGCAAGCATAGAACAGCAATAAGAGAAACAGACAGTTGAACACTTAATCCCCATTCTCCATCTTTATTATGATTTATATTGTTCAAAAGAAGAGTACACACTCGTTGTGCTTTACATTAAGAATTATAGTAAATTTGCAAGTCATTTGATTTAGCACTGCTGGTAATCTACAGCTGATATATTCTACTTTTCAATAAATATTACAGCAAATTTGAGGATATCTATGATAAGGATCACTTCATTGCAACTATAAAAAATGATGTCCGTGTGGTGAGTAAAGTGCCGGAGTTCATAATGGAAAGATATGGTCACAATATGAGTAATGTTATGAACTTCAAGATAAAAGCGTGGGCCTCTGTTGAATATTACAGGGATCATATACTTCCAAAGCTTATTGAAGAGAGGTGAGTCAATCATTCTTCCTTTTCCACCTATTTATCTTTGTCCATGTAACTATTTACTGCAGAATAGCAGAGATGGGGTTGCACTTTGTATCTGATTTTTATAGTATTTTATTTCTTTATGTGCCGCAAGCCTTGCTAGTATTGTCTTAAAATTCCTTTATTATGTTAATGCTTGATTCAAAGTGTATGTGCATGCCGTTAAAACGTTACTGTCTATTCAGATTTATCTCAAAATGCTGTTTAATATAACTTCAAGTGTATCTCATGGTTAATTCTATGGTTGTGTGAGCGTAAGTGCATTAAAAGAGTGATCAATTTGGCTCAAGTACTGTTGTTTGAAGTTTTTCTGAACTAATATAGGCTTGATGTCTTATTGCCAGCCAGTCTGAAGATCTGGCCAGTTCTTTGGTTGAGTTTTTTATAACATTGTTCTGTCAAAAGACGACTATTAGGTTTGTTGTGTTGATGCAGCCTTAAGTTTTTAAGGAAAATTTTTGTGCTTCCAATATTCTTTGGATTGAAGTATAGGGCAGTTTGTAATTTGGCATAGATGAACCTTTGTTGAGGTGGAGAAAGAATTCATGTAAATTATCATCAAATATTGTTTGGTTAAAAGGCTTTGGTTTTCTCTTGTTTTTCTTGTTTTCTCTTCTAATAATATATTTTCCAGAGAAATGATCAAATTCACTGTGTTAAATGTGAAACAGTGTCTCAGAGAATTGAAAATTCAACGTCTGACTAAATGCAGAAGGATAGCCTTTGTTACAAAATTAATTGTTAATTTACCTACTATTGTAGAACATATTTCGGGTATTTTCTGAGAGAAAATTTTCCTCAATGAGAATAAAGCTTAATCAGTTTCTTGTGTTCCGGTATACTTGATGTACTGTTGATTGTCGTAATTAAAAAAAAAATCAAATAGTGAATTAACTTTTTAATATTGTGATATAGGTTTATAAGAATTTCTCCTTTTGCAAATCGATTGACATTTGATGCTCCACCTCCTGTTCAACGGCTAAGATGCTTAGCGAACTTTGTGGCCTTGAGATTTTCAAATCCTATAGCAACGTTGGCTGATAATTTGGTATCTCGAATGAAAAAACACAGTGTCAATAACAATGGGAAATATATTGCTGTGCATCTTCGATTTGAAAAGGTTGGTTTTCCTGGAACCAAATTCTTATTGTTGTTTGTGGAGAAATTAATTGTTCAGATTTTCTCCCCATTTTCTGTAGGATATGGTTGCCTTCTCATGTTGCATATTTGATGGTGGGGATCAAGAGAAACAAGAAATGGATGCAGCAAGGGAGAAAGGTTGGAGAGGAAAATTTACCAAACGTGGTCGTGTTATTAACCCTGGTCTGATTAGGCTCGACGGAAAATGCCCTCTTACACCATTAGAGGTATCTACTTTATCTCCGTTTTTTTAAAAATTGTTGTAACTGTCCTTTTTTTTCCTTCTAAGTTCTAAATGCAGATGCTGGAACTGTATATTCTGTTTTTGTTCTGTTTCATATTTTGTCTAGTTTGTTTGGTTTGAAGATCAATTAAATATGTCCCTAGATACTGAGAGTGGTTTCCAGCTAGGGCTGCAAACGAACCGAGCTACTCTCAGTATCTAGGGACATTTTTCTAAAGCCAAAGCTCGGCTCGTGTCGAGCTCGAGCCGAGCTCGAGCTGGAAAGCGAGCTCAATAACGTAAATGAGCCGAGCCCGAGCCTGAAGGCTGAAGGTACGTGGGTTGTTAGGCAGAAGCTCGCGAGTACTCTGCTCGAAATCGGTCAAAGCTAGGTCAAAGCTTGGCTCGTGTCGAGCTCGAGCTTGAAAGTGAGCTCGATACATAAACGTGCCGAGCTCGAGCCTCAAGATATTTGGCTCGACTCGGCTCATTTGCAGCCCTATTTCCAGCTAGACTAATTAAATTGAGATTGTCCCCTTTGTCAAGGTTGTTACCCCTCTCAATCTTTTGCTCGTTTGCAGCTATGTTGTACTTGCTATCTCAATATTTCGAGGCTTTATTTGTACCCTTTTTTTTCTTTTTCGTTTCTTCTTCTTCTTCTTCTTTTTCTTTTTCTTCAGTCAATCCTCTTTATCTTTTTAGATCGTGCTTCAAATGATTTTCAACACCGATCATTTTATGCATCATAAACCCTCAAAATGTCATTCTTCGATTCGTGACTTAACATGTACTAGATGCCCCATCATTTCCACTTTTCTGCACATGCCTTTAAATTAAAATGTGGGGAAACCAGTTGAGGTGGTTTAATAATGTCCTACAAAATTTATAACAGTGAAGAGTGATATCATGGTAGTTAGTGGAGCAAAGAAAGCCGTAGACGTATCTTGAATTGAGACAGTTAGAGGTATGATGGTTGCCCATTTGATATTCAAGGTTAGGTACGAAGTTCATCCATGAGAAATTAGAAATACATCAAATCAAGGATAAATTGTGGGAGAACTAGTTGAGATAGTTTAAGGATGTGCAATTGTGCAAACAGTGCTAGTTAGGAAGAGTGGTAGCATTGTAGTTACCAGAGCAAATATTGACTATCGTATACCTATATGGGCTTGGATTGAGGCAGATAAGCATATGAAAGTTTTTAATTTGTCATAGATGACCTCAACGGTAATTGAACTGGAAAGAAGGATTCATGTTGCTAATCCCAATTTGGGATAAAGACTGTCATTTTAATTTGTATGTTTGTCTTCAAGTTATGTTTCTTACTATTACCCCCATGGTGTTGGTTTAGGTCGGCTTGATGCTTCGAGGCATGGGTTTCAATAATAACACATCAATTTATTTGGCTTCGGGGAAGATTTACAAGGCAGAGAAGTATATGCGTCCACTTCTTGAAATGTTTCCTCTGTTACAAACTAAAAATATGCTAGCGTCAGCTGAGGAACTTGCTCCATTTATGGTAACGATAATGATGTCTTATTATGGGTTTTTAGGGTTTTATTAGTTTTAATGGTAATATTTCTTTTGATTAGACTTCTTGCTTCTAGAACTATTCTTCCAGGATGGCTGCCATAGATTACACAGTTTGTCTTCACAGTGAAGTGTTTGTGCCGACACAAGGTGGAAACTTCCCGCACTTCCTGATTGGACACAGGAGATATTTATATGGTGGCCATTCAAAGACTATCAATCCCGACAAAAGGAAATTGGCAATACTATTTGACAATCGTAAAATTGGGTACATCTTCTTACTAACATCAGTTTCACATGTACATTCTCAGGTTTCACATTTTATTTTTTATTTTTAAAATACTTTGATTTAAAATAGGCCAAAGTTGTTTATTAATGTCTTATATGAGGATTAGAGCTTATCCAGAACTTGTCTATAGGAGAGGCTTTTTTTTCAGTGCAAGATAATTTCAAATTTTACTGATACATAAATCTCTTAACAACCAGTATACTCTCCCTATACACCTATTCATAACAGATATGCCCATTTTATTTCCTAAAACAAAGCCAAAGATTGAAAATCTTAGGTTGCCTGAGAGGAGAAAACACACAATTGGTCTCTCTTTGACGAAGTGCCACCATCCATACGCCCGAAGGCAAGCTCAGTGTTGGAGATATTCTGAAAGGAAGAAAGGGAAGGGCTTGGTGTTGGTGATTCTCAGTTTTATTTTAGAAAAATAAGGGTATTATATGTGAGTGTAAACCCCACGCCTCATTGGCGATATTTCATATTTGACACACTTCAATTATTGGAACATTCCACCATCCCGGTTTTACGATTGCTAAAAACAAAAACAATATAAATGCAAGTCATAAAAGTACATATCCATATGCTCGAAGGCAATCTTGTTGTTAAGAGCTATTCTAAAAGGAAGAAAGGAAGGGCTTGGTGTTGGTGATTCTCCGTATGATTTTAGAAAAATAAGGGTATTATATGCGAGTGTAAATCCCATGCCTCATTAGCGATATTTGACACACTTCAGTTATTGATACATCCTACCATCCTGGTTTTACAACAGCTAAAAGCAAATATATATATATATATATATATATATATATATATATATATATATATATATATATATATATATAAATGTGAGATAAGTCATAAATATAAATGTGAGATAAGTCATAAAAAGTACATATCCATTACCCTCAAAGAGTAATAAACAAAATCGTGAACGTGCAATTATTTCAATTCGCTAGTGTACTACAATACAGAAAATGCCTATTAATTATGAATCTGTTATTCTAAAACCAAAATTTCGTTTGGAATTTCGGTTTGGAACACCGAATCCATACTAAATTTTATGTGTGCTATTTTAGTGGGGAATTCCGAATCTTAGTATATATCCGAAATTTTTTCGGCAATAAAAGATGTTGCCCAATTTCCGATTGATTCTTTTAGTTGCAATCTTGGGTAAGTTGACAACTGAAACACATCAAAACCATATCCAAACCGACATGGGTGTCTAAAATCCTAGTCATCCCAAAGCAGCAATTTTTTAATAAAAAAGTTACATATGAGTTGTGAGAGAATGCATAATTGCATACATGATCACTATGACAAGGTCAATATAACTAGGTATAATGTCACGTGCACTTGTGACTTGTATGTTTTGCTTTTTCGGTTCTATTTATAGTGTGATTTAGTTATACTTACACATGCTTGTGGGATAGATCATAGATATGTTATACTTATTTGTCCTTGTGTATTTCGGTTGTGATTATATTTACATACAATGTAGTGTTATATAATTTGTATTGTACCTTTATTCTTTGTGAGCATTTTCATGACGATAAACATATATTTGAACTGTAATTAATATCACTTGAATTATATATATGATATTGTGATAAATAGTGTATGAATAGGATATTAGATATACTTCACAAAGTTGAGATATTTTCAAATTTCTACGTAATCTCCCCGACATCTTACATCCAACGTAAAATTTTCTAAGGCAACATGATATCAAAATCCAACTTCTGAAACATGTTATGGATCACATGGTTTTGACGATTTGTAGTAAAATAGCCTCAGGATTTGATTTTCAAGCTTGTCCTATGAATGAACTTGAAATAAATCTGACTTTGAGGAAACCCACTAGCAATTAAAGATAAAATATGTTCCTATTTCAACAAAAGGCTAATTATTTAAATATCTAAGCCCAATTAATACTATTCAAATGACATAAAAGGCAGATTATAGTACAAAATGTAACATAAAAATAAGGATAAATTGCTGCCCCGTAGGTTTCGACCTTGTGGCAGAAAACCTTCCTCAATTTTGAACTTGAGCACTTCACCCCCCCCAAGTTTTGTTTTCCGTTGCAAAAACTCCATTCATTTTCATGTCACCCGATGTGCATGCGAGATGTTCGAAAATGTTTTACAACTAAAGTGCCCAAGGTTGTAAACGGCGTCAGGCAGTGGCGGTTCGGCCAAGGACCGCCTACCGCCTAGGACGCCTAGGCGGCGCCTAAGCGGCGCCTAGGCGTTTTGTTTTTATTTTTTAAATATTAATATATTAACCTTTTAAAAGTTACATTTCTCTATTTTTGCTTGTAGTCTAAATCTTTTTGTGAAGTTGGAACTTTGGTGCTTGTAATTTAAATCATTTTGTGAATTCTTTAATCTTTATCCTAATATGATTGAATGATTCTTAATCTTGACAATGGAGGTTGCAGGGATGAAACAAACAATTTATTGGAGTTATTGCGATCAAGGACAACTAATCTTCCTGAAGAAAATGGCCAGGCCATGGGATTAAATGCATCACAATTCACAAGTGATGCTAGGCCAGAATGATTTTAGAAGTTTAATAACGATTATGGTGTAAACTTTAGATTCATAATGACATAAACAATAATCAGTCATATAAAATTTCAAATATAACGTGAAATAGTAACACCTTAATGTAAAGATGAAGAGGCTTTTTTCTGTTGAAGATGAAAAAGATCTTTTCTGTTAAAGATGAAGAGACTATTTTAAAGAATTTGAAAAAAAAATTACAAAAAAATCTGTCAGCCGCCTGATCCGCCTCGGCCGCCTAGGCGCCGCCTGGTCCGCCTCGGCCGCCTAGGCGCCGCCATATCGATGCCTTGTACGCCTAACTGCCATCTCAACGCCTAGAGTACCGCCTATTGCATATGCGGTTCGTTCTCCTCTTTTTG
Source organism: Hemerocallis citrina (assembly GCA_017893485.1). Classification (NCBI taxonomy): domain Eukaryota; kingdom Viridiplantae; phylum Streptophyta; class Magnoliopsida; order Asparagales; family Asphodelaceae; genus Hemerocallis; species Hemerocallis citrina. Next base: position 468,359,376 of record CM030358.1, on the reverse strand, counting down.
AGCGCCTAGGCACCGCCTAGGCGTCCGAGGCGGACGCCATTTAGAACACTGAAAGTGCCCCTATTTTGGGTTTAACATTTCGTTAGTTTAATCAGTTAATTTAATTAAAAATCCTCAGATGAGTCCTCAAATAATTTTCAAATTTATTGTAAACTTATTCCCCAAAAAAGTTATTAATAAAAAGTAATATGTGAATATTTTTTGTAGCAAAGCCTCTTAAAATTTGAAAGACAAATTAGACATTTCACATGAAAATTAAAACTGTTAGAGAGTTGCAACGAAGAACAAAACTTAGGGTGAGGACTGCTCAAGTTCAAAACCGTGGGTGGTTATTTGTCTCAGAGTCAAAACTTAGGGGGTTTAGTGGAATTTATCCTAAAAATAAATAAAAATCAAGAAACCAACTTTCAAACCTAATTAATAACTCCTTTCTAGCATGAATTGTCTCTTGCAAATTACCCACAATTGCATGCAAAATTCTTAAATTGAACAAAAGACTCAAAATTAAAAAAGAAAGAATACTTAAATAATAAAGAAAGGGAAAAAACAAGGAAAAAACAATGCTGAGGCGCAAGGCGCTGAGGCACGCTGAGGCGCACGCCTCACCAGCGCTTCAAACAAGGGGTGCGTTTCAACTGAGGCTTGAGGCGCACCCTTGGATTTCGCCGCCCGAGGCGTGCCTTCAACATCACTGCTCAAAATCAGCAATATTTTTTGTAAAAGAGCTCAAAATATGGCTAGAACAGTGAAATTTGTAATTTCTCAAAATCTCCTGAAAACTGTGGATTATATAGCCACAAAATTTGACCAAAAACAGTGAAATAAAAAGTTTCACAAAAATGTCGAAACCGTATAGCCTGCAAAAATAGCAATATTCAAGATTTCTCGAGAATTGTGAACTATAATAATCCACCAAATTTGCCGCAAAACAGTGAAATCAAGAATTTGACGAAATAGGTAGGAAACTTTGGACCAGTGTTATTAAAACTTGACCAGATCGGGTTTGATCGGAACTAGACCATGTTCTAGTCCGGTTTCACATAGAACTAAATTGTTGGTCAAAATCGAGTGAATAGGACTGAACCTGGTGGGCCAGAAAACTTATTAATTCTTTTCAAAAATATATATGTAGAAGGTTGGACTTGAATCTCTGGTCAATATTGCAGTTCTCAAGAAACATGCTTTGTCAACTAACCACTATGCCAATATTGCAATTCTGTTATACTACGTATAATTATATATATGAACAAGTACTCGGTTAAAAGTAAACGCCCCTTACATTGAACTCGATCCAACTGTCATTGAACCCGATTGAACTAGCTAAAAACTTGATCGGAAATCTATCTGGTTCAATGGCCGGTTCGTTTTTTACAATATTGCTTTGGACTATAGCCGACAAAATCTACTTAAAACAATAAAATGAAGAGCTTGATGAAACCAGCTGAAAACTATGGGCTATAGCAAACAAAATCTAACAAAATAATGAAATTAAGAATTTCACAAAATCGACCAAAACTGTGGACTATAGCCCTTCAATGTCTGCCCAGAACAAAGAGCTCTAGATTTTCAAAATTTGCCTAAAACTATGGACTAGCTAAGAATATGGTGAAAATAATGAAATGAAGAATTTAATAAAATTGGCTGAAAACTAAGGATTATGGAGCCTAAATAATCTGCCAAAAATAGTGATGTTTTGAATTTCTTCAATTTTTTTGAGAACTGTGGAACAAAATTTGGTCACAACATTAAAATCCATCATTATTCAAAATCACCTGAAAACTATTAAATATATCCTATAAGTCTTTTGCTAAAACAACAAAATTTACTATTTCTCACAAATACCTGAATTTGCTAAAACAACAAATACCTGAATTTGTGGATAAAAAAGCCCACAAAATTTAAAAAATAGTGAAAATCTAGAATTTGACAAAATCGATCGAAAAATATGGACTACTGCCCCCAAAATCTGGCCAAAATAGTTATATTCAAAATTTCGTGAAATTTACCCGAACACTTGCCTACAAAACATGGCTAAGACAATGGAAATCCAAAATTTCGTGAAGTTTACTGAAAATGTTTGACTAGCACACAAAATCTTCCCTATTTAATTTCTCGGAACATGCTGAAATTTGTAGCACTAAAAAATTGTTTGAAACAGTGAATCCAGATATTCAAGAAATGGGCCAAAAATTGTAGCCTCCAAAAATCTCCCCAAAATGTTTATATTCGGAGTGTCGTAAACGATCAAAAATTTTGCACTATTGCCCACAATGAAATATAGCCCATAAAGGATGCCGAAAATAGTAAAATCCAAAGCAGTGATATGTAGAATTTCTAGAATTTGCATAAAAAAGTGGACTATAGCCCACAAAATATGTCCAAAACAGTGAAATCCAAAGCAGTGAGATATAAAATTTATAGAATTTGCCAAAAAATGTGGGACTATACCCCGCAAAATTTGGTCAAAAAAATGAAATCCAGTATTTCACGGAATCCGCCGATAACTTCGGACTATAATTCAAAAATCTGTTCATAGCTACGATAACCACAAAGTACACCAAAAATAATGAAATCTAGAATTTCTCGAAATCGGCCGAAATTGTGGATTATCAGCCCAAAAAATCGTTCAGAATTTGTAAGAAATTTGCCATAACAGTGATATATTCAGAATTCCTCGAAATTGTTCTTAAAATGTGGAATATAGCCCCCAAAATCTGCCCAAAATAGTGACTTCAAAATCTGCCAAAAACTATGGAGTGCACAAAAAATGATCAATAGAATGAAATCTAGAATTTCACAAAATGGGCCTAAAACTTGTGACTATAGCCCATAACAACTCAAAACAATATTGTTCAGAATTTTTCGAAATCTGCCGAACACTATGGAAGTCTACCAAAAATTGTGAGAATCGGAATTTTTCGAAAACACATAAAAAACACATAAAAATCCTTCGAAAAGAACTTCACAAATTAAGTTGATATATAGTCAAATCCTTTGAAAACACATAAAAACTCAATTTCTTCTAAATCAACAAAAATACGATATTCATGAAAAACGTTTGTGCATGTTTGTGCACCAAAAGAACTTCACAAATCCATAAACTAAAATAGCAAAATATCCAGATTTCAAACTTAGTATTTGAGTAAATCCAAATTCAAGTAAAATCTTTTACAAAATCACAAATTCCCAAATTTAGTCAAAAAATGTATCAATCCCCAAATTTAGTCATCACAACTCAAATCCTCAAGACATGGTCTTTTAATCCATTACTCCTCAAAATTCCTCAACTCAATCTCAACTATTCTCAATAGTTGATTCATGAACAAAAACAAATTTATCATTAACATGGCCAAGTTGTATTCATCCAACTCACCAATAGTCCAAAAATCTTATCTTTAATCAATTAATGCTTAACGTTCACCATATCCAATCGAAACAGCAATAATCCAACAGAATTAGCCTACCCACAATTTATATTGGGTTCTCCAACAATCTGAAATCATCCACATGGAATTCTACTCACAAATAACTAGGGTTCTCACTAAAGATCCAATTTTTAACTTATCAATTCATTCAATCCACCATATGTATTCACATCAAAACCCTAGCATGCTTTCTAATAGATGAAACACCACATACAACATACATAAAACAAAACAAAATCAAAACATGTCACTCACCTTGTTGGAGAGATCAAACGAATATAACAAAGCAACACGAAAAATTCCTCCTTTGCAAAGAATCCAAGATCTCCTCTTTAAATCTCCAGGAAAATAAAAATAATAAAACCTTTGTGTTGTGCAGCGAAAGACGGCTGCACTCCACCTTTTTAAATAGGCCGGAATTAAGGGAATTAGGGTTTTGAACACATTTGCAAAATAATCCTTTTGAAATATAACTTTACATAAATAGATCCCTGTACTTGGAAACTTGATAAAACCAATTTAATTGAGATTTAAAAACAAAAAACCAATTTAATTGAGATTTAAAAACAAAATAAACACTTTATATCCAGCCGACACTGTTTGAAAAGTCCAGAAAAACGAATTTGCATTTTCACCCCTTAAAATGACAATTTTGCAAAAAGATCATCTTTTATCAAAACTTGTAAAATAAACCAAATTCATCAAAACAAGAAGTAACTTTTTAACCTTGAGTTGACTAGGCATTATACCCAGCCCCAAAATCTGAAAATCTGGAGTTTTCACCCAATTTGGTAATTTGGCACAAAAGTCATTTTTTTGTAATATTTGTAAATAAGTCCAATAAATATCAGAAAAATTCAGAAAATTCACAAATAATCTTAAATAATAAATAATGGGTTTCCCCAAAAAAGTTTTGGCTTTTGAACTTCCCAAGAAAACATTTGCAAGTGTTTTGCACGTGTAAAAAGATGAATCTTCAGAAAAATATTTACTAAATCTCCAAAAATCATTTTAATTCATTTTCTAATCTCAAAAATAGTATTTAAAAATACGGGGTACTACATATATAGTCCACAGTTTTTGGCAACTTTCGTGAAAATTTCATATTTCTATTGTGTTGATCACATTTTGTGGGCTATGTCTGAAATTTTTGGCCAAATTCGTATTTTGCTCTTTTGGCCCCATTTTGTGGGCCATAGTCCATGGTTTTCGGCAAATTTTAGGAAATTCTGTATTGCATTGATTTTGTTAGATTTTGTGTGCTATAGTCGAAAATTTGCAGACATGTTCGTGAAATGCTTCATTTCAGTTTTTGCCCTATTTTGTGGAGTCCACAATTTTTTGGCAAATTTTGCAAAATTTCGTACATCATTGTTTTCACCATATTTTGTGGGCTATAGTCCACAGTTTTCTGCTTTGTGCCTCCTTTTGTGGGCACACGTTTTTCAATCGTTTTGCAAAATTTTGTATTTTACTATATTGGCCACATTTTGTGAGTCCGCGATTTTTTGCTGTTTACACGAGATTTCGTATTTCAATGTTTTTTTGCCACATTTTGGTTATGGTCAACGATTTTGGGCATTTTTGCGAAATTCCTTGTTTCACTATTTTGGCCACATTTTGTGTGATGTAATCCAGTTTTTGGCCAATTTCGCGAAATTCTAAATTTCACTTTTTTGACACATTTTGTGGGCCAATTTCACTATTTTCATAGTTTTCGACCAATTTCAGAAAATTCTGTATTGCACATGAGGTTTTGGCCGTTTTCATCCATGATCGCAAAATTTTGCATTTCACTGTTTTTGCATAGGTTTTGGACAATTATGCAAAATTCTGTATTTCATTTGTTTTGCCACATTTTGTGGGCTATAGTCCATAGTTTTTGGGCAGTTTCACTAAACTAACTATTTCATTGTTTGGCCACATTTTGTAGGCCACAATTTTCTGCCATTTTCGCGTAATATATATTCACTGTTTTAACCCCATTTTGGGTGCTTTATCGTCCACGATTTTCGACTGTTTCTCGAAATTCTGTATTTTACTATTTGGGCCACATCTTGAGTCTACAGATTTTGGTCATTTACGTGAGATTCTGTATTTCATTATTTTGGTCATATTTTGTGGGCTACATATTTTGTGGGCTACATAGCCCAAGGTTTTCATTCGTTTTCTGCGAAATTTTGTATTTCACTTTTTGACCACATTTTGTGTGCTATAGTTTGTGGTTTGCAACATTTTTTGTGAAATCCTGCAATGCACTGTTTTGGCCACATATTATGACAATAATCTCCGGTTTGTGCGAAATTTTGTATTTCACTATTTTGGCCACATTTTGTGGAATATAGGCCATAATTTTTTGCCAATTTTGCACAATTATGTATTTTCACTATTTTTTGGCACATTTTGTGGGCTTTCGTGCACGATATTCGGTCGTCTTTTGCGAAATTCCTTATTTCACTGTTTTGCTCAATTTTATGGGACAGTCCACGACATTCAGCCGTTTTCATGAAATTTTCGTATTTCAATGTTTTTGACAATATTTTGTGGGCTATATATAGTTCACGGTTTTCAGCGATTTTTGTAAAATTCTGTATGTTCTTATTTTAGCCATATCTTGTGGGCAATAGTTCAAAATTTTCGGTTGTTTTTACGAATTCCTTGTTGCACTATTTTGGCCACAGATTTCGATCAACTTCGGAAAATTCGGTATTCCGCAGTTTTCGGCCATTTTCTCGAAATTTCTTTATCAAAGTTTTTTGCCCTTTTTTGTGGTTATTGTCCACTGTATTCGGCCGTTCTAATGAAATTCCATATTTCAATGTTTTTTGCTCTATTTTGTAGGTTGTGTACAGTTTTCAGCCAATTCTGCAAAATTCTATATTTTTATTGTTTGACCATATTTTGCAAGCTATAGTCCACAAAATTTGGCTAATTCTGCGAAATTTCATATTTCCATGTTTTGCCCACATTTTTGATATATTGTGCATAGTTTTTTGTCGTTTTTGCGAAGTTCCGAATTTCACTATTTTGACATTTTTTGGGCAATAATCCAAGGTTTTTTGCCGTTTTCATGAAATTTCTTTGTTTCACTATTTTGACGCCATTTATTGGGATTTATCCCCATTTTGGTCAATTTTGTTAATTTTTGAATTTTCATTGTTTTGCCTACATTTTATGGGTAGTCCACGATATTCAGTCGTTTTCGTAAAATTTCGCATTTCAATATGTTGGCCATATTTTGCTTGCTATATTCCCAAGTTTTCGGTTATTTCCGCGAAATTCCATGTCACTATTTGGCCACATTTTGTTGGTAAATAGGTTACAATTTTCAGTTGTTTTCACGAAATTATGTTTCCGTATTTCAGACACATTCTATGGGCTATAGGGGCTATAGCCCACAGTTTTCATCCATTTTCATGAAATTATGTATTTTCATTGTTTTTGCCACTTTTTGTGAGCGATAGTCCACAGTTTTCGGCAATTTTTTGGAAATTATGTATTTCACAGTTTTGGTCACTTTTTGTTGTAGTGCACAGTTTTTGGCCATTTTCCAAAATTCCTTATTTCATAGTGTTTGCATACTTTAAGGGATATAGTCCACCGTGTTCGGCGGATTTCGTGAAATTTTGTATTTCAATGTTTCGGCTATATTTTGTGAGCAGTCCATAGGTTCGGCCAATTTTGCTAAATTTCATATTTTATTATTTTGGCCACATTTTGTGTGCTAGTCAACAGTTTTTCGCGGAATTTCGTATTTCAATGTTTTGCTCACATTATTTTGGGTATTGTCCACAGTTTTCTACTATTACTATGAAATACAGATTCACTGTTTTTGCCCCATTTTTGGGGGTATACAGTTTGATTTCTCTGCCTTTTTTTGCGATTTGGGCTGAATGAATAGGCCCACGGTGTTGGGCTGTTTTCTTGAAATTTTGTATTTAAATGTTTTGACCATATTTTCTAGGCTATAATCCACAGTTTTCGACCGTTTTGGGAATTTTGTGTTTCACTATTTTGGCCAATTTTGCGGAATTTTGTATTTCATTATTTTGGCCACTTTTTTTTGGACAACCACCCACAGTTTTTGGCCGTTTTCACGAAATTCCTTGTTTCACTATTTTTGCCACATTTTGTGGTATTAAATTTACAATTTTCGGTCAATTTCACGAAATACTATGTTTTCACTATTTTGGCCACATTTTGTGGGTTTTCGGCCGTTTTCGCGCAATTTGATATTTCTCTTCCTTTCCCCCTATTTTGTGGGCAATATAGTCCACAGTATTAAGCCATCTTCGTGAAATTTTGTATTTCAATGTTTTGAACTTATTTTGCGGGATAGTCCACCGTGTATTGCTCTTTTTGAAAAATTTCGTATTTCACTGTTTTGGCAATTTTTTGTTGGCAAAAAGTTTACTATGATTTTTGGCTGTTTTTTCGAAATTGTGTTAAACTATTTTGGCCATTTTTTGTGGGGCTATAATTTATAGTTTTTAACCAAATTTGCGAAATTCTGTATTTTCACGGTTTTGGCATATTTTTTTGGGCTATATAGTCCACAATTTTCGGATGTATTTTGTATTTCAATATTTTGGCCACTTTTTGTATAGTCACAGTGCACGATGTTCAGCCTTTTTTTGCAAAATTATGTATTTCACTATTTTGACCACATTGTTTGGGGTATATAGTCCACAATTTTTTTCGTTCATTTTTGCGAAAGTCCTTGTTTCATAGTATTAGCCACATTTTGTTGGCGCTATTGTCTATTGTTTTTGGCCGTTTTCATGAAATTTAATATTTCACTGTTTTGGCCACATTGTTGGGCTATAGTCCATTGTTTTTTTTTTTAATCTTTTTCGTGAAATTCTGTGTTTCACTATTTTTGCCACATTGTGGGATATAGCCAATATTTTCCATTTTCGCGAAATTCTAATTCTCTGTTTGGGTCACATTGTGGGCTAGTCCACAGTTTCGGCTGTTGCGTGAATTTCCATATTTCACTGTTTTTGTCCTATTTTGTGGACTATATAGTTCACTATATTATGCATTTTTGGGGAATTCTGTATTCAATGTTTCGGCTGTTTTTTGTGGGCATAGTCCACGGTTTTTTATTCAAATTTTCTTGAAATCCTATCTCCTTATTTTGACATGACTTTGGCCTATGATCCACAGTTTTGTTTGTGTGACAATTTCACAATATTCTGTATTTTCACTATTTTGGCCACATTTATTTGGCCAATGTTGCGAAATTCTGTGTTTCATTGTTTCTGCACCATTTTACTGGGTTATAGTCTATAGTTTTTCGCCAATTTTCAAAATTCTCTATTTCACTGTTTTTGGGCCAATTTTGCGAAATTCTGTAATTCACTATTTTGACCCCATTTTGTCAACTATAGTCTACAGTTTTCAATCAATTTTGCAAAATTACAATTTTCAATATTTTGGCCCTATGTGGGGGGTTACATTCCACAATTTTTGGCTGTTTTTTGCGAAATTCTGTGTTTTCTGTTTTGGCGACATTTTGTGGACTAGTCCTTGGTTTTTGGCATTTTTTTGCGAAATTCTGTATTTCGCTATTATTAGTTCACGGTTTAAGGCTGTTTTTGTGGAATTCCGTATTTTACTATGTTAGCCGTATTTTGTGGGCAATAGTCCATAATATTCAACCGTTTTTATGAAATTCCGTATTTCAATGTTTTGGGCATATTTTTTGGGCATTAACAGTCACAGTTTTCAAATTTTCGTATTTCACCATTTTGGCTACTTTTTTTGAACTATAGTCTACAATTTTCAGCCAATTTTGCAAAATTTTGTATCTTCGCTTTTTTGACCACTTTTGTAGGCTATTGCAGTTTTCGACCAATTTCGCAAAATTATGTATTTTCACTGTTTTGTCCTTATTTTGTGGGCTAGTTTTTGGTCAGTTCCGTGAAATTTCCTCTTTCATTATTTTGCCCCCATTTTATGGGCTGTGGTCCATAGGTTTCGGCCAATCTCGGGAAGTTCTGTATTTCACTCTTTTAGTCACATTTTGTGTGCTAGTCCTCGGTTTTAGGCCGTTTCTCGCGTCACTGGTTTTGCTCTATTTTATGAGCTATAGTCCACAGTATTCGTCGTTTTCATGAAATTTCGTATTTCGATGTTTTGGCTATATTTTGTCCACAGTTTTCGGTCAATTTTGTGAAATTCCACAAGTTTCTATGTTTTGGCCACATTTTGTAGGCAAAAAGCCAATTTCATGAAATTCTATATTTCAATGTTTTGCTTACATTTTGTAGATTATCCAAACTTTCTGCCGTTTTCGTGAAACACAGATTCTCTAGTTTTTCGCCATTATGTGGGCTACATTCCACGGTTTTCGGCCATTTTCACTATTTTGGCCACATTTGGGGACTGTTGTTCACGGTTTATGGCCATTTTCTTAAAATCCAGTCTACTCTGTTGTGGGCCATATTTGTGTGCTATATAGTAACGTCATTTTCGCGAAATCTCATATTTCATTGTATTCCCCTATTTTGTGTGCTATATAGTTCACAGTATTTGGTCATTTCCGTGAAATTCCGTACTCAATGTTTTGGCCCTATTTTGTGAGAGTTGTCGGTCAATTTTGCGAAATTTCGTATTTCACTGTTTTGACAACATTTTGGGTCTATTTTTGTCATTTAATACTAGAAACTATGAACATCACTAGGGCCGGCCCCAGGCCTGATGCAAGTGAAACATTTGCATCAGGCCCCCAAAAAAAAATTGTATATGTGGGGGCCCCCATTTTCAGAAGAAAAAAAAATGGTAATGTGTATATGTGGGGTATAGGTGAAAAAAAATCTAATAGATGAGGGCCCCCGTTATCAGGAAAAAAAGAAAGAAAAAAATTGAAAATGTGTATATGTGGGGTATATGTGAAAAAATTTTCTAATACATGAATCGATATATATATATATATATTTTGGGTATATGTGGGGCCCCTTTTTGAGAGTTTGCTTCAGGCCCCCAAAATCCTAGGGCCGGCCCTGAACATCACTTCTTGGTTGTCGTGGAATCATCTAGACAAAATAGAAATCGTGTATTTCATTTATTCTGAAATGTCTCATTGAATAGTCTCGATCGCAGTTAACTGAGTTAACAACACGATCAGAATTTTATCCCAAAAAAAAAAAAAAAAAAAAAAAAAAAAAAAAAAAAAAAGAAAAAAAAAAAACACGATCAGAATAATGTGCCTTAGAACAGAAATTTCCACCTTTGTGATTATGCTTTTTGTGCTAGGATTAAATCTTGTAAGACATGAAATGAATTCAACATAGAAAAGTTAGCTAGTTACCAAGTGCAAGTGTTTTTATTGTTAATCATCTATATCTTCCTGTAAGCTTAAACCTGGTCACGAGTGCGGTCCATATTACCTTTGAATATCCAGTAGAAAACATAAAGACACAACATTCTATCTCCATGTCCAACAGAACAAAATTATGTAAAACTGAAGTGTTCGCGTAATTTGTATCTGCCAGCTTTTGATGACGATTCTTTTTTTTCTTTTTTAAAACTCTTTTGATGCGATTAGTATTATGTTTTTCTTTTTTCATTAGATGGAAAGGCTTAAAGCGGCATTTGGTAAGCATGCGGTCTCACAGTGATGCAAAAGGTATAGAGATCAGAAGACACAATGATTCGATATACACCTTCCCTTGTCCGGACTGCATGTGTCGTCCAAATAGATCATTGGAATCTGTAAAATCTTTAACACCTCGATGATCCAGATTGAGGCTTGAAACTAACTATTTTTTCACCCCCTTGACTCATGTTGAGTGCCTTGTTGATTCTTTCTTTGGATTTGGGGCTGCTAGAATTTCCTTATTCAGGCTCCATAAAGTGCACACATTGCTCCGATTCTTTTCGGTCCTGGGGAAAACTTGCCTCCCTTTTGTACATTACGGAGGAGACGATGATGTATACTACAATTCTTTCCTGTTGAGACAGAGAGCAAGTTATTCTGGGTGTCAACATTTGAAGCCTCTTGTATGTAACACTGCGGCAAATTCTGTACTAAAGTTCAGAGCTCGGGTTCTTCAATCCGAAAGCTCTTCCCTACCGCACTTTGTTTGTATCGTCGTGTCTGTTTGAATGTACTAATCTGTGCTCTTCCCTTAGTTCTGACAGGCTTCATGTACATGATTGATTTTTTTTTATTTTTTTGGAATCATATTCAAGAGTTAGGTTTGTGTTGAGAATGTGAGACTTCAAGCTTGAAATCTGTTGTATTTTGGTCATTCTTTTTGTATAATTTGTTTGTAGTCTCAGGCAAGATTTGTATTCCAGAAACAATTTTTTTTCCCCTCTTTTACAAAATACAAGAGAATGTGATCAATTATAGACAATCTTCCTTTCTGAAGTGTAAAGCTATTCTGTTCTTCTCCAAATTAGAAACTGAGGTCTGTTGTATTTGTACATGAATGTGTTCTTTATACTGTGGTTGAAAATTACATAGGGCTGATGCCATGTAATGCCCTGGCCATATTGTGTTAATTGTTGTGCTGATCTTTGAAAAGAAGGATTGGGAGGCAAAATAGAACACTCATTCAAGGGATGAACCTCCAATGACACTGAAGAATAGTCAGATATTACTGTATGCAAAATTGGAAGGAAATCATACACATTTATGTCTGTTTTTGCAACTCTTCAAGCAATATTTCTTCCATCAAAGTCCATTGTCGAACACTTCTACATTAGTCGACATTTTAGTGATGATTTAAAATCATTTGAAAGGACCCCCCGGCACATAGTTCACGAAGAAATATGAAAAATCATAGATACTCTCCCACATTCTGAGTAAAAACCCCTATTCACATGCATAAGATCTAGAGCTAGAAGTCCACACAAAAACAAAATATTTTTACCGACTTGTCTTATTTGCTGCTAGCCAGCCGTCTTAATTGTCAACAACTTTCTCTCCTAATGAGTTGCTACAATATCTCCGCCCCGAGTTTGCGGGGGCCCAAAGTGAGAGACCCAAATAATTATTTTGGGAACCCCTAATAAAGATATAATTTTTTTACGTGCATGTATTTACAAGAAAAATATAAATTTGAGGACCCCTAAAATTGCAAAAAAACTCCGGAGGTCTGAAGCAGCCGCCTCACCGGTCTCAAGGTGGGGGCCAGCCTTGCATCCAACATAACTCTTTCCATGTCAGTACCCCTCTCTAAAGTATTCCATCCGACACCGAGACCAACCGCATATCAAACAGGTGCATTGCACATACTACACATTCCTCCTAGTATTGATAAATAGCTAAACCACTGGCCCCAATTCAAACCAAACCAGACCAAACCAAAAGCAATGGGGGCATTTCTTCCCTCCAAATCCCCATCCAAACTCAAAACCTCCACCATTACCACCACCACCAAACCCTCAGAAACTCCAAACAAACCGGCATCTCCTTCCTCTCCTTCGTCCTCAAAACCGGCCTCGACTCCAACCTCCGCATCCTCACCAAGCTCCCCTCCCTCCTCCCCAGTCTCCCCCCGCTACGACTTCTTCCTCTTCAACTCCCTCGTACGTCCGGATAACGATGCGTTGGCTAAGTGTGGGGATATTGATGTTTGGGGGGGGGGGGGGGGGGGGGGGGGGGGGGGGGGGGGGGGGGGGGGGGGGGGGGGGGGGGGGG